>PVHY01000674.1:0-149377 GCA_004024945.1 Uropsilus gracilis
AACAACAACAACAACAAAAACCAAAATTTCTAAATTGTTAACACAGATACAGTCACAAGGCAGACCATCATTGGAATATTGAGATACAAGTATGGCAAGGATTCAAGTATCAGAGATATTAGAGTCATTGCTTTCTAATATTCCTTCAAGTGAGTTGATGAAATCCAACAAACACTGTTTTCCAAAAGAAGAGAAAAACATGAAAGTTAGAAAAGTTCATTATCATGTATTTTCAAGATGGTGTGCAGACATTTACTTCCTCTTATTTCCAGGCAAAAACATAGCTCTGATTTGCCTTATCAGACAAAGGATACCTTTTGTTGAATAATTTCCAAATAAGATGATGGTCTTCACAGAGAAGTCTTTTTATGTGTTATAGTGGTTCCCTCTTGAATGATTATAATTTGTAAAGTAATACTCAAATGCTCATTATGTGTGAAGACTTTTTTGTGTGTGTGTGTGAAACACACAATATTTTTTAAGTGTTGGTGACTTTATTTAGTTGCTCTCAACCTCCATTGTTAACATCAAAATGTAATGCTTCTGCATAATAAATACTGGATATGTTTTGTTAATTAACAAAGGAATGAAAAGGTATATACCTAATTATTTGCAAATGCATATTTATTTATTTGTTTCTGAAATTCCAGTTTGTTTCTGGTTCTGTAACTGGAACGGAATAGAAAGTACATAAAATTATTTTTTAAAATAGAACATTCAAGATTTTCCCTAAAAAGGATACTTTGTGTGCTATATATAGTGAATATTTCACAACATTGTGTTTAACTTAGTTTTTTTTTTTTTCCTGTTCTGTTTTCCTTTTTGGAATTTATTTATAAATGGGGTAATATTTCTTAATATCTCAGCAATAATATGTTTGCTTAGAAAATAGAAATTCAGTAATGGTCCAGTGGTAACAATTTGTGCCAAAAGTGTATTAACTGCGTGACTCATATCTGTTTAACATCTGCCAAATATCAGGTGAATTACATTCTCCTGAACTGGGTTACATACAGAGACAAAAGGCCTGTTTTTCTTTTTGTCACTATATGTGAGGTCCAAAATAGCCCCTCTTTCAGGTCAAAATAGTCCCAACAGAGGTTTTCAGTTGCTTTCCAGGCACGTATTACAGAAACAGAAGATTTTCACATAATCAAAGTTGGATATTTCTAGAGAGATCAAAAGAGACAGTGAAGTGGAGAGCAGGTGTGCCAGCCTTCTTAGAGGATCTGAGAATGCAATTAACCAGCAAATGAGCCCTTGTAAAGTCAGGCTTCCTGAACAGATGAGCACAACAAAAGCTGCTGAGAAATGAGGTGGCCATGGGCCACTCCTGAATGGAGTGTGCGCATTGGGCTTCTGCCCTGCTCTTGAACTTTAGGAAGAGTGAGACACAGATTCAATAGAGAGGGCAGAGTCAAAACAATTATGCAAATTTAGGAGGCTCCAGGAGGAGATGAAAGATTAGACTGCTTTCACAAAGGCTCTTATGATAGTAGATACTCTCTTTTTTCTCCTAAGAACACCACCATAAGGCTGAAAAAGACAAATGGCAATGGTAGCAGCATAAAATTAAAGAGCATCATGGCTTAATCACTTGACACAAAGCTACTTTAATAGGGGACAAAGTTTTAGTCCCCAAATCCATCTTCACTTTATCTGCTGTTAGCATTGGGAGAACTAGTTACTCCAATTCTCTCAGTGTTTATTTATTTTGTTAGCACCAATAATAATAGTAATGATGTTATTGTGAACAAAGAATAGCAATAAAAATTATTTAAGCATATACCTCCCTTAGAGAGTGCTGAGAATTAGAGATCAATATATCAACCACTTGAAACATATCAAGGTTTATTATGTAACAACTGCCATTATAAATCCATAGTGATAACGTTTCACCACATATATGTAAGTAACCACTGATTATACACAGGAATTATGATGGTTTCATAACCTGCTTTTAAGAAATTTATATTTTGCAGGCAAGCTCAGAAAAGTTAACAGGTAAATGGAACAGATAACCCAATTCTATAGCACTTGATATGCCTATTAGAAGTAGTGTTTACATTGCTGATGGGAATGGGAGGTGAAAGGAGGTGGAAGAAGAGATTAACCAGCAGAGAAAATTTCATGTGATTATCCCCACGAGATACAAGAATATGAGGAAACTACAGGGGGTGACCTAGCATAGTAGAGCAAGACTACTTACGCTGGTTTTCCAGACCATGATAAATATTTGCTAGCTCCTAGTCCAGTGAAGTGATTCTTGGGGATAGTTTTCTCTTGAATAGAAAACTATTCTGATCCTCAATTAACAGATTATTGTGAAGTTAAAAAATATGAATTTTATTATAATGTACCTAAAAAAGTGTTAGCTCTTAATATGACTCTTTTCCCATTAACAGTACTGCTATTAGCATATATTCTTCCTCATCATCATTTTTGTTCCAAGTGTAATATTTCAAATGGCAAGAAAAGTACTTAATACAAAAGCTCTATGCTCACTTGACATTTTGTATTTTATTTCATTTCAACAACACAGTTATCAGTATGACAGGTAGAGCATTGATCAGGTTGAGTTCTAAGATTGTTCTAATGATTCTAAATATTTTAAATATTTTTCTAAACATTCTAAGATTGTTCCAAACTCAAAAGTGTGTGTGTGTGTGTGTGTGTGTGTGCGTGTGTGTGTGTGTGTACCACACGTCCACTCTCCAATTGTTGTTAACTTGTGTAAAGGTCAATGACATTGCTCAGAATTTCTGGCCCTTTCATAGACAATATATGCAAGAACTTCTGCACTTATAGGTATCAATCACAGCAGTTATCTGATGTCAAAACCAGACATTGCTCCTAGACAGCTTAAATTGTGGATTTTCTCTCTGGCTCCAGAGATCCACAAATGGCTTTCATAAACTGAGCACCAAATTGGGAAGTTATAAGTCCTACTTTTTTTTTTAATAGAAAAAAGAAAATTAATTAGAAAGTAATTTGCTGGTTATGAGATGAGTTAGAAGACCATAAGCATTTCAGTTCTGTTGCCTTTAACTTTTACAGTCATTCTCCTTTTATCCTCAAATCATCTGAATACTTTATAAAGCCTTATTTGTTTTTGTGAGTGTATGTTCCATCCACACAATAACATTAAGAAGTGAAAATTATTTCCAGATCTTGATAATTTACTAGTTCCTTCCTTTGATCTTAGGTAAAATGAAGAATATTAAAAATTAAATCTAACAAACTTCTGGATCAGATTTATAAACTTACATTTGATAGTCACATTGTTATTAAATCTTGGTTCAATCATTTTGTGCCAGAGTAATCTTGAGCATGCCATTTACCTTCTCTGGGTCTCAATTTAGAAGGCTTTGTGCATGCCGAAGGCAAAAGACATCCTTAGGAAAGACTTGAGAAACCAGGAACATAAACCTCTGGTTAATTTTATGCTCATAAAAAGCAGGAAATAAAGGCCAAGATTGAGTTGTAAAGAACTGTCTAAGCAGTGAAGGATTGCCCAAGCATAACAGCAGTCTGTTACTGCTATTGCTGTTCGTACTCTCTTACTCTACTACTCTCCAGTAGTGGCAGTGGTAGTAGCAGCAAGAGCAGATTTACTTTGAGCACCATTGTTCATGAAGTAGCTGCAAGCCATCAAGGAAGATAACAGAAAAAATAAATTCCCAAGGTAGGGATTTCTGAGCTGTCTTTACATTCAGATTTCTCAGGAAATGAGAATATTTTCTAAAAAAAAAAAAAAAAAAGCTACAAGAGATCTAGGTCTAAAATTCTGGAAAGAAAATTCTGAATATACATCTGAAATTAATATCAGGTACAAGAAATTAATATCAGGAACAAGATGACAACAGAAAGGAAGAAAAATGATCAATCTCAGAAAATGCCAACATCATTAAGTGAATAAGGTACATATAACAGGAGTACTAAAAGGAGAAAACATAAACTAATAAAAATATTCAAAAAATATATTGACAGAAACTCCATGTATTTGACTTAAAAATTAATCTAGATATCCTAAGATCAATAAAAATCAAGAAAAACTCAGATACCTAAATGTAGAGTCATTATATTAAATCAATAAAAATATAAAGAGAAAAAATTGATAGCAGTAAGAGAGAACAAGTCATCCTGGTCAAGAGAAATTCCACAAGATTAACAGCTTCTGAAAGAAAAGAAAGAAATAGAGAATATATTCCGTGGCCTTATAAATTTAAGTAAGTCAAAGTGTAATCTTAGCATCCAGTAAAATTGTGTTTTGAAACTCAACAGAAACTTTTGGTTTAAGCTCCTTGAAAAAAACCTTGAAATTTTTTTATAAGATCTTTAAACAATATAATCATTGAATGAACTTACTTATCAGGTAGTTGAGATTGCAGGACAAATCATTATCAGGAGATCTGGGGAGACAAGCCAATAGAAATAAGCACAGCAAAGTCTTACTTGGAACAGAGGCTACTGGAACCAATAAGCTGTCAGGAAAATCTAAATTTTAATTTTGAAAGATTGATTGTTAGACGTTAACTGCAAATGACAGAAACTCCTGGAGAGTACATTTCTAGAGGGGGCCTCACATTTTTCTGGGGTTTATTATTTCTATAGAGTATTTTTCTTATGTACTGTATATAGCAATGAATATAATGATATAATATATAATTATATGGTGCAATATTATATATTTAATGGTCTATATGATTTTATATATATAGAAACTATTTATCCTATGTATCCTATATATCTTATTTATCCTATATATATAGGGTGTAGCTATATAGGATAAATATATATATAGGTTAAATAGGATATTGGAGATATATATATATATATATATATATATATATATATATATATATAAACAAGTAAGCAAACAAAGCAAAACCTGAATGAGATTAAAAGGAAGGGGATATTGGCAACAAGATGCTAATAAATAACTTCTGGTTAGAAGAATGACATCACATAAAGAAATATAAGTTAAGCTGTTGTTCTAAAATAGCTTCATGATGACTAAATTCAATATAAAGAAGAATCTGATTACAGAATATTGAACATACAATGATCATGAAGTGAAATCCTGACCTATTTTATTCTGGAAATGTTTCATAATAAACTAGTAACTGTCCTAGAATTCTTTTATTTTTTTCTTTTATATGCTATCTGTTGAGCATTAAAACTACCCAAATTCTGTGATTTAAATAACAAGCAGTTGTTATTTCTCATGATTCATTTGGCTAGAGAGGTGATTCTTCTGCTTGGAAGGACTCTTCTGGTGTCAGACCTCTCACACATCCTGTGTCTCTGCAGGAACATTTGGGATGAATGAGAAAGTTAAGGCCACCAGCTGCCATGCAATTTGACACCCTGCAGCCTGTTGGCTGGTTCACCTGGTGGTACAAGGATGCAAAATAAGAGGGTAAGTTCCAACATACAACATTTTGGAGGGCTTGCCTCCTTCGTTTTTAAATACATTATTGCCTGACCAGTGAGATCACATAAAGAAGTATAGGCTGAAGGTCTAGAGGACATTATACTCCAAATAAAGATGCAGCAGTGACACGGTGTCATGTGTCTAGGGATGGAAAACTTACTTGGGCATTTTCTAAAAGAACAATCTTCCACATTATGGATTGAACAAAGCCCCTTGTCAATTTGGGATCTCAATTTGAAGATTTACTCCAATAAGGAGTCACAATCCAACACAAAAACAGGGGCCCTAAAGGGAGGAGTTAGAGACAATGGGAGTGTAAACACGTCTAGCCACTATAGAAAGCTGTGTGGAGGACCCTCAAACTACTGAGGCTAGAACTGCCATTCTTCCCAGCAATCCCACTTCTGGGAATTTACCCAAAAGACACCAAAATACTATTTCCAAAGGACACTTCTACTCGCATGTTTATCACAGCACTATTCATTATTGCCAATATATGGAAACAATCCAAAGGCCCCAAAACTGATGAATGGCTGAAAAAGATGTGGTATATTTACACAATTGAATATTATGCATCAATCAGAGAGACAAACATGTCATTCACTGCAACGTGGATGGAGCTAGAAGGAATCAAGTTAGTGGAAATAAGCCAGAAAGAAAAATAGAAATACAGGATGGTCTTACTTCTATGAGAGATATAGGAGAAACAAATAAACAAACACAAGAAATACTTAAAACTGCCAATAGAACTAAAGCATAGAGCAATAGAGGGGGAGGGGGAAATAGGGAAGGGGGAGGACACAAGAGATGAAGATGGTTCGCTGGTTCACGGGTGATAAGATGATGGGAGAACCTTGGGGTAGACAATAATGTAAGATAGATAGAGAGACCGAAAGACAGAGAGACAGACAGGTAGGTAGGTAGATAGATAGATAGATAGATAGATAGATAGATAGATAGATAGATAGATAGATAGATAGATAGATAGATAGATAGATAGATAGATAGATAGATAGATAGACTTTTCCTTTTACATGCTGTGCAATGTCATAGCTGTCTGTTTACAGGAATAGTGTCTTAATTATGCATCACATTCTTTTCTAAAATAAGACAGTATTTCCCAAAATCTATTTAGAGAAATAATAATCGCAGTTCCTGTGGTCAAGTAAGTTTGTGGTTTACTGAATTAGAATTATGTAGACTTCATTACTGAATGGATTTTTTAAAGTTTCATATGCTGGTGTTTATTTCTTCAACAAAGAAATGTAATATACATTGTTTTCTGAATTCAATTTTCATTGTGCAGATAAAATAAGGGCGAAATAACCGCCATTTAGAATGGCTTCGTCTGATCTAGGATCTGCATATTCACAATCTCATTTCATTCAGTGCATATACTATTGAGACAGGTGCTATTACTGTCACTAGAAAACTGAGGAAATAAAAACTTAAGAGAGGCAAGCTAACTTGCCAAACTCCACATATCTTGGGAGTGACAGTTTGGTACCAAATTCAGTTTGATCCAGGATCCAACCAAACTATCAAACTACCAATTTCAGATGATTCTTGTCTCAGTTCATACCTGAAAGTAGACACCGAGGTCTCTTACTTGTCTCTCCCAAGTTCATCATTCTGTTCTGGCCCCAAATGGGGCACTCAGGCTCTGTACAGACACATGGAGCTTTTCTGCCAGGATCACTTGGAAGCTTCCCATTAAGCACACATTCTGCTCTCCCAATCAATTCCCCATATTGCTCTCCAAGAACACTTTGCACAGCCAGGCAGTGAGGCTTCATATTAATCATGTTTTCTAATTATTTATTTATTAGAACAAGGATGCTGAACACCTGGCAACATTTACATTTGCAATTAGGAAAGCAGCCTCATTCTAGCAGAAGTCTGATCTTATTACTTGCCTTTGCCTTTTACAACCAAGTTGGCTCAGTGGTGAGAAAGTTCTGGTCATATATATGATGAATGAGGAATATAATCTCTTTTCCCACCTTCAGATTTAATATATATTAGGCAACTATGACAACATGAAATTTAACTCATGACACAGTTGTTAAGGATAAATACACAGAATATTGTCATAGTAATCTCTTATTTTTAGCTAAAGATACCTTAATTCAAATCACTGAAACTAAGGCAAATGTTAAAGAGTACAAGCAGATCTGTAAGTAGTTTCTGTAAGTAGTTGCACTGAACACTTAATAATTCCACGTCCGTATGACAAAATGGAGATAATAACTGTATTGTCTATATCACAGGGTTTTGGGCTTAAAAATGGGCACAGAACCTGATTTATAGGTTAGTGTTACATAGTATGAGTTGACTCTTCATCCTCCTTATTCCAGTTAGGTGTAGTGATTATAGAGATGAAAAGATATCACCATGTTCACAGTCTTTCAATAAGGCACAGAAAATAAGCTTACATTTTTTTAAATATTCTAAAGGAAAAAAAAAACTGATCAGTGTCACAAAAAATGATAGTAAAAATTTATTTTGCCTGTGGACATAAAAGATCATCTAGTCAAGTTTTCTAACTACAGATAATCTTTAGAAAAAGGATCTCAGATCAGAAGTTTACATAATGAATGACATTTGAAGTGAACCTTAGGGCTGCAGTTTATCCTGTAGCCAAGTTATTCCATTGAGAAACAAAAGTCATGCTTCATGAAATTTAATTTAGCCATTGTGTACCTTGTGGGAGGGCGATTGAGACCAGATATGAGGAATTCAATTGGAATACTTTATAATTGTAATTTCTTAGATAATGCCAAGTCCTCCAACTTTCTGGATGCACTTTCACTAAAACTCAAGCTCCCCAAAAGATCATTTCTCTCCTTTGGAAGAAATTTTAAAACCCTAGAATCAGCAGTCCAATTGCTTCGGATGTTAAAATTAGCCCATCTCTGTCCTGGGACTTCAGGCCAGACATAATGATAATACAAACAAGGGTTGTGAAAATGGAATTAAGAAAACATATAGAAAACACTCCTGTTGGGTAACAAGCTTTCAGATAGGACTTTGAGTGCAGATTAAGAATTGTTTACCTGAATTCCTTAAAACAGGCTTCTGGTAAACTATCTTCTGAAAGAATGGCTAATACTGAGAAACATTTCTGGAAATACTGGTGAATATATTGAAAGGGAATAAATTGAAATTAAAAAGCACCATGAAAAAGCAGCAATTTGACACTAGAACAAAATATTCCATAAATCACTTCTATAACAGATGCTATTAACCTACAAGCATGATACATTCATTAAATATATAAAGCAATAAGCATAATATTAGGTATACATAGTCAATAAAATTGTCTGTGGCATAATATGTAATTCATAATGATGTTAGGCCTATATTATGAATTTCTATTGACTGGAAAAAATGAAGTTTGCACTATGTATAAAGAATGAATCAATGAGAAAGTGTTTGGGGGAAAATACCATCTATTTGTTAGTTTATGCTGGATTCTCAAAATGAGACAAAGAAATGAAATAAATCTAAGGGTATGAAAACTAAGAAAATTTATTTCTACATATCATCAAAATTTGAATAAAGATGCACTTAAAAAGAGATACCAGGCAGCTGAATTGTTTACCTGGTAGGGATCCAATTGCCCTACATGGGAAGCACTGGCTACCTGCATGGAAAACAGATGTTAGCACTTTTACTTAATGTGGTACCAGGAAGTTAGTGTGGAGGAAATTCTGTATTTTTGTTAATGTTGTGATTTTTATTGTTTAGTAACTTTTCTAATCTGTGTATACCTGAAGGAGACAAGAGCTTTTAGTTTTTTTCTCTGCTCTATCTACACACTATATCACATTCACTGTACTCTGTACATTCATTTGCAACCATATGGGGATGCCAAAAAAAAAAAAAAAAAAAAGTTGGCCTCTTTCAAAAAGCTGATGAGGTTTCTAAACCAAAAGAGAATTTCTGAGACATAGATGTGGCCTCCTTTTGTTGAAGTTACTCCACTCAAAGCCAACACATAAGAAAATCTGTTCCAGTAGAGCATGATTTCATTGTTTATTTGTTCCACAAATGCTTTCAATGTTCTGTAGCATGAACAGAGGCATGCCTTAACTTCTGTTGTTTTCTCTAAGAACTTTACCTCCAGTTGCATAATTGTGAAATTTACTTACCAGTTCTAAAATTCCTGCTCCTAAGATAATCAGTCTTATCTTTTTCAAGCTACCTTATCATCAAGATAAGGAAATAGAGGAGTGATTAAGTTCATCAGTTGCATATATAGAAAGAGATTGAATAGTATTTGAGCAACAGAGGGCTAGAAGATGCTCTAGGAAAATGTATAGCCTGGTTCCCTCTGAAAGTAGGAAATAAAGATCCTAAAGCCAGATTGCCTATATTCAGTTCTGACTCCACAAACCACCACTGTGTGCTAGTAGTTTATGTATCTTTAAAATATACTTGATACAAATAGTCCTTCCTTCCAAGGTACCTATTAGGATCCAACAACTACTACATGTAAAGTGTGCTGTCAATGAGGCTGCACAGATATAAGTATTATGTGTATTGATTTGTCTGTAATAATTCATAATTAGGGAATAAAGTTAAAAGTCTTCATTTGCATAACTTGGCAAGCTGGAAAAGGCTGTAAGCTGTGAAGCAAGAGTATATCTTTTACTTTCTAGTTAAAACCCCAGACTAGAGTGACGTATGAATAATTTTACATGTAATCTTTCCCCTGGTCTTCATGTTCCATAATTTATGTTCAGTAGCCACACACAAATTAAATGAACTTCCTTTAATACAGTAGCTTAATCTCTCTCATTATGGGAATTTTTAAACCTCTGTGCCATAGTGAAGATACTTTTTCCTGAGGGGCATTGCTGGTCTTTAGTGCTTCTGTGATCAAAGAGTGTGTTGATGGCAGAGTGACAAGTCAGAGCTTTGGGCCCTCACAAAGGGAAGCCACGTGAGTTAGGAGCTTGAGAGTCCTCTAAGTGGACTGAGCATTCTGAAGAGCAGATTTCCAGAAGAATAGGGCTAGTGCAAGAGGAGAGAATATGTTAGCCACTGACCTCTTCACTGCACTCTTAATTTCATTGAGTTTCCAGTGAACGTGATTTACATTGTTCCCCTGATTGTTAGTGAGGAAGAGCTGGCTAGATGCAACATCACTAGTGACAACAGTCACTCCCTTAGGAAAGATTTATGTACAAACTGAATTTTTATAATACATCATGTAATGCAGAATGATAGCAGAGTGCAGGAGGTGTGTGTTTCTATATATATATATATATATGCATGTGTGTATTTCTAAGCCAAATACATGATAGAAGATAGATTAGTGATATGAATGCTTTAGTAATGCTTTAATGTTTTTCCTTTATATTTTGTAATTGTTTATTGTATTGGCTTGATGACATAAAGTACAATGTATAAATTTTGGACTCAGCAGATTCAATTTTAGACATATTTCCTAAAGTAGTTGTCAGACAGATATGCTGACTTGTGTGTCTGACAGAGAAAAAGAGAGAACTCACTGTTAATTTTGTGTTTACCCAAAATTTCACGTAAACACAAAATTAAAACTTGAGGGAAATTATTGAAGTATTATTCATTGTGCCAATGCATACATTATAGCAACTTAAAATAAGGTAGTTTGGTTAATAAATGATAGACAACCCAATTTGCAAATTTCCCAGACAAATGTCTGGGATATCTATTGTTAATAAGTGATTTGAAAATGGCTTGGTCCTATCATTCTAACATTGGTTAAAAAAGGGATGGATGAGCTAATGCTTTTTGATAACCTCATATGGTACAGGCATAGTGTACATACCAACTCTGTCATTTGAGTGTTAAAATCTTTATTTTAAAGGAAAAGCAAGTAGTTCAACTCACAGAGACTGAAGTGGCACACTGGGAATTTTAACCCAGGTCTCTCTCCTTCCAAATCTGATGCTCTTTCTACTGCTTCAAGCTGCTTCCACAGCAGTTGTGACTTGTCTGCATCTGTTCTGTACTTGTTTGTATTTTTCCATTTTGAAGCAACAACCACCCCCCATCCCACCATGCTCAGTAACACTTTGATTTCCTTTCCTATTGCTGCGGCAGATCTACTCACCTCCCTGGCATTCATGAGCAGCTCTGCAGAGCGCTGAGCATCTGGCAATCCACCCAGCGAGAGTGACTGGGAAGCGTAGAAAATTCCTCTGAGAACAGGCAACATCTGTTTGATAGGCAATGAAAAATAAACCCGTAATAAACTCATTTTAGAAGCAAAAAATGGCTCCTCGAAGTGCTGATTATTCATTTTATGCAAGTGTAGTAATGTTGGTGTACTTGACAAGTAGAAAAACAGCATGTCCAGAAGCAAATGATCACAGCCAGAGGGGAAGGCCCCTCACACCAGGAGCAAATACAGGCGATGGCAGATGAGGAAGCATTTAGAAAGATTACACAGAAAGCTTGGACCACCTGTGGCTGTCCTGGCACAGAGAAGTGACCCAGGTGGTTGGGTTGGATGTATACGTTTCAGGAATAAGTTTCAATTTAGTTCTGTCAACTTCCTCATCGTTCTAGACTGCCAAGCCACTATCCATTCAGTCAGCCCTTAATGTACTCTTTCCTTTATTCAAATATTTATTAATTTTTTTATTGCCAAATACCATAATGAATATTGTAAATACCTAGCATGGCTTTTTAAAAAGAAATATATGAGAAAGGCTAGAAATGGTAGATGAACATGTTTTTGTTTTAAGTCTAAGATATAAATGAATATTATAAAAGGAACTGAAGGAAAAAATAGTAATAGTAATGAAAGGAAAAGATCATTCTTGCAAACAGCTACCCTGGATCTAATTAGATAGTTCACTGGCTCTAATTATAATTGGATATAAATAGAGAATTTAGTCTCTTTTTTTCTGAACTTGGTCTAAAAAGAATGGAGTTACTGTTTTTTCTCAGGAAAATACATATACCATGTAGAGGACAACCAGAAGTAGATCAAAAATTACTCATGGATTAGTTAAAATACAAGCCAAATAAAGCTTTTTCATCATTGTTTTCTTGTTATCCTATATCCTTTCATAAATTTTCATTTTATTTTCTAATATCTTACATGCCTGCACTTTGAATCAGACGATTTATGTCAGCAATATGGAAACAGAGGGGATATGGAAGTAACTGGAAAGAGAAAAGTAGAGTATCAGAGAACAGCATCTCTTAAGTATCAGTATTGTGTGATAGCAAAAATCAGAATGTTATTCTAAGAAAATGGTAAATCTATGAAATTTAGTCTGGCAAGTGTGGGCTGTTAGTTTATACCACTTATAACTGCTAAGTTTGAAGATAGGACTCTGTTACTTATTAAATCTGCAGTAATTCCCTGATCCTTTATAGCTGGAAAACCTGGCACTAATATGAAGAAAGATGTAGTGCTGTCCACATCTTTTTCTTCTCCTAGCTTCAGGAAGCTACCATGTTGTAGAAAAGAGGAGGATGACTTTTGGATATATTGATTTAGACTTGGGTTTGAAGTTATGCTTCAAAGTTTGCTAGCTCTATATCCTCGAACAGTTTCATACTCAGTACACTCATTTATAAACTAGATAAAAATTTATAAACTAGAAAAAAAACAATCTGATTGTGATAAGCATTAAATGAGATAATATTTATGAAGAACTTAGAAGAGTGGATGGAACATGCTCATTATTCAATAAACAGTAACTCTAATTCCTGTAATCATGACTGTGATTATTTTCTCTGAGCCTAAGTTTCCTCATTAGTTAAATTTGAATAATGATACATAAGGTTGGAGTGAACAATGAACTATGTGCATTTTATGCATTCTAAATGATGGCTGTATTCAGTCTTACTTCAGAGAGAGAGAAAGAGAGAGAGAGAGAGAGAGATTGCTTGTCTAGATCTGTTTGTCAAGTAGTATGTAACCAACTACTAGCAATTGTGGTTAACTTCTTGTATCAAGAGAAATTCTAAAGTAAAGTCCTGGAACTACTTTGTGCCACATTCAGAGTCAATGTTCTTCAAGGTGAAGAGAGGCTCTATAAATAGTAAATAGAAAATAGCAGACATTTTTTTTTAATCTCAAGTTTAGATGTTTAATAACTTAGATGTCCATTTTAGGACTGATTTCAAAACCAAAATCATACAAATTAAGTTGTCTCTGTCACTAAATGTGCACCTTGCAGATCTGCTACAAATTTATCTAATCTCATGTATAATGCTTTCCTCACTCAGATGCACTATGGTCTCTCATGCCATCCTGAGTAATGGCCTTATGTCTTTTTTTAATATTGGTCCCATAGACTGGAATAAACTCCTCTCTCATTTCCAACTGATTAAGTGCACAGTTTTTTAAATTCAATCTCTAACATGTTACTGTCATCCTGTAACTAGTCAATATTTTTATAATTTCCAATTCTATGTGAGACTATAGTGTTTTCTAATGATAGTGTATTGAAGTTATTTTCCTATTTATAAATATATTTCTTCCATTGGAATGTGAGAATTATAAGACAGGAATAAAAGCTATTAGTTACTTAGATTTTTTTGTATGAGTTATGTTCTACTATTATATTTTCTTATACTCTTTTAAATTTCCTCATGGAAATCTTTGCTTCATATTATTAAGGACTGTGTTTCTGTGCTCTCTATTATATATCCAGAGTCAAGAAATGTTTGGGCACCTAGTAGGCAGTCAGTACATAATTGTAGAGTAAGTGAATGAGGGAGTCATAAATTTTACGGTAAATAAGCCAGTACCTGTTATATTAGCTATTCAAATAACTTGTATTTTATTTAATAATTGAAGTAAATAATGTAATATTAACTCATCAAGAATATAGTTTGTAGTGATAGTCTTTTTTTTTTTTTATCAGTCAGAGGGAAACTACAGAGGCAAAGTTTAGGCATGATGAAGATGGTTAAAATTCACATAAAATGAATAACCTGCCACAGCAATAGAGATAATGAAGAGCATGATATGACTTGGAGATCTATAGCAAATGACTGGGAATGACAGTACTTACTAGGAAACATTGGTGAATCCTGAGGCAGTGAGAAAGTAAAAAGTCTATTGTGCTATGTTAACAAAGTTATGCTTGAAAATTTGTGAAACTAGAGCAATTTTCATCAGTCAATTTAAGGGGATTAATTTGCGGGGGCAGGATAATCTGCATCTTTTATTATTGATTGCACAAATAAATAAATAAATAAATAAATAAATAAAAAATAAATAAATAAATAAATAAATAAATAAATATATTTTATATATATATGTATATATTACATCATTGTCTACCCCAAGGTTCTCCAATCACCTTGTCACCTATGAACCATCTTAATCTCATGCTCTCTGATTTTACCCTCCTCCCCATCTCTTGCTCTATGCTTCAGTTCTGTTGATAGTTTGAAATTTTTCTTGTCCAATTGTTAGTTTGTTTTCCCTCTGTCCCTCATAAAAGTGAGACCATCCTGTATTTCTCACTTTCTGACTTATTTCCACTAACATGATTTAAGATCTGTTTATGCAAAAGATTTGGTAGTGATCTTTGCTCTTCCTTTCTGATAAACTGAATCTAGCCCACATTTATATAATCACTGTCCAAAGAAGAACAGTAAAGAGTACCTACTCTTTACTGCCTACAGAATATTGGGTGGGAATTGCAGGAAGCTTGACATTGGTGTGACCTTGAAATCAGCTATGTGTTGCTTCTTTCTAGGTGCTGAAGATACCTAAATGTAATTGGGAAAGATTATTTATTTCCATCAAAGGGAAAAATTGTATATATGCATATATGTTTATATTCATAGAGCTTCTCTGTCTCAGAGACAAGGATTAACAAATAGAATTACCTTCAATAACTCTATTAAGGACTGATGAAATTGTATTTTAGGATTTTTCATCTTGTTAGAAAATGGAAAAATGAGGTGTCATAAATAAGATTTTCTAAAACAAATGGGTCTGTAATACATTGTTATCACTCTGACATATTTAACCAAACAGATTATTTTAAGTTTCCATTTTAATTCAGGTCTGAATACTCTCTGAAGCAAACTTCAAAATTTGTAGACCTATCAAAACAGTATTGAACTTTCCATCAAAGAAATTTGGGTTCCAACTATAAATACTGGAAAAGATATATTCAAATAAAATACTAAAGGATTTTGAGAACTACACATGTGTAAGCAGACTGTGGTGGAACAATTCTGGAGTGGTGTGTGCAGGGGGGGGTGGTGGTGAGTAATTGAGAATGAAACATGGCTAGTAAGGGGGAAATGAATTCAAAGCATTACCATGATTAGATATACCATAACAGAATTGCTGAAAAATTGAAAGGAAAATAATTTTAAAGCATCCGGGAGATAAAAACATATAAAAGGAACAATGATTTCAGTACTACAGATTTTGCACCCCCAGTGTGCAGGCCACAAGAACAGATAACACGGAATTAGCATAGTTTCATTATTACCTTTTTGATTTAATTTTTTTTTCACTTGTAGTTGCAAAATATAATGCATAAGGTCCTTGTGGTCTTTGACTACTTTCCCTAAACAGTAGTCTGTTGCTGAAGTATAATACCTTATCACCTCAATATATCAACTTTGATATACAGGGAATTTCCAATACTACAGATATCCATTGCTTTTTGCTGTCCCTTCCCCTTCTCCCCCCAACTTTACTCCCCCAACCACTTCTCTCCAACTCTGATCTCTCCATTAAAATCTGACAGTTAATCTTTCTATAATTTTGACATTTTGTCATTTCAAGAATGTGACAGAAATAGACTCATACACTAAGTAACCTTTGAGATTGACTTTTTCATTCCACATGTTTCTCTGAGATCATCCAGTTGTATATAGCAACAGTTTATTCCTTTTTATCACTGACTAATTTCTATGGTTGAATATACCAGAATTTATTTCATCATCAATGCATTTAAGGACTGAAAATATTTTTCAGCTTGGACTTGTTAGATATAAAACTGTTGTGTATAAACATACAGGCTTTTGTGTCACCATAGGTTTTTCACTTCTCTGGGATAAATACCCATTATTTTAATTGTTGGAATATATGATAGCTGCATGTCTGATTTTTAAATGAAAATTCTAAGTAAATATCCATAGTGGTTATACAATTCTCATTCCTATGGATAACACACGAGTGATCAAGTTTTTCTTTTTTGAGTTCTTATTATTTAGCCACTGATGAGGATGGAATGAAAACTGGTTTTAATTCATTTTTGTAATTGATGCTGCTGCCTCTGAATATCTTTTTATGTAATTGGTTAATTTAAGTTTATCCTCTCTTTTTCAAGACTCTTTTCTTTTCTCTAGTTGAACTATTTATTTTACTGCCCAGTTTGGACAATTTGTTTTTATTCTAGATATTAGTTATTTATTTGCCCAATTTGCAATTTATTCACTAAGTAGTTCATTTTGAAAACACAGTGAGTAGGTTCTGCCCTTTTATTTAAAAATTGAATCTCATGGAGGAGGCATGAGATGTTGTCTCACTATACAGGACAAGCAGATGGTTAAGAGGTGATTTGCATTCAATTAGTTGCTTTCTCTACCTTACAGTTTTCCTTTCTGGAGAAGGTCTTTCTTAAACAATAGATGAGTAGAATCTCCTTTGGGTAGATTCCCCAAAGAGCAATTGTTGGGTCTAATGGTAGTTCCATTTTCATTAGCTTGAGGGTTCTTCACACTGCTTTCCATAGTGGCTGGACCAGTTTATATTACCACCAACAGTGTAAGAGTGTTCCTTTCTCTCTATATCCACCCCAGCACTTGTGCTATCAGTGTGAATACAAGGGGCACCTGTACTCGGATGTTTTTGGCAGCACTATTTTTAACTGCAAGGGCATGAAAGCAACCCAAATGTCCCAAAACAGATGACTGGATAAAGATGTGGTATATACAATGGAATGCTATTCATCAACTAAAAATGACAAATTTGATGATTTTATGGTAACATGGATGTACCTAGAAGAAATCATATTAGCAGAAACAAGTCAGAAAGAAAAAGACAGAAACCAAATGATTTCACTAATATATGGAACATAGGAAAAACAAACAAAAAGCCAGGAGGAAAAGTCCAAACAAGCTAAAAAACAAACTGAAGTTCACAAGTGGGGGGCGAGTAGGGGAGGGAATGATCAGGGAGGGGAGAGCCCCAGGGATAACAAAGATGTGAAATAATTATCTATATATAATAAAGTATCAAAAATAGATGAGGAGAGTCTTTGTTCCACAATAGTCTAATTATTACTTGTAAGCAAATCTGTATTAGGACTACAGGGTCTCCAGTCTTATTTACATGATGGAAATATGCTCTTGATTTCCACTGTTTTAGAATTTCTAAATAAAGACATCTGATACATATATTGAAAATGATTGCTGATAATATGTAACTTTTTTAGTTTATTTGTATTGGTTGCATAAACACATATACATAATATACGTATACACACACACACACACATATATATACGTTACATCATTATCTACAAGGTTCTCCCATCTCCTTAACACCTGATAATAACCATCTTAATCTTTAGTGCCTTCCCCTGCCACCATTTTCTCCCTCCTCTTCATCTCTTGCTCTATGGTTTGGTTCTGTTGGCAGTTTTAATTTCCGTTTTTCTTTCTGGCTTATTCCTGCTAACATGTTTCCTTCTAGCTCCATCCATGTTGCCACAAATTACATAAGGTTGTCTTTTTGATTGATGCATAATATTCCATTGTGTAAATATACTACATCTTTTTCAGCCATTCATCCATTTTGGGGTATTTTGGTTGTTTTCGTATCTTGGCAATTGTGAACAGTGCTGCAATAAACATGTGTGAACTGGTGTCCTTTTAATTAGTGATTTTGTGTTCTTTGGGTAGATTCCCAGTAGTAGAATTGCTGGGTCAAAAGGTGATTCCACTTTCAGTTGTTTGAGGATCCTCCACACAGCCTTCCATAGTAGCTGGATCAGTTTGCACTCCCATCAGCAGTGTATGAGTATCCCTTTTTCTCCACATTCATGCCAACACTTTTGCTGTCCATTTTATTTATATGGGCCATTCTTGATGGTGGGATATCATTGTGGTTTTGATTTGCATTTCCCTGATTATTAGTGATGTGAAGCATTTTTTCATATGCTATTGGCCATCTGTATTTCCTCTTTGGAGAAATGTCTTTAGTTCTTCTCCCCAATTTTTAACTGGGTTTCTTGATTTGTTTTTGTTAAGTTGTGTGAGCTCTTTGGTATCGTTATTATCAGACCCTTATCACTTAGGGGGCAAAAATTTTCTCCCACACAGTTGTTTGTTGTTTCTTTTGTTGTACAGAAGATTTTTAGTTTAATGCAGTCCCAGCTGTTGATGTTTTCTTTCAGTTTTTTGTCAGCTGTGGATGTGTCCTAAGTGGATTTCTGAAATGTAATTCGTGAAGGGTTTTGCTCAGATGATCCTCTATGTATTTTATGGTTGTAGTTCTTACATCAAAGTCTTATCCATTTTGAATTGGTTTTTGTACAAGGTGTGAGGTAGTTGTGTTTGTATATTTTTTTGCATGTTGTGGTCCAGTTTTCCCAGCACCATTTATTGAGGACGGTGTCCTTTTTCCAATGTATGCTTTTTGTACTTTTGTCAAATATTAATTGAACATATATGTGAGATTTTATCTCTGAACACTCAATTCTATTCCACTGGTCTGATTTTCTGTTTTTGTACCAGTAGCATGCTGTTTTAATTATTATGGATTGTAGTACAATTTGAAGTCTGGAAGTGTAATACCTCCGTTCTCTCTTATTTTGGTGAGGAGGATTTTTGCAATTTGAGGTCTTTTGTTATTCCAGATGAATTTCAATAGTTTTTGTTTTATCTCTTTAAAAAACATCATTGGGATTTTTATTGGGATTGTACTGAATCTGTAGATTGATTTTTTTAGAATAGCCATTTTGATAATGTTGAATTTCTAATTCATGAGCAGGGAATATCTTTTTTAAATGTCTTCTATTTCCTTTAAGAATGTTTTGTAGTTTTCTTTTTATAGATTCTTTACTTCTTTTGTTAGGTTTATTCCCAGGTATTTAATTTTCAGTGGTGTAATTGTAAATGGAGTGTTTTTTTTTTAATTATTATTACTTCTTCATCTTCCTACTGATTTTTTTGCATATAAGAAGGCCACTGATTTCTGTATGTTGATTTTGTAGCCAGCTACTTTGCTGAACTGGTTTATTATTTCAGTTAGTTTTTCCTGTGGATTTTTTTTTTTTTTTGGTTTTCTACATAGAGTATCATGTCATCTGCGTATAATGATAGTTTTGTTTCTCTTTTCCTATATGAATGTCTTTTTTGTTATTCTCTTGACTTATCACATTAACTAGAACTCCCAGTACTATGTTGAAAAGTGGTGATGAGAGTGGGCATCCTTTTCTGGTTTCAGATCTTAATTAAAATGATTTCAGTTTTCTCCCATTCAGTATGAAGCTTGCTGTGGGTTTATCATAGATGGATTTTATTATGTTGAGATATGTTCTTTTTATTCCTATTTTTCAAGGGTTTTCTTTATGAATGGATGCTGAACTTTGTTGAATGCTGTTTCTTCATCTATTGATATGATCATATAGTTTTTGTTTATCTCTTTTGTTGATGGATTATGTTAATTGATTTTCGGATGTTGAACCATCCATGTGCCCCTGGGATAAATCCCACTTGGTCATGGTAGGTAATCCTTTTTATATACTCTTGGATTTGGTATGCCAGGATTTTGTTTAGAATTTTTGCATCTGAGTTCATTAGGGAGTTTGGTCTATAGTTTTTTTCCTCTGCACTACCTTTGTTTGGTTTTGGAATTAGTGTAATATTTGCTTCATAGAACATATTTGGTAGTTTTCCTTCTTTTTCAGTCTTTTGGATTTCTGCTGTGTCTGTTGTAATATCTCCTTTTTCGTTTATGATTCTGTTTTGAGTTTTCTCTTCTTTGTGAGCTATACTAGGGGGTTATCAGTTTTATTTATTTTTTCAAAGAACAAGCTTTTTTTTGTTTACCTTTCTTGATGTTCTTTTTGGTTTCTATTTCATTATATGTAATTATATGATTATATATGTAACTTACTTAATGCAGAAAGTTATTCTATATCAAAAAAAAGAGGCGAAGCAGTATACACTGGACAATTCTAGTAATATAAATAAAAATGCACCTGTACATGCTAAACTATGATTATTTTTTCCAAATATAATGATATTTGCTTTATGTCAAAGGAATAATTTCACTTTTATTCTGTTTATGTTTTCTGTGGATTTTTTCAAGTTAAGTTCATAAATTGCTTTCACATTTTGGAATTTAAAAAAAAATACAACTAAAAAGATAAATCATAATATATACAATTAGAAAGCTAAAATTAGAAATTACTTAATTTATTTATAGTATTATTTTTTGGATTTCATGTAATTTATGTTTCTTGATCCCCTTGAGAATGACCCCTAACACACGCACCCCAACCCCCACTCCCAAGTCTGGTCATTCCACATCTTTTGTCTTTTGTATTGCTGTTTGTCTGTATTTGGCCCTTTATTCTCTTTGTTGCTTCTTCACCTTGTGGTCAGGCCTTTGACTTAGGGAGACTGTCTCCCAGCATTTGTCAATAGAGAAGATCTTTGATGGGATGGCCATCGTCAGATGGTTGGGCTGACTGGTTTCCTTGGTTTTGTTTGCAGCTGTTATGACTGCTGTCATAATTCATGGGCATCCTCCCCCTGTGGAAAAGGGGTGCGCCTTGTCCCTTTTGAGGGTGTGTCTTGATCTGGGGTTCTGGATCCCAGACCCCTGTGATGTTGTAAGTCTAATTCTGTACTAGATGATTTTATAACACGTCTCAGTCTTGTGTTTAAGGGTTATTATTATTATTCTTATCCCTTACTTCCTCTGTTTCTGTGGTTGGGTTGAACTGTCAGTGTCTTCCTTATTCTTGAGGAGGACTGACTGGAGCAGAAGCATACCAGAGGGATTTAGTATCCCTCTCCATCCTCCCCACCCCCACCCCACCTACACTCTGGCAGGATCCAGGTTTTCAGGTACCAGTCCAACTCAGTGCTTCCCAGCTGACCCCCCCAGCCCCTCCTATTTGTCAGGATGAAGGTGGAAGATAGTTGGTGCATGCAGGGTGGGGCAGATGCCTGTCAGCTAGAAATCACTTTTAATTTATGTTTTTGTTGAGGTAACTTTGCATTATTGGAGTGTGAAGTATCCATGATTACATCAGAATATGTTTATACTATGTTAAAATCTCTACTAAAATTCTAAAGCTGTCCTTCGCCATAACACTGGCTCCCTTTCCCTAGTCACACAACCCTCTCCTACTTTCCCTTCTGCATACCACTTCACATCTTATAGTTCAAAAATTTGTTATTGTTTTGTTTAATTCATCTGTTTGCTCTTTGTCACCTTGTTATCTAGCTTAGATGGCAGAGCTAGAAACATGACTTTTTTTTAGCTTCAAAGATTCTTAGCACAAGTTTTGCAAAAAATAGGAGTTTCTGCTAGGATGATGTCTCTGAAAGAGAGTAATGATAAGATCCTTAGGATCTGGTATGTCTGATAAAACTAGACACTCATTTTATAAATGAAAACACTGGCTAATAGTGACCTCCCGACCACTCTAGCCTCCCACCCTGCCCAGTTCAAAGTGATCATTTAGTTGTCCCAATTAATGCATTTATTAAATTACAGAGCTAAACTCTATGCCTAGATCTGAATGTCTCCACAGAACCTATTCTTTCTTATTTCAGCCTGTCATGAATACATAACCTGGAGTTATCAGCTTCCTTGAAGGTATCTTTACCAGGTGGCTCAGTTCCCTGTATTTTAAAAAAAATCAGCTGATTTAACTTAATCACTTAAAACAGGCACTCAAGTTTGTCTTTTACTCTAGCACCATTTTTTTGCTAGCTAAAAATACTGTATTTTTTATAAATATCATTTCACAATATTTTTCTTCTGCAAGGTCATCTTACTTTGATGCAGTTTCAACATATGTCTTCTTTCTCTAGTAATGCAGATGGGATTAATATATTCTCTTGACATTAAATGAAAACATGTAAACCTTCTGCACTGGGCTCTACTGGGAAAAATGCCTTCTTGCTGAGACACAGCTCCTGCCTCTGTTTTCAAATATTTCTCAGAATAGAAGATAAAACACTGATCCCCCTCTGCCTCACTGTGGTTTCCATACTGATTAGTTTTATCAACTTTTTTGTTTGAAATTTTTCATTATGAACTCACTATATCTGTGTATGTGCATATATATATATATATATATGTTTCAATGTAAACTTAGATATAATACTATACACATTGTTTCCTAGGAGGCAAGTCAGAAGAATTAGATGATTTTTCTGGGACACGTAGCTAATTGGACATGAAACCTATCCCTGCTCTATTAATTGCATATTCAACTTTTCCCCAAACATATCATTTAAATTTTGTTGTTAATTTAAGCTTAAAAGTTGGTAATGAAGCAAGGACATAATGGAATAACTGTTATATCTGAGGAATAATTTATTTATCTTGACTTCATTGTGTAGGTGCTATCTTCATTTCAGCTAGCAGAGTGCTTTATCATGATATTCATATTTAGGAAGCCAGAGATTGAGATTCTGCTGACCTCTTCAGCTCTCTGTACTGTAAGATTACTTTATAATGCATTATGAAGTCAAATTCATTCTTTTAAAAAGTTAAAGTTAATTTCAAGCCTTCAATCGCTTCTCAATCTTTTGACTAAGATCAAGTGTAAAAAATGTGACTTAATAATCAAGTTCTTTGGTATATCAACATCCCACATTCTAAGACATGAATTTGTTTATTATCTCTTTGACTCCAGTTTATTTTCTCTATACTTTTACCAGATGGTAATGTCACAGATGAAGACATTAACCACATGTGATATTAGTGTGAAAATTGTGGCTTTAACTCGAGGATTTACATGCTAATGGATTATCGAGAGTTACTGACATCATTATAATAGACCACCAGGAAAAAACATTATAATAGACCACCAGAAAAAATTGTTCAGAAATCCTGTATTAGACTGACTAGGATGAGATGTCCAATTACCTCCAAGGATGAGATGTATCATTATCACTCTGGCCTCTTAGAGTGTGAACAGAGGGAGTGACACACATCAAGGGAAAGTGAGAAATTGGACCAACATTTGAAATGTCTATGTGCTGAGGGAAAATAATTGGAAAATTTCTTGATAAGATATATCACTTGTGCCCCCTCTCATATTTAAAATGTACTCTGTGTGCTTACCATACTTGGGAAAACAAAAAGGAATTCCTTAATGTACATAATTAGTGGTAAGTTGTGTGATATTTTCTGTCAGTTCTGTCATTCAATAAAGAATCCTACCCTAGTCTCAAATTTTCAGCATTCTAAATTTTTATCAGTGCATGACAGGCCCCAGAGCTCAATCCTAAATTTATTGTTTTATTTAGGATGTTGGCAAGATCCCCTTTTCACCTCCCTGTCTTTATTTTGTATTGTTGTGCAGTCTTCATCTTTATCTTTTGTGACTGTATTTCTTCAGATTTTTGTCCCCTATTTCTAAGGAAGAAATATCACAGGGAAGTATCTAGAGATTGTACAGTATTTATTAGACCATATTTACATCTGCCTTTTCTGGAATGGTAATGGTAATGGTATATTCTAGAAACTACTTTTTTTTTTCTATTAGAGCATTATAAGAGGAGATTAGGAACAAGTTTTATAGTTTAGAGGCTATGTCAAAAAATTTTAATTATGTATAATAGTGGGGATATTTATTCTAAGAGAAATTTCCTAGAATTACATTGAGTTGGGATGTATTTAAAAGCACCAGAAAAAAAAAAAAAAACTTGAAGCAGGATTTTTCCACTAAAAAATATTTCAAAACATAGCTATATTAGACAAAAATTAGAAAATGTTTACTGAAAACTGGAAAATGTCAATGTTTCTCTAAAATATGATTACTTTGATATCAGGGATTGAGAAAACATTTAAAATATATATGCAAAAGGGGAAATACCATGTTTATACATTGAATTAGTAGACTTAAAGTGGTAATATTTCATGTTTGAGTATTACTATCACATTATCAGGTGTTTGTTAAAATGCTGGCTAGTGCAACTTTTTCAGAAAACAAGTTTTCCAGATAATACATAGACATTTCAAAATAATCTTTCACTTAGTCTCAATAAGTATAGTATTGTAATTTTAATTTTAATGTAGAAATTGTTTTTGATAGATAAATAATTATTTTGGTATAATATTTTTCTAGTTATTAAAATACCAATATTTCAGAATTAGAGGATGAATATAGTATTAGTAGATAACAAAGTCATGAGGAAATTCCAAGTGACAAAGATGTGAAAGTGTGTTTATATTCACAGAAAATAATGACATATGAATGAGTGGATCTATTCTTAGATTCACTTAGAGAGAGATAGAAACTGATTAGGTAACCAGGTATTGGTAGATAAATAACTACATTGATATTTTTAGATTTTTGTGATTATGGGAGATGATTCATGATAAGATTAATTATAAGACTTAATAATAATAGTAATTTATTAATAATAATAATTTAACAATAGTTAAATGGTTAATTGTTCTTGGGAGGAACGTTGAAGTAGTTTATGTCTATTGTTTTTTCATTAAAATCTCTGTAAGTCCTATTTTAAGTAGTAGCTTAATAATATTTCCACAGCAATAATTATGACTGTAATATGGAGTGGCATATTCCAAATATAACCAGTTACCTATATATTTAACAACAACAAAAAGTCTGAGTTCATTATATTTTATAACCAAGAGTATCTCACTTTTAACAGTGTATCTCCTTCTCTGATATGGTTAGCAAATTTTGTGCAGAGATAGAGATATTGCTATTAGTCTAAGAGTTACTAGAGAGACTAACTTATTTTTGTAGCACCAGGACCCAACCAAAGAAAAAAATGCATGGAATAGGCCTGAATAGATCTTGATACATGATCACATGTATGCTCTACTACATTTTTTTCATTTTAAATATCACTCAGATTTGACTTTTTTTAATGTGTATTTTATGAATAGGTACTGAATAAGAAAAAATTGAAGAAGATGACTGCCCTTTCATTAGTCATCAATCTAGTAACATTTGGTAAGACAATTGTCAGATTTAATTTGCATGTGAAGATGGTGAGTGAGGATCTCCCCTAAATTTTAAGGAAATATTCATCATACTGATATAATCAGCATTTTGCTCAACAGGGTCCAGAAAAGTTTAATTCCATTCCTTTGAATTGTTGTGTGCTTCCTGGAACCAGGAATGCTTAAAAACATTTGTGGCATAGGTGTTTTGAAAGACATTTAATATATGTCCTGGAAAATAATAGAAGGGAAACATTATGCAGTATATGTGGATCACTGGGAAAATGAAAGTAGAGCAAAACACCAAGATAAAATAAGTAGTGAAATAAATTAAATGAGTAGTGAAAGAAAGCACAGTTTTGAAGTCTGGATGGATAAACGGGGCTAAAGAATTAATTTCTGTGGTCAGCTCAATGCTAGATCTATTGAATGTCTAATGAGAGTGTAGATCAAGGAGGTTAAACAAAGTAACAAGGGAGGATGCATACATTTTCTATATTTCAGTCTTTCTTTTTAAATATACTTTCAATTCCTTCTGAGTGTGTTATCCTGCTTCAATATCTCAATATCTTCTCATACTTAAAGTCAAAAACTAAACTCTACTGTGACCTAAAGACCCAGCTTCTATAGACTTCCAAATTCTCTTGCCTTTCACCACACCTTTTATCATTCTCTGGCATTCTACCTCACCACCATTTCTCTTTATCAGATATGCCACTATGCTTCTTCTCCCTTTAGCTGTTTGACATCAGTTTTCCGCTGTCTGGGAAAGTCATAATTTCTAAGTATCCTTTACATTGTAATTATATTTTCAATTCCTAAAGAAAGCCTTCCTTGCACTTTCCAGATCGAGGTCTACTGACATGTTCTAAAAAAAATATTTGCACAAACTTCATAAACACTCACAATTGCAATCATATACTGTCTGAGGCAGGTATGGGATTTTGTTGAAATAGTTTTTGATGGAAAGGGAAGAAGAGGGATGACACTTAAAAGGAAGAAAAGGCAAAGCAAAAATGTTGACTCGCAGTCAAACTTTAATTTCTTCTAAAGGTTTTGAAGCATAACTTCCCTGCTAGTGTGAGTCCTGGGGGTTAGTGTTTTGTAATACCTTTGCAGTCAGCCACAGTTGTAGACCAAAGTATGCCTGAAAGTTGCTGCAGTAGCCTTTCAAACTAATTGGCTGCAGTAGAACCAGAGGCAGTTCTCTGAGATGGTGACAGCCATACATTTGACCAACAGTCAAAGCTCAAAGAGGGAGGAGGGAATCATTATAACTGCTAGACAAGGTGATATAGGCAGGATGCAAACAACATCCACGACATGTTTATGTGGCTATTCCTTTCATGAATACCTTTCTACGTGGAGAGAAAATCAGCACCATTAAAGCAGAGATGGCATTTGCTTTTATTGCTTCTGTCCTCCATGCACCTCAGTATCACAGATACTCAGAGAAAGAATGGATTTGTTGTTTCCTTGATCTGGAGAGGTTACAAAATATGTGAAATGATAAGAAATCATTAAATTTTATAGAATTCTTAGTATGTGAAGATGATCGATCCAGAGAAAAATCATCACCTATCAACCAATAAAATACAAATAGCATCCCCTCACCTGAATAAATGTATTTATACATGGAACCGCATAGTTGAAAGGAACATTTGGTATTTTGAGTCCAGATTCATAGCAGAAGTTTAATATTTCTCTCCTATGTATGTTATAAAAAAGTGTGCCTGCCTTAACCCTTCTGGATGGAATAGCCATTAGAAGTGATGGAATAGTCATTACTTTGCTAAGGTCCGTTATGGGACAGATAAAATATTTAGTTCCAAGGTGAAATAACAAGTAAAATTCAAACTCTGAAAGTTTGGAAGTTCTTTATTTTACTGCATTTGTAATCCAGACAGCAAACAGAATAACTCAATATTGAGTTTTAGCTTAGAGCAAAATTCTATGAATTTTATCTTACCTTAATATAATTAGGTCATTTAACTAATGCCTTATCGGTCTATACACATCAGAGAGAGAAATGTAAAATTTAATGAAAGATAATTTAACCAAACAGAAGTCTTAGGGAAAATGCATTCCCCCCCTCCCCCCAACTGAAAGCACTACTAAACCTTATCATTTGGGGTGGATATACATTGTGCTTATGGATGTCTCTTTCTTTTTTCCTGTACAAATGGGAGACTTTATTAATATATCATGGCATTTCCCTTTTTGGCACAAATATAAAAAGGTCTTCTCCAGAATAGGACACCACTTAGCCACTAGCTGTCAGTAACTACTGGCCATTGTGATGCATGTACAAGCAGTCTCTTGTATGTGAAGAAATCTGCCTATCCTGTTGCTGCCTCTGAGAGACGGTTTTTATCCCCTTCCTTTTCTGGGCAGCAGATACTCTGAATGTCAAGTGATAAAGCTAATCTGTATATCCTCTCAGACACCTTTTTTTCAAAGCAAAGGGAAGCATCATCACAACCAAGAAAATAGTAATAAAGAAACAGAGTTTTCAAACAAATAAGCCAAACTGAAAGCTCCAGAGTTCCACATTCTACCCACTCTGTCAAGCCATTCAGAAAAGGGTCACGTCACTCACTCTTGTTCTGTGCAGTTTCCATTAAAATGTCTGCCGTGATGTGTTTTGTTTTTCACTCACTGAATACCCTTTAATTTAAATTCATTAAATGTATGCATATCTATAAACCACAAAATAAAGTAATTCCTGGGCAAATAGCTTGTCTGGGAAGAAGCAAACACACAAAGAAAGGGGAAATAAACATAGTGATTCGATGCTCAGGGTTAGATTTTATTGGGAATACTGCCCAGAAAATGAGACCTCGAGAGTCGATGACTGTTTGTTTTCTTGCTGGTATTGCTAAGTTGATAAATAAAATATATGAGATTATTTAGAGCAACAAAGGCCAGATAAATATTCCCTGTATTTTTTTTCTTCCAGCTGCAATGGAATTCCCAGTACTGTGCTTGATTGTTCTAAGATATATTCATAAACCCATCCAAATGGAATCAGTCCATTTTGAATCATTTGGAATGTGACTCCCGAACATATTAGAAGGTTCAAAAATTTTACAACTGAGATCACTTGTCAACATTATCCAGTTTATAATCAAAATATGAGTCATTCAGGTCTTCTTTTCACTTATGCTCTTCCTAATACACATAGATTTATGAGCCAGCCCACATCCATTCCTAAATGCAAGGATGCCTCTGCCTATATTCCCTACAGATAGGGGATTCTACCCTCTGAATATCCTTTCATTCCCAACCACATCAATGTATAGGCCCTCCATCCTAGTCCCATTATATTCAGAGTCCAAATTAATTTCACAAATTTCCCCAAAATTTTATTTTATCGAGTTCTATAGTCACTTAGTCTAGTAGTTAAACATTTTCCAGAGCTCTTTCATAAAAGAGAAGGAAAACAAGTGGTGTTCTCACTATAAATTATCTATCAGAAGTGTCAGAATAGTCACTGTTTCCAATAAACTAGTTTTATTTACATAACACATCTTTCAAAGTTGGTTGTACTCTTCTCATTCAATCAAAATATTTGAGGCATACAAGATTCCCCCATCTACCTTTCCATTCTTTTATTTAACCTACATTCTACTAAATAAAGAAGCAGTCAAGCAAATTTTCAGATATAATGAGAACAAATATAAAAAATCAAAACATGAATCTGTTTTATACAGTCAAACATGATGCCTTTTTGCGAAGCATTTATTTTTTTCTTGGAAATAATTTTTTTAATTTTATAATATTGTAGGCATCATGAACAAATTAAAATGACATTTCTGTCTTCTGTGGAGCCTAACAAATGATCAAAATTGATTTTCCTTAACAAATTGATTTGTTAAGAATACAGAAACTGAAGAAGATGTCAGAATGTGGCATGCTCATCATTTACCTATTTTCTCCTCCTTTCAAATGATAAAAGGAAACTATTTTTGAAGGCTTTATATGAGATTGCCACTGCTGTTGCCTAGTTAAAATTACAGTTACCCTATACCTGACCCTACAATGAACTATCTTCCTTAATTCAGGAAAGTTAGGTAGGAAAATAGATGTGGGGTTACACCAAACCTCTTATAACTTTTCCTTTTTTTTTAAATTCAGATAGGAGGCAATTTATTTATTTGATGTTGGTGATTTATTTTAAGTTGCCTAAAACTTTTATAGTGCCCTCTGCAAATGAGAAGTATTATCTTTGAAAATTTGGTATTTGGATTGAATTAAAAATATATCTATAAAGCCTATAATATCACATATAACATATTCTAAATAGAAATATATCAGTCTTTCAGAAGTGTACCCAATGCTAATTGCTTCTTTATTTTTTAATTTCATCATTAATATTTTTCTATTAACATACACTTTCTTAAATTCAAATCCTCATGTTACATAACTTCAGAATACATATTTTTCAAACAGTTCATTCATTCATTTATTCACTTATATTAATTTGATCAGTTCATAAGTTCATTCATTGAGTAAGAAAATTTAAGAGAACAAATGAGTAGTGAGGGGACTGGGTTTTTGAAATGCATTATTATTATTTATGATCTAAAGATAATACTTTTGAGTAAGACAGTATATTTTTACACTAGATCAACTCTGGAAAGAATGCTTAGCCTGATTAGTTGAACAGCAGCTGAAGGAGTTTATGGCCTTACAAAACTCTAAGGTAAGATGAAGCAAACTTCATCTTACCTTAATTGCCACTGGCAAACGGGAGACAAAACTCTCGCACTAAATACCTCTAAAGATGTGATAGCACTCAATGTCCCTCCAAAATGTTTACTTAAGGAAATGCTCCTTAAAGAGAGAGCAACCACTTGTGAGCAATACCCCTGCCCCCAATTACCTCTCAAAAACTATTATGCTAAACAATTTAATTATGCCTTTGCCATTTGCCTTCCTTTAAAATTCACCCAACCCTTGGCTTCTCTCTATATATACCCCTTTCTTTTGTTAATAAATTGTCATTTGGTTCCTTCCAGTTTGACCCTTAGCTACTGCAGCTGAGCAAATCTCTCTCTTTGTTTTTTCTTGTACCTTGCATTCTGCCACCAAGAAGCTAGAAGTCTAAAATACACGTGCTAACAGGACCGATTTATTTTGAAGACTACAAAGACAGAATCTGTTACAACCTCCTCTCTTTGACTTCTTATATGGGTGCCTTCATGTTCACATAGCATTTTTCCCATATTTATGTCTGTCTCCCAAATCCCTGCTGTTTTTAAGGAATTCAGTTATTTTGAATTATCACACACTGTAATGATCTTTTTAAAATGTAGTTACCCCTGTGAAGACTCTATTTGTAAGTATATTGACTGCATGACTTAATAAAAGTTAGGACATCGAGCTAAGAGCTAAGAAACTCTAGAGGGTACAATTTACTCATAAGAGAATCATGCACTTATGTTTACTGAAATATCCAAAAATGTATGACCATAAGCATTCTGATGTTATTTGGGCAGATTGTGTAAACTAAAAATAGTCTCAATCTATGGACAGAAAGAAGAGCTTGCCTGTTTAGCAACTTATTGTTTTCCATTAGTGAATAAATCATGAGTTTCTTTTTTTTAAGGGGAAGATAAGTAAAGTATGTTCTTTTTTTTTTAGCATTCCCACTCATACTTTCAAGACACTAACCTCATGTGTCCTGAAGAGTAATCTAGAACACTTTTACCTCAGAAAGTAAAAGTGATGTCTTATTTGAAACAACCAAATTTCAGTGTTTTCTAATGTGTATTTGTCTACTTGCAATTTAATCTTATTTTGAAAGGGTAAATATATTTTCTTTAAGCTTAAAAATTAATTGATCAAACAAATAAACAGCAATCTCCAGGAGACCACAGAGATAATTACCAACAAATATAACCAAAGTGGACCCTGATTATCATTCTATCAAGTAGCATAAGCTCTCTGTAAGAGATAAAAGTCTTAAGTTGGGTAGAACAAATTAATCTACATGGGATTTATAAAAGAAAGCAGTTATGTACATTAGTCTTTATTAATAAAAAGAAAAATGCACCAAATACATTCTTTAATCATTTAACCAGTGATATTTTTATTCAGAAGAAGTCAATCATAAAACAAAAATACAGTGCAACTTCAATCACAATACAAAATTGGACTTTTAAACTCTAGAATTAAGTTTTGAATAATTTTAAAGCATAATTCAGAACATGACTATAGAATTTTTATTGAATTTAATTGTTTCTGTTTGCCTCTTTATTTAATCTTTAATAATGCATGAGACTCCTTTCAAGGTGTCTGGAGCAAGGATATATCCTCTCCCCCTTCCTATTTCAAGTTGTTCATTCTGAATTAAATATATTGGAAAGATGTTCTTCCCATCACTCTGCCACTTATGTGTCACCATGGAATTAGTGTACACTCAGCATCTTCTCTTGTATATTCCTTTTTTTTTTCGTTTCTTTTCCTGACAGTTTTCAAGAGACAGATCATATTTGGACACTCTAAAATTTAGCTCCAGACATCCAAATGCTTCTTCTTAATCCTCTTCTCCACAGCTGGTGTTCATTCTTATCTCCAAAGTAAAGGACATTATTTCTTTTCCACCGCTCACAAATATATATTTCAACCTGACACAACTCATACCCAGTTTAAAAGTTGTCTTTCTAATTCCTTTGTCTAGGGAAAAGTGTGTAGTTTAAGAACACACTATTAGTACTTAGTATAGGTATAGTCAAGAACTGGAAATATAGAGTCAGAAGCCCAACTTTCCCACTGCTAAATAGTCACACACAAAACATTCATGAAAAGGGTTAAGAAAACATAGAGTAGATTGCTTGGTATGGCATCATATTTAATTTTCAAAATTTGAGGCAATCTTATATGTTAGCAACAGCACAAGCATGCTAATTTTTGTGTTTGTGTTTTAAATGCACAGTGAAATACTGTAATAGTAACAAAAGTGGATGACTAAAAGATAACTATTTGCAGGTTGTTACTAGAAGCATTACTTGCACTAGTACTAGGAAAGTAAAGGAATGATTCAGTTTTGGACAGAAGTCAAATGTATAGGCAGATTTATTTGACCAATATTGCCCAGTTTTAAGAAAAAGGATGACCTATGGAGATTCTTTGATGGGACCAAAAAAGTTGGTCCTGTATACTCTCATGTAGATCAGTTATTGAATATCGGCTTCTCTAAGGACCTGAGGGGGTAAGATTGGTTTTCCAATACATGTGTATTCGCACACACTATTGTAGTTTGTTGAGTCATTTTCACTGAGGGCTGTCTGTAGCAACACTCACAGCATTGGGGGTTGGGGGGGTGGAGGCAAAAACCAGAGGAATTTCTGGGTGTTGTAGTGTTGTAGTATTATAATTACACAACAATCTGAATGAATCTCACAAATGTAATCTTGAAGGAAAAATCTTTAATACAAATGAGTATGTACTGTATAATTAATATAGAATACATAAACAGGTAAAAGTATTGTATAGTCCTAGAATTCATAATAGTGGTAAAAACTGCTGTCCAATGAACTGAAGGATTATTTGTAACACTACTTTTTTGGTCTGAATGCTAAGCATAAGAGTATATTCAGTCATTACATAAGCACTGTTAGGATGAATGAATCTTTCCATGCATATATATCAAGGCAGGGTTGTGCATACTTTCTAAAAGGAAGGAGGGAATTATATCTTTACAAAAATCTTTATATTGCTCTATCATATGTATGTGCATCTGTCATGTGTGCATGTATGTATTGGGCTAGAAAGCATATTTTTTACCTTTATCTCTAATCTTAATTGACATTTTTTTAAATGATATATAATGACTTCTGCACTTTCTGTGGTTTCCTTTCTTAGATGCAGTCAAACCAGGATTTTCTGCCCTGAATACTGTTTTAGCCTAAACTAGGTCAATATCACAATTGAGAAACATTATGTTGAATTAGAAAAGATCTGGTTCCAATTGAAAAAGTGATCTCAAAAACCCTGAAACACATTCATAAGTAAAGTAACATTTAACAGTAGATATGTAATGGAGAGATTTCTGATATTAGAGGAATGCAAATAATATTCTATATTCCCTCTGTTGGATTCAGGAAATCATAATGTGATTGCCTTTTTTATTGAGGTAATACGAATTTATACTCTATGTATGATTTCAAGGTATAGAGTCACACCTCTGTAAGTTATACATGCATGATTTTACATATACATGTGTATTCGCACACACTATTGTAGTTTGTACACAAACAAGAGAAATGGGTGAATATGACTTGTAATTTTTACTTTTGAGCAATTCTTATTCCACGAGGAGAGACGATAGGTAAAGAGATAATTATATCATAGAAAATTTTGATCTGCATTTCCTACCTCTTAAATGGCAAAGAAGACTGTAGTTGACATTTGTGTTTTTATCAAAATATCATATTAATTTTATAATATGTTCTTCCATTCTAAGCATATCATCTATTTGGGCATAAATAAATTTTCTCTGACATACCCTGGAAAATACACATACATGCACACAGATACCCCATACACACGTGCTCCCCCACCCAATGAGAAAATGGATTTGGGGAAAATTGGTTCATATAGCAGGGCATGGTTGTTTATAAGTCACAGAGTACCCAAATGGTAACCCAGATGATAGAAATATTTTGTCTGTAACCAGTCAGTTTCTAAAATGCTTGTTCAAGCTACTAGTCATCCTTCTCAGTCATCTAAGTCCTGTTTATATTTCATCAGTTAGGTCAATTTTGGCAAAACCTGTTTATGGGCAATCTTCTTATAAGTAGCCTTGGTGAATTTTGGTAGGATTCCAGATCCACTTGTGATGAAACACTGCAAATAAATGGGAATAAAAGGAACGTCCATAAACATAATAAAAGATCTAATTTGCTTTGAAAATTATTTTGAAGTCAATATTCTAGCCATGCACAACCAATTGATTATTGTTGAACTGTTTATACTATCTTTTGACCATTGTTTCCCAATTTTTATTTAAGGAAAGTAAATCCCACTTTCAGGAACTGAGTGAGGACTAAATTGTAAGTGAATTGTCAAGTCGGCAGTTTTTGAGTCCAGGATGATTAAGACATTTTTATATAGAGGAATATATTTTGTAAGCATTCTGTGTTCCTTACCATAATTCAAACCTCTATTTTTAGGTACTGTGTCAACTCCTGAAAAAGCAAAGACAAATTAAGAAATGCCGATGACCTTGAAATATCACAAGTAAGATAGATAAAACCAATAATTGTGAATCAGTGATATGCTAGAGTGTTGGTAGGTATGTGTTACTATGGACATGGGATGTTTAATCATGTTAATTTGTGATGATTTTATTGGGATCATCATGGGATACTTTAGAGAAATAACCCTAAACTATCTTCAACGACTTTTGGGACTTAGGTGAGAGCATGAAAAGAGAAAGGGTTCTAGGCTGAAAACAAAAAAGAGATTAGGTCAGTCAAGATCCTAACGCACAATTCCTATTTGAGGCCATGGGTATATGTTCAGCATAAACTTAAGTAAAAACACTCTATTTAAAGCTCAAATTCTATGTCAAAAGTATATCATAACTTCCTTCTCTTGGACAAGTTGTCTTTTCTCCAGTTGCTGAAAAATTACATTCTACAGCTTTCTTTCTCTGGTATTGACAAATGGTTAAATGGAAAGGGAGGTCAAAAAAGAAAATCAATGTGATTTTACACAGTCCTCATTACTAGGTCAGCCATGTCTTCTCTGTGCATACTCAAGCTGGTTTTCTTGCTCTGAGTAAGGCTTTTAAAAGGTTGCTTGCTGGCTGAACTGTCAGTTCAGGGAGAGAAAAATTAGTTTTCAAAATCTATCTAGAATACAAAAAAGTAAAGCAAAATCTCAGGAATCACATCTATGATTTTATTTTTAATTACATTATTAGTGCAAAACCAAAAAGGAAGCACTGATTTTCTGGTCATTTTCATTTAAAATAAAAAATGCAGCTGAAAAGGTCTTCTTAGGGATCATCCATGTCAAACATCCTCGCTCTATTTTATGAGAATGTAAATTGGTGTAAAGAGAAAGCAAGTTACTTGTTCTAGGTGACAAATTAAGCTGTTGGCTGAACCTGGACTTGGTCCTAGTAGAATGCATTTGGAAACCCAGACACTTGAATCTGCAGAGCAAGGAAGAATAGTTTATCTTAAGTAATATTCAGCTATTCTTCCAAAAAGAAACTTTTATTAAAATAACTTTTTATATGACTATGCCAGGGTCTCTATATTCATCACTATACCTGTGTCTCTGTGTTTTGGGGTGGGGCCCATATTCATTGTTTAGAACTAGCATCTGCACACCAGTGGTTCTTAGCACTAGCTATACATTAAGATCACTTGAAAGTTTTGTTTTGTTTTGTTTTGAAAGCCTGTTTCAATGTCCAGTCTGTACTCCATGGGAATTCTTATTTAATTGATCTGGGGTGGTTTCCTAATATCTGTATATTTAAAGTTCTCTAGGTGACTCTAATGCAAACTCAATGCAGAGAACAACTGCTCTGACATAGTATCATAATTAACAGTGAGTTGTTCACAAATCTTCCCACATTGATATGTTTTCTGTGCCTAATATTGTCTATGTTGAATATAAATACTTAATGTTTTCTTCGCATTGACTAATACTTACATTTATGTTTAAAGTAAATTGTATGCCACTATAATAAATGATATGCAACAGTTGCTGTGGAAAGTGACACACGTATGATGATAGAGCCAAGATGATATAAAATATCATTACTTGTCTGAGATTTTAAGCTTAGAGCTTGCTATTTCTTTGCTAAACTTATAGACAGTTCATATGAGAAAAACATTTAAGGGAGTCATAAGACACCTGGTAAATGGATGGATTGACATGAAAGTACAAAGGGAACTCTTTTATGGAGCTATCTGGTCTTTTACAATCCAAAATCATCTCCCCTGATATCAGTTAGTTTCTCACACTTTAAGAATCTGTATCTAACATGCAAGCAGTACTCACAGACCATTCTGTTTTTATTTCCTGCTTCTGCAAACCTGCTGAGACACTTATCTTCCATCTTGGTCTTTCCTGCTGTTCTCAGTTGGGGTGCAACTCACCCTGGACTATCCCAAGCGTAGTGACTTCTGTTCCACATCAAATTCCCTTAGTAGGTAAAAGTCTCTTCAACGAGAAACCCTGAACAGGAAAATGATGACTTGAGGAGAATGTAGAGGTGTGAGGAGAAAGACTCTGACAGGACTATACAGAGACAGTTGTATATTTCATATATGCATATGAGTAACACTCTCAGAGCATTTTGGATAGATAGTGAACCATTTTTATTTAGAGCGCTCTAACCAGTGTTCTCAAAGCAGATGACCAAGCTTGCCTCTTTGTTTTGCAGCTGTCGTCTTACAAGATTAGCCTTTCCCACATCGTCTGTAGGGTATTTTTTTCTTCTCTTCCTTTTATTTTCCTATTCTGTTTTTGCCTATATTTTCATTTCCCTTTCATGCTTTGACTTTTGTTAGTTTTTTCAGACTCCTAGATTATCTTGCTCATACAAAAATACGCAATTAACATTTGAAATTTCTCCTATTACCTTTAAAAAGACATATGCTATACCCTTACTTCCAAACCTCTACTTCCCCATTTTTTCCAAGATCCTTACGTTCATTGTTTTAGAAGTCATTAACTATGATGAGTGATGTTCAGACAGTGAGTAAGCTTTAGCTGTTAATATAGGACCGACTAACTTTGCTTCATGTTGCAGAAGCAAGTGGGGGCAAGGGACAACTAGGACTGTCCCCCATCACCCCCCCGCCCCACTTTTTCAGTGGTAGAGTCTTCATACTTATTTTAGTTCGGTTTCCTTTTCCAGTTTCCCATCAATTTAAACTAGAGGCCTGTCAATTACTTTAACTATTAAAATTATCTCGTTAAACATCCTGTACAATGACACACACTCTGAACTTTTTTCAAGGAAGAATTAGTCTCAGTTAGGAGCAATAATTCAAAGAAGAAATAGTTTTTTACTGTAGTTGCATATTGTAATTAACCTTGAAAAATGCTAATAATTTAGCTCTACTAGTAAAAGTTTAAATTTGCATATTATGACAAAGCTTCACATATTTTTAAGCCATCATGTGATTCAAATGTGTGACAGGTTCCCATTATTATATAATAAAATATATATTTATATTTGTTTGGTTTTCTTAATTTTGTTTTGATACTTGAAGACAAAATGTGGGGTTATATTGGTTTTTAGTGTTCTCCTAAATTCTTAAGTAAGGGTTTAGAGCATTATATAATAAGTATGTGCATATACACATTCACATACACATACACTAATGTATACATGTATATTAATATCCAGCAGTATCTTGTATTGTTTTTAAAAGCCAATATTCTTATGTGATCCACTTCTGCAATCTCAAATCATTTTCCTCCTTTCTTCTTGGGTTCCAAACACCTAATATTATTTCATTTGTAGAAAAACAAAGCTCTGTAGAGTTCCAAAGACTTTGTTCACGCTGTCTCCAATGTCGGAAGAGCCACTCAGTCTTATGCTCCCCAAATAAACACAAAACACACAACCTTTGAATAGTCTATTATTCTCCTAAATTTCAAATAATTATTACTTTCTTATAAAGTCTACCACTCCTGCCATTTTTGTCAACCATGAAGTCATGAACTTAGTATATATAGCAGGAATCTCACAATATCATATTTCAGTTTCACATTTAGCACAGAAAAATGCTGTATATTTAAGATAAAAAGAGAGAGATGGAGACAAAGAGAAAGACAGGTGGAGGGAGAGAGAGAAACAGAGGTAGGAAAAAGAAAGAAGACAAGCAAGTATTTTAGTGGAATAAATCACCTTCCTCAAAACTAGAAAATTCAAAATGTCTCCTTAAAGCATAAAAGCATCAAAATGTAATTTTATCCCCTCAAAATCACCTGTCCTCAGAATAGAATATGTTTTGGGGAGGCAGCAGATATATCTATATGAATTTCCCAAACTCTAATTCTAATATATTTCAGTAATATAGACAGAGGTTTATTTCCATCTGTTAAGAACTTCAAATCCTTTTTGACATTTTTACATTAATTTGATCCTTTGGCTATATGGTGACTATTTCACCATAACTGTTGCCTCACTTTTCATTTAGTCCCTCATTCTATAAAAATATAGCACTATATTCTCATTCTGCTCACATTCAACATATACCTTGATACTTTAGTTAATAGCAGTACAATCTGTTAAGAGATTTGAGAACTAAAGGAGAAATATTTGACTATTTTTCAGATTCATGAAGATAATAGAATATTTTGCTGAAATCCTTGCAAAGGCAAACTGTTGAAAATTCAGTATATCATGTGACTGAAAAAAATAGAATTTTGATGTTGATATTTATTTACATGTCCAAATAATCATCATCCCTGATCTATTACTGTAAATAAGTGAAAAATATTTATTGGTTTGCAGCAGAATAATGTCTATAGTGTATGAAATTTGAAACTAAACTTGGAATATTCCCATCAGTAATGTGAAAGACAAAAAACAAATACAGATATCAATTTCAAATATTTTTAATGTGGAAACAGAGTAACAGCCTTGTAAGGCCATGACTCTGCTAAGAAACACACAGCTATTAAATATGGTGTTGCAATTGTGAGAAAATGTTTTCACTTTAAGAAAAAGATGAGCAGCAAGTTTGGAGTTTGTAGAAAGGCAGCTCTCTTTTTTGTTGTTGTTTCTTAAAAAGAAATTGTACCACTAATGCTCTTTCCCCTTGCTGTCTGCCTCTGAAATCCCCTTATCCTCCTTTGATAGACAGACACAAATTGAATTACCAAACGAGGTGATTTTTGGTTTTGATTTTTTTTTAAACCTAGGCACCAATAGCCTCTATCATCAAACACTGTCTTGCCACTGCCATCTTGTGGGCAGGATGGTACCATACAATTATTCCTTTGACCAAATCAAGGACACAGTAACTTCCCAGGAGTGAGAGTTAGAAAATGCAAACTAATTTACAGTCAAAAAAGGAGCTATGGGAAAGGGCATCTATTGAGTGAAGCCCACTGTCTAAAAAGAAATCTGGGATACTGTATGCTCAAATACTGCTTGTAATCTCCTTAACAGTAATAAGATTTTTGGCAAATGCTATATTTCTTTTAAAAAAAATAAACATTAAAAAGCATAAATACATTTCACATCTTTGTATTCCCCAGGGGTTCTCCTACCACCTCCCCTTCTGGACAGATACTGGCCATCCCCCCACCCTCAGCTCTGCGTTTTAGTTTGGTTGTTAGCTTGTTTTGACTTTTCCTCCTAACCTTTTGTCTGTTTGTCCTATATCTCAAATATTAGTGAAACCATCTAGTATATATACACCATGGTATATTACTCATCAATTAAAAATGACAAGCTTGACGCATTTGAGATAACATGGATGGACCTAGAAGGAATCATAATAACAGAAACAAGTCAGAAAGAAAAAGGGAAATGCTATATTTCATGCTCATACCCACATACCACCTCTCACCTTAACTTCATTCCCCTTCTTTTCTCTTTTTTATCATAACTATGCTTCAACGTCTATAAAAATTAGAAATTTAGACTTCAGTGTCTTGCCTATGGGAAGAATTATCTTGTTTCTTTTGTCAACTGAAAACCATTTTACTGTATAATTCTAAATATTCTTTATAACTGCTTTTCAGTGTCTGGCACACTGATCACAGGCACTGTAATCTAGAGAAAACTCTTGGTGGTCGTGAGGGAGGCCTATGCTGTGCACAGTAGGATGGGTACCTTCACCCATCCACCTAGGAGCTGTCAATACAGTCCACATCCTTACCTCCAGCACAAAAATGAAAAGTAGCTACTAAACACTGCCACATTTTTTTGTTGCTGTTGTTCTCATTATTGGATGGTGGTGGAGGTGGGGGGTGAATAGTAAAAAATTCTCAGATAAGAATAATTCCTCTTGAGAACTGAGCTTCTGTTCTTTTAATATATTCTGTGACCGCCCCAATTCCTCATCTCTCCTTGCCTTTTTGCTCACATCTTTTTTTCCCCATCTTCAATTCAAAACACTTCAGATTCTTAAAGATCTATAGATGTCTGTAGTTATTTCATAACACTTAATCCTTGATTATTTATTCTTAAAACATTTTTTATCTTATTTGACATTGACTTTTTTATGAACTGAAAGGTCTTCTTTTTCTCTAAAGCATTATTCTTCCAAATGTGTTCTCGGGAACACTGACACTAGCAGTTTTAATGTTTTTAATGTGCTGCGTATGCATGTATGCACATATTTTGTGCACGTACAGCTTTTTGTAGACATAGTTGAAAAAAGTAGCAAACCTTACCTCCAACGTGGACTTTCACAAGGCACATTAACATATCAAGTTCTGTAAAAATCTTTCCATTCATGTAGCTCTTTAACACACTTGCTTTCTTCTCTAATATATGTAACAGTCAGTAAATACATTGATCAGAGAATTTTGTCTCATTAAAGAAAATTTCAATTCAGTCTTTTTCCTCTTGATCTGAAAGATTATTAACACTTTTATCATTTAGGTTCAGATTAATTTCTTTTGTCTGAGAGCAGTAAACAAGAAGGCTATTCCATTGAGAACTGTCATTTGCAGTGCAGGAGTAATTTTGAACAGAGACTACAGTGTGTAAAGGGGATTATAGAGTGAGATCAAGTGGAAAAGGAGAAGTGAGATAGTAGGTGATTGAGATCACTTGGATTTGTTCATAGTTTGAGAAAGAAATTTCCTCATCATAGTTAGGGGTGGGAAGTACTAGGATAGGCATCTACTTTTGCTTGTTTACTATTGAAACTGGATAAATATAGACAAATATTGGGACAAACAATTACTCTGGGAGAGTTTCAGCACCTTGGTATGAAGAAGAAGCATAGCAAACTCTTAGGCCTTTTATAAAAATTATTTGATAAACTGAAAACTGCATGATCATATTCTGAACTTGTAAGAGATAAGTACATTAAGGGCTGCTATGAACAGACATTTGGGAAAGAAGCTGTGGTAGAGTGAACATAAGGTTCATGGTACTTGTAGTTGCTGGCATAGTTGAAAGAAGAATACCAGGCTAACATGGGAAGCAGCTACGTCTCTGTGATCTAATCTTGTCTGTTTCGATGGTCACACCCTATGTCTCAGCAGAACTTTCTCTGGAAAAGTTTTAAGTATGATAAATTAAAAAAAAAAAAAGAAAGGCAAAAAATTGTTTTCAGTTTAATTCTACTTCACCTGTTCAGACTAGTAGTTATAACACAGGAAAGTAATGCCTATAAATTCTGTTTGTTTTAGAGCAACCCTTCTCTCTATTTCTACCCAGGGATTTAGAAAATAGGACACAATGCATCCGTGGTGTCACAAGCAATTAGTACCCTGGTGAATTGCTAATGAGGCAACTCCAGCTCTATAGAAGCATTTTAAATGAACTCAGAATACATCATATCTTCACAAATTGCTCTTATAAAATAATAAATACATACACAAGCATGCAAAAATTAAAATGAATTCTGCAAATAAGCCCTGAGCTGCTATGATATGCCAACTGGAATAGGTGCTAAGGATGAGGTAAGCAGGAAATCTCATTATCATAGTAGTCAAAGAACGCTTTAGCACAAGATCAGTTAGAGGAACCCCCCACTTTAATGTTGGAATGAGGAGAAAACAGGTTCGGTTTTAGAGGGGCTAGCTTGAAGTTGAAAATAAGGCAGGTAGGGTTAGGTGGTTTAAAGTTATATTTAAAAAGTCCCAGAACTGCTGCAAACAAAAGAAAGAAACTATAGACTATTGTCTCACACCATATACAAAATCAACTCAAAATGGGTGAAAGACTTGGGTATGAGATCTGAAACCGTAAACAGACATAGAAGAAAACTTAACCAGAACACTTCATGACATAAGCTTCAGTTACCTTTGAGAACTCATGTCCAAAAGCAAGGAAAGCAAAGAATACAGAGTTGAAACTGTAGCAAACTAGAAAACTTCTGTACACCAGAAGAGAGAGCAACAAAAGTGTAAAGACACCACAATGAATGGGAGAAAATAGCTATACCATAATCTGATAAAAGGCTGATGTTGAAGACCTATAAAGAGTTCACATAACTCAGCAAAAACAAGTTAATCACCCAATCAAAAATGGGCAAACCTGATAAATTGGCACCTTTCCAATAAAGAAATACAAATGGTCAATAGACATATGAAAAATGTTCAATCTCTCTTGCTATCAGGGAAATGCAAGTCAAAACCACAATGAGATACAAACTGACACTAGTGAAATTTGCCCATATTAAAAGACAAACAGCAAGGCAGAGTGCTGACTCATGCACATTAAAAAAAAGAAACAAACAGCAACATAAAGATAGCAACACAAACTACAAGTACAGGTAAGGATGTGGAGAGAAAGGAACCCATTATATTGTTGGTGAGAATATGAACTGATCCAGTCACTATGGACAGGTGTGTGGAGATTCCTCAGAACATTAGAAATTAATCTGTCATGCAATTCAGCTATTCCATTCTTAGGTATCTGCCCAAAGAACACAAAAATACTAATTTGAAAGGAAATCTATGTGCTTGCATTTATTGCAATACTGTTTATAGCAGTCAAGCTATGGAGACAGTCTACCTGCCCAAAAGAGATGAATGGATCCAGACGATGTGGTTTATATACACAGTGAAATACTGCTCAGTGGTCAAAAAGATAAACATGTATCATTTGTAGCAACATCAATTGAGCTTGAAGGGTTAATGGGAATAAAAATAATCCATAAAGGAAAACATAAATCAGATGGTTGTCCTTATATGAGGAATATAGAAAAACCAAACAGAGTCAGACAAAGACAAACTTGAAAGTTGAACATACATATGAGGCTTCTCTGGTAGAAAGGGAGAGGAAATTAATGGGGGGGGTAAAATTGTGTTGGGGGGGGAGAAGAGCAGAAAGGAATATGGTGATGGACTATGGGTGCTTTCATTGTGGGAGAACTATGGTGACCACACTGCAGCTCAAAAAAAGTAAAAATAAAATATTCCAGGATTTTTCATAGGAAAAAAGGACCCCCCTCCCCCCAAAAAAGTAGTTGCAACAGTGTATACTATTTAAAAAAGATGAGGGATAAAAGAAAACGCTTCCTTGAGATCATAGGATGCTAGCGTTTATTTCATAAAAGTTGGCGCTAAAGAGAAAATTTTGATATTAAAATAATTTTGAAGATGTATGATCTGCAAATATTTTCTTCCATCCACCAGGGTGTCCTTTTTATTGATGATAGTTTGTTTCACTGTACTGAGCTTTTTAGCCTGATATGGTCCTATGCTTTTATATTTGCTTTTGTTTTCTTTGGTGTGAGAGATTGGTATTGTTTTGTTTGTTTTCTGCCTGTGGAGTTACAGTTTTTCCCAACACCATTTCTTGAAGAGGATTTCTTTTCTCATTGTGTGTTTTTCGTTCCTTTGTTGTATATTAATGTTCATATATTATGTGTGTTTATTTCTGGGCTCTCAGTTCTTCTCCTTTGGCCTGTATATCAGTTTTTAATCCATATATTAATGTTCATATATTATGTGTGTTTATTTCTGGGCTCTCAGTTCTTCTCCTTTGGCCTGTATATCAGTTTTTAATCCAGTACCAGTATATTATTATTGCTATAACCCTGAGTTATAGTTTGAAGTTTGGGAGCATAACAATTCTGTTCCTCTTCTTTTTTGTCAAGCTTGTTCTGGCTATTCAGAATCTTCCATAGTTCCATATAAAACAATTTTCAATAATGAATGCTTTATATCTTTGAAGAATTCCAATGAAATTTAATAGGGATCACTTTTAACTTATATATTATTTTGGGTAAAATGGCTATTTACCAATGTTAATCCCAATCCATGAATATGAGAGACCTTTTAAATTCTTTGTATCTTCTATTTATTTTAACAATGTCTTAAACGGTTTTCAGTATTTCCCCTTCTTTGTTAGGTTTATTGCTAGGTGTTTAACAGTTTCTGATGCTACTGTTTATGAGATATTTTTAAATTTATTACTCTTCTAGTTCACTACTAGCATATAGGAATTTGGCAGAATTTTATAAGTTGATTTTTTTTAGAATGCCACTTTACTGTAATAATTTATTGTTTCTAATAGTTTTTAAAGAGTCAATAGAATTTTCTGTGATATTGTCACAGAAATATTGTCAAGTCATCTATAAATAAAAGAACACAAAGAAACAAAGAATCCAGTCAAAAATTGAGCAGAAGAGCTAGATACTTAAAAAAAATACAAATGACCAACAATCATGTGAAATGTTCAACAACACTTTCAGATAAATGCAAACCACAACCATAACGAGATAGCACCTCACAGCCAATATGGTGGCCCACCTCAAAAAGACCAGAACTCAAAAGTGTTGTTGAAGATGTAGAAAGAGGAACTTTGTACTTTGGTGAGAATGTAGACAGATTTAGCTCTTTTGGACAGTATGGTGATTTTTCAAAATATTGAAAATGGGTCTCTCCATTTGCTATGATTGCCATAATCTAGACATTCCACTCTAAGGTATGTATATACCTAAAGAATATAAAAAACTAATTTAATGAAACATTTAATGCACACACACATACACACCCTGGAATCTGAATCTGCTATCAAAAAGCATGAATTTTTGCCTTTGGTAGCAACATGGGTGGAAGTGGAAAGGATAATATTCAGTGAAATAAGTCAGAAGGAGAAAGGCAAGTACAGAATGGCCTCACTTGTATATGGAATTATGAAAACAAAATAAAAAACATAGCAGAGGATCAGTCAAAACCAAACCAATAATAATAAAACATCTGACTACAAAACTGAGGCAAGCAGAGGAGGAGGTCTGCAGGATGGGAGTGGAGTGGGGAAGGAAATCAATGGAATATGGTGAAGGATTTCATAGTGGTTTGGGTGTGGAAGTATGCACTTGTAGAGATTTGAACCTGTAACTTCTGGAGCAGATAAAAAGATGTAAAGGAGAACCCTGGGATAGACAATGATGTAATAAATATATGTGCATATGTGTGTGTGTGTATAAATATATATATATATATATATATACTTTTTTTTTAATGGGTTGCCAATATACACAAACTTTGGAAATTTTGATTGGGATAATATTTAGTACATCAAATAAAATTTCATGAATTAGTGTCTTAACAATATTGACTCTGATAAAATATAATCATGTTAGAAAACTGAATTTATTTGGCTCTGTTTTAGTTTATTTTGCTTAGTAAAAATGTCTTTAATCCCTTCAATTGCAAAGATTTATATAATACTATTTTTATACGTATTAGCTCAGAATTTCTGGCTTTAATGCTATTGTAAATATATCTTAATTTTCCTTCTATGTTGGTTAGACTGTCTATCTCAGTTTATATTATATATATATGTCTTTAGAGAGAAGTTTTTAAGTGTAAAAATATTTATTTTTAAATGTATATCAATAGTATCAGATTTTTATATTGATCTTGCATCTTGGAGCCTTGCTAAATTTATATATTGATTCTCATATATTTGCACTTTATTAGATCTTTAGATTAATAGATTTTCTGTGTAAATTTTTGTGAAAATCAGTAGACACTTTACCAATAAACAGTGGTTTACTTCTTTCAGTTCTTTGGTAGCCCACATCACTATATCTCATGTCTAAGGATAGGAGACGGTATTATGTTATCTTGAGAACTACTTTAAACCACCTTCTTCAACTTTGGTTCTTTGGAGATCTATATCTTTTTTTTTTTTCAGGGCTTCTCTGCCCCTTTGCAATGTTTTTCCATCTCATGACTCCTTAACAGTTCAACACAGGAATTGGAATAAATATCTGTGTAGGGTCAGTGGACATATATTCACTTCCCACATTATAATCTGATGTCTCAAATTATAGAACCCTTTAACCTGACCCTAACTTTTCAGAATTCTCAAGCACAAGTTTAAAACCAGATATGTTTTCTAAATTCAGGCTGTCATAGAGGTTTGAGTTAGAGAACATTCACACTAACCCTTCCACAGTCCACTGCTATTCTTATTTAAAAATTATCCTTAAACTCATCACTTCACATTTGCAAAGAGCCAGGAATCACAGATGTAGTTTGTGACCAGATTGAAATGATAGATACACTAGTGAATAATCATTTAGTCATTTGAAGGACCTATTTCCAATGGGGTACCATTCATGTGTCTCTATATATTATTAATTGGTTTAAGATTAGTCAGTCACAATTACTGCTAGTTACAAGTGTTAAGCAGCTTGGCTAGTCTTTTAAATTAGCTTGTAAAATGAAATTATCACATGAATGCTAATATTTTAGTGTTCTTTGTAAGGTGTATTTCATTTAAAGGAAAGAGGTTCTTAGTCTGGCAATGATAGCTTTGGCTTGTTTTTGTAATAGGCAACAGATGTATTGCTTTTACTGCTCATAGTTAGTTTCCTTCTTTTGAGATCATCTATCCATCACTGTCCTAAGACTCAATCATCTTGGATCAGACTCATCAAAGGCTCAGTTGGCAATGTCAATGGAACCATTTGCAACCTAATTAATATATCTTTGTGGTGCCTCAAAACAGCATACACACCACCTTAACTGCTGCAACCTCATACCCACTGGGGACCACAAACAGAGAATAAGCAGGCTCTGACACACCCTGTAACTCTTGTATTAGCATCATTTGCTGCAAGATTAATGAGAGAAGCTGAGAAAGTCAGGAGTGTGGAATAAAACCATGGGTTTGCATTTTAGAAAATTTTCCATGCCTTTTAAATACAGCAAATAGTTCATTTTTGATATTATAGTCTTTTGGATCATATTGGGGCTTTTATTTTTTCATCATATACATTAGTGTACTATTTATTGTCACTGAACTTTCCAACTTTGAGAGCCTGAAAATGATATTACTTTAAAAGAAACCTCAAATTGAAATCAATTACTTTTTTTAAACGTTTGAAATGCATGTTTTAAGAAAATCTATTTTATGTGGAGTTATCCAGTTTGAAACACACACAAATATACACACAGCTATATTCACATTCGTTAATATATTTTCATTTTTGGAGAGATGTAATTTATTACTTTGAATTAGTTGCATGTACACATTTTGAAAGAAGGAATGTTTAGATCTTAAGCACTTCTTAAAATAGTCTTAGTTACATATGGCAAATTAACAAAGAATATTATTAATTATCCAATAAATTCAGTCAGAAAATACATACATACAGGAAACAACAAAAATTTGTACAAAAAAATGATGTGAAAAATATGGCAAAAAGTCAAATGCAATAGAGTTTGGAAACCTCGATGATTGGGCATAAAATGAAGCAGATTAGAAATTTATATGATGAAAGAAGAAGGTAATAGTAAAGAACTTAGATTATTTGAGATGTCTGTTTGCATACACACACACACACACACCTTCAAATACATAGACTGATGAGTCAGATTAGACTTTGTGGAGCTTATATCCTAGTGGGAGAGAAAAAGGACAACGGACAGTTATAATTTTAGAAGCTTTATAACATAGAAATATGACATCATTTTCATTTTAATTATCTCAAAAGAAATGTGTGATGCAAAGGTAGATTATGATTCAGTGAATGGGCTGTAGTGTAATGCTTTAATTTGAAAAACTAAAGCTCTATTTTAGAGAAGCATATATTTTGATGTGGCAGGAATGTAGAGTTTAGAGGAAGGCTTGAAACTGGAGAAATAGCTTAATAGAATGATAGATAGTTATGTGACATATTGTATATGTAGCATTCAAACTGTGCTCAAAAGAAGCCTCTGAATAGCCACATGCAGTGGAATGACATGCAGTGCAGCTGTTTGGTAAGATCTCTTTTGCCTACAATGTGGGAACAAGATTTGGGATAATAAGATGACAGATAGAAAACCATTTGGAGGCTATTTCTGTAGTTTGGATAAAATACAAGTTTCTAAAATCTATCTCATACAGTAGGATAGAAGGGAGCAAGAGTGTGAAGTGGAGTGATTCGGATAAATAAACACTTGGATATAGGGTAAAAGAGATGAATTATTCAAGATAATAAGCACTTCTTTCTGATTACAGGTCAGATTAGATTTGATGCTCCTCCAACTTAAAATGTTTTCCTAAATAAACACTTTTTCTTTGAATTACACCAAAATCTCCACAACAACCTTGTACAAAATACTTTTTTTCATTCTGGTTTAAGAAAGCTATTTCCTCTAGAACTACAGAATTCAAGGCATTTTTCATTGAAATGACTGACCTTTGCCTTAAAATGTTTCAGGAAATAATCGGTACTCTGAAAAGAGAAAGAGGTTTGGTTGTCTTTTTTTTTTTTTTTTTTTTTTTCTCAATGCAGCATCTTCTAAGCTCTGGCACAAAAAATTTCATGTCCCATATAATGTGGGTGCTCTGACAGTACAGTCAAGTTAGATTAATTGTAATAAACAAAAATTGTCACTAAAGTTCTCAGCTTATGCCATCTAATATTGTGTGAATACATTTTAGTTCCTAACATTATGAAACAGCCAAGAGTATTATAAATTACTTACCTAAGCCCTTTGAGGATTTTTGCATAATTTACCAAAACAAATTGATTTTAGCGGAAAAGCTGCTAATTTACATGGGTAGGAAGTGTTTTCCTTGGTGTGATGAATTTAATTTCAATTTCCCTGTTTGCATGAATTCACTCCAGTAATTCATCACTGTTAGATTAAACTACAACTATGTTTTACTTGAGTAGGTCACTAACATTCAATATATATGAATGAAAATTAATTGCCTTTATAGTACAATTGTATAGCATATATAATACATAATTATTATGTTATCCATTTAATAGAAGTACTTTTTAAAATAAACTATAAAATATGTCATTTAAAATAATATAAAAATAACTTTATACTCACTAAATTGTATTTAATGTGCTTAGAATTTTTTTTAAAAAGCTTGCATATATAAGATACAGAATATAGACCAATTTAGATCTTTGATATTTTATATTTTTCTTGTTTTTTTCCTTTCTAGCATCTCTAAAAGATAGTGTTTATGGATCTCTTATTGAAGAAAATGAATCCAAACCAAAGACAAGTCTTTCAATCTCCCTTTGTAATATAGGTGGCGACACATTGAGTGGTGCTGTCAATCTTTCTCTAGTTATATAACCCCCATTTTCACACATAATACATTGGAGTATGTGTCCCCTAACTGCATGTGTTTTAATTTGTCAACTGGTTAAGGAATTTATAATAATAGTGTATTATAAAGTCAATTCTAATTGATCTGTAATATTTAGATACATGCAGATGTGTATGTACAGTACGCATAGATGCATGTTTACATATGAAAATATATGAATGTATACTTATATACACATCCATGTTTCCTTTTTATAGCATGCTCATATTGACATTTTATGGACATTCTTGAGGAATTATAGACCTTGATTACAATCTTGTGACTTAAAACTGATGCTTTAAAATTTTACTGCTGTACTGTACTAGGTATTCATTGTGTTATTTTTTGTTTGTTTGTTTTGTTTCATTTTGTCTGAAAGCCCTGAAAGTTCATTGCTTAGAATAACTCTCCTTTATTATCTCATGCCATCCATATGGGAGAGTAACTAAGGAGTGGCCTCGCCGAATCTTTTTCATGCAGAGGCTCTCGAGAGGCTATAGTTAAGCTCTTGGCTAAAACTGAAGTCATCTCAGGGCTTAATTGCCAAGCTCATTTGTGTGGTTGTTGGCAGATCTCATTTCCTCACTGACTCTTTGCCATAGGCCTCTATTTCTCACTATGTGAGTGTCTCTAGAAACCTAAGTGTCTTCATGGTATGGCAGCTTGTGCTGCCCAGAGTGAGTGATCTAAGAGAGTTGCATTGCCAGATGTCATACAGAGACAACAGTACAGTCTTTTATAACCTGTTTTCAGAAATGACACCGGTGTCCCTTCTGCTATGTGCTATTGCACACTCAGGCCAGCTTCAGGGCAGTATGAGTAGCAACTATAGTAAGGTATGAAAACTGGGTAGCACATACTAACGACCTGACTCCATCTTGGAGAGTGCCTTCCACAAGGACCGAGTATCTAGTCCTCCACAGCAAAATTGAAATGGTATCACTAATATAAAGTAATCCATCCCCCATGAAATCTGTCTCTGAAACTGCCAAGATCTTCAATAGTTTAGGAATAAAGTTGCTCTCTCAGCATGCAAGATCTGGACAATTAGCTTATTATCAGTACCAAAATGTGTGAAAATATATAATGCTAACTTGGGAGAGAGTCTTCTGACCCAAGATGATCTAAGTTTTCCAGAAGCTATGTTTGAAACACCTCATAAAATTTGCTTTATCTCTTTGATCACATAGTTAAATGGAGACTATTTCACACAACCCTGTTAATAATATGACACTGTCAGACCCACATATCAAGAAAGAATGCTTTAGTTTTCAATCAATGCATAGCTCGATTATAAGGTTTAAATATCAAGAAGGAGATATGTGACTATTGTTTTGGATTTAAATTTTGTTTAATTTCCACGTCTTTTGAACTTTCCCCAATGTTCCCATAATGTCCACCCCTTCTGTTCCAATTGCAGGCATCATTTTCAGATTCATTGCCAGCATGAGGAAAACTGTGTAGTGCTAGCTACAACTTTTGATTTCAATAGAAAAGTAAAAGTTTTCTTAATGTTACAGTAGATTTCCAAGATAAAAAAGGCAATGGAAATAACAATAGCTCACATATTAAAAAAAAAAAAGTTATACCATGTAACAGATACTATTCTAAAATGTTTTATATAATTGCCCATTGAAATATCTATCTCACTGTAACCATCTAAGGTAGTTATCTCTGTTCAACAGAAGGAGCTAAGGTGTAGAGAAAATGACTCATTCCCAAAGTTCAATAACTAGTGAAAGGGAGAGAGAAGATTTAAACTCAAGCTTCTGTACTGCAAAAGAGACAACAGAAAAAACTAAAAGAATCCCAACTAAATGGGAAAAATTTTTCACCCTTCACAAAAGTGATAAGGGATTAATAACACAGATCTACAAGGAACTCACACAACTAAACAAAAACAAAACAAGATGCCCAATCAAAAAATGGGGAGAAGAACTAAAAAGACACTTCTCCAAAGAGGGAATACAAATGGCCAACAGGCACATGGAAAATTGCTCAAAATCACTAGCAATCAGAGAAATGCAAATCAAAACCACAATGAGATACCACTTTACACCAGTAAGAACGGCCCACATCAAGAAAACAGGCAACAACAAGTGCTGGCGTGGATGTGGAGAGAAAGGAACACTCCTACACTGCTGGTGGGAATGTAAACTCGTCCAGCCACTATGGAAAGCAGTATGGAGGACTCTCAAACTCAGGAAAATGGAATTACCATTTGACCTAGCAGTCGCATTTCTGGGAATCTACCCAAAGGAGACTTCACTGTGGGTACAAAAGGACACCTGTGCTCGGATGTTTATTGCAGCACTATTTATAATTGCAAGAACATGGAAACAACCCAAATGCCCCAGAATAGATGAGTGGATGAAAAAGATGTGATATATATACACAATGGAGTATTACTCATCAATTAAAAATGATAAATTTGATGAATTTATAGACACCTGAATATACCTAGAAGAAATCATTCTAGCAGAAATGAGCCAGGGACAGAAAGGGACAGAAACCAAATGGTTTCACTAATATATGGTCAACCAAATGAAACTGCACAAGGGGAGAGAGGGGACCAGCTGGAGCAGGCAGGGAGGGGAGGTGATGGGTAACCCCCAGGGACTGAAATGATGTAAAAAAAATAATAAAGCATATATTGGTTGGAAAAAAAAGAATAAATAGGAAAATATGATGGTCAAAAAAAAGATTTAAACTCAACAATTTAGTTCAGAATCTATGCTATTTATCATCATACTAGAAAAATATGTGCACACCCCTAGATACAACAGGAGTAGAAGGCCAAATATTAAGATTTTTCAACCTTTTGTGTGGAGTTAGCAATGGGAGCTAGATCTATCATAGAATGTGTCTAAGTCATGTGTCTAATAACCTTTTTCTTCATATATAGAATGAAGAAAAGTGCGTCCTTTACTTACTTCAATTATACAATATTTTCTTAGGTCAACTAAAAACTGCACACTTTGTTAATTTTAAAAATAAATATAGATTGTTTTAAGATGCTACTCTGAAAAAGAAGAGTATAAATGGCAAGACAATTATAATTCCTTTACTACTTGGTAACTTAAAATACATATAGTTATAATTGCATCAGTGTTTACAATTTTTGTTCAGTATGACTTGCTTTTTATATCTCCTTTCAATGTCTCTCTGTATTCCCTCTTCTCTCTATGTCAAGCATTTGACTTCCAGTAGGATGTAACTGAATAGTGAACCATAAAAGACTGTTTCCTCTTCAGAAGGCTTTTATCATATGTGCAGTTCAACCTCTTGCTTTCTGAGACCTCATTATAACCATTAGAATGGACATTCCCATCGCTTTCAAAACAAGCATAAATTGTCACCTCCCATGAAGGACTTCCTGGGAGGTAACTACAGTATCCTCCAAAGTCTGATTGAATTGATTTTTGCTCTTACCATTATTAATTACTAAAACAAGAGAGAAATTATAGGGAGAAGTGTTAACAACATGAATCGTTATTGGAAGCTGCAGTTAGATATGGTACTCACTAGCCCATACTGCTCATGATAATTTCACATTCTGACACTAAAAAGTAGCTCTTTCATGGACCTCACACCATTAAAACTGCATTGTGATTACACATTCCATGGGAGAGGCCCAGAACACAAAAACAATGACACATAATAGCCTCACTGGTTATTATACTCATTCATATGTCCTTCAGTCACAAAATTACATTTTGTAGGTTCAATTTTATGCAGAATATATTATAAGATACAAAACACATTTCTAACTTCAACTGGACCACTGAGAATTGAAAGGTTTACTAAATGTTTATTGATCAATGGATTGAGAATGAGATTAAACAATTACCGGGTTTTTGGGCCCCCTATCAATAAGAAATTTTCTGAGTACTAATTTTCCAGTCCTAAGTGTTGGTGTCAAATGAAAGGTGCAACATAAGAGTGAAGAGTTCAGGAATGAATAGGGGATATAATCTATATTCTGTATAATGAGAAAGGAGTTCTTAAAGTAGAATCAGCTCCAGCAAGACCTAAGACAAAAAGTTTCAAACAAAAAGACAGTCTCCATTTGTATTTGTTGAGTAGAAACAAGCAAATGAGTGAAAAGACAATATTCTAGTATTTTGAAATATTTTAATATTTAGGTTAATGTTATTAATATTTAATTCAGGTTAATATTTAATTAAATATTTTAATATTTACATCAGAAAATTTTTTTTTAAAAATAAAGTGATGGCTATCAAATCCTAATACATAAGAAGCTACGTAGGTGGAAAAGTAAGGTAAAAGCAGACAAGGTTGAAGAGTACAAGCACCATGGATGAGAGAGCTTCTTCTGAATTCCAGAAAGGCACATGGATGAGAGAGCTTCTTCTGAATTCCAGAAAGCAGTACAATTCCAAAATTTAGTAATTGTTTTACTCTGAAAATAGCAGGATATTCTTATTAGATAAGCAGGTGAACAAATTATTCATAAATACTAAATTATACAGCATTTATAGGCAGACACATTTTTAATTTCAGTTTAAAGAATTTGTATTTCTCTTCCAGTTAATCCTCATCAAAATCACATGATGTATCATTTCAGGATACTTTTCACTGACAAGGAAAAAAATTGGGTAAGTATGTATGAAATGATTGAGAAATTTTTAAATTGCCACCAACTGTCTAAAAATTTAAGGTCTTAGCCTGTTTCTGTAGCTCTTTTCATAATTTAGAAAATCATTTTAATCATTTTTGAATACATTACTCAGAGAGCACTTGAGTATTTTCTCCAAATAATACCTATTATAACATTTATTGATATTATATTTTAGATTTCTAGCTAAGGTGTCAGAACTTTAAAATTGCTAACATTTATTAGCTGCCTATTAAATTTCCATGGGACAGCAGATGAGCCATAAAAAGACAAATAATAACAAGTTCAGATTGGTGAAGAAGTCATAATTTTGCAGTGTTGAGAAGGGTAGCGGATAGCATTACAAAGCAAAATCATGGGGGTGTATTCTAACTTATCCTACAGATAAGCAAAAAAAGCTAAAGAAATGATGAAAGTTGAGGTACAAATTTTCTTTGAGGGAATCAGAAAACTAGTTATTCAGGAAGAAGGGTTGTTCAGCTTAGATGAAAAAGATAAATAAAATGTGAAAAGTCAGTGAAAAGAAATCTGCAAAACTATTGTATATGCATAGGGTAAAAGCAGAGCAATAAGAACATTCAAGAATATTCAGCAGTGCATTTTGAGTGGCTGATAGGCTGGTTGAGAACATGCATTAGAAAGCAGACAATAGTGAATAATACCCTATTTGTCTGTAATTTTTAAAGAAGAAGTTAAGGTTATTTCTAGTTCTCAAATTCTTTGCCTATCTTCTCATTTGTTACTTCTGGAAAGACATGATATTTACACTTTAACAAACTTCAGTCAGTCACACTAAAAAATGATTCTCAAGGAGAGACTGTAAAGCACTTCATTTGTTCCTCATAGTGAGAACACACGTATGTAATCTGCTGACCACTAAATTAATCGTATTCATTTGGTCTAAGAAGAGTACTGCATGATAGTGTTAAAAAATTAGTGTTGTTAGTATTTTTTCCCTTTGGTTAGTGGTTTTTGTTTGTTTGTTTTCTTTTTTGAGACTAGGTCTAGCAATTTTTGCCCGTGGAACTGCAGGCTCATGTTGCCCGGGGTTCCACAGACCCAAGCAATCCCCAGGTTCAGCTTCCCAGGTAGCTGGGATTACAGGCGCGCGCCACCACGCCCAACTATTTTTTTGGAAGTAGGTCTCGCTACAGGCCCCAGGGGGGACTCAAACCGCAATCCCTAGCCCCGTCCATTTCATAGGCTGAAGCTGTCAGGCACCAGCCACCGTGCCCGGCTGGTTAGTGTTTTTGATTCCGATCCCAAAGCATGAAAATCTTGAAATCACTTTCTAGGTAAAAACAAACAAACAAAACCCCACATATAATAGCTTAATCTGCATAAGACTTCTCACAGACATGTAATGAGATGGGTACTTGCATAATGCTGTGTTTATTCAGCTTTGGCCTTACGAAGAAATAGTTATCTGCATATTTCTCTCAATTAAGTATTATAGTGACATACTTAATTAAAACTATAAAGGGCACTGACAATATTTCATTCTTCTAATGAAAGAGGAGACATACAGTTCAAACTGTTTCTGTATTTAATTTTCCTGACTTTTTAATGCTCAAACTGTGCTCTTCCTATGAATGTTGTCAATTAGGATGAAAAGAAGGAAAATTAAAGTCGCTCTTGAAAATGCACTTGTGTTTGTTTGTGGAATCTGTGTACATTCATAAAGTTGTGATTTGCATATTTCATGCATAATTAAGCCTAGGAAAAGTGAACGCTGGTGAGGATAGGGCAGTTTCACGCTCTCCCAGCATCTTTGTCATTTTTGGGATTCGTTTATGAAGACATGGTTTCTTCTTCAAAAGTGTTAGGTGTTTTGTTTTTTTTTTCATATATGAGCATATGTAATGTAATGTTGCTGGGACATTGAGTTTGAGGTATTCATGTTCTAGCAAAATGTACAATAAACTTTCATAAAGTTTAGTTTGAATCACAGTCCTCTGTTTATATAAACATATCAATGAGATGGAGCCAATGGCTTGTATGTCATTGCAATATCAAATGGAGAATGTTCAACACTTAATGCAAGGGATTTGTAACTCATACACACCAAAAATAGAGTAATATTTTTGAGGTTGTGATTTTTTACATCAAGGAGATAAAATCTATTAGCAACACTACCCAAAAAACCTACAAATTTACCAGGAAAGTCACTAACAAAGAGAGATATTCTTAGTTTCTCTTTTCCTCCATCCCCAAACCCCTATCTCTTTCTTTATTTTTCTTTCTTGTATGCACACATATAGTTAGAATAATTATTTTTAAGGTCTGAGTTATTTACATTATACAAGCAAGATGAGACAATTTTGACTTATTGTTGAGTATAAAGTAACTTCATAACACAGTATAGTCTGAATAACACATCTTATAACTAATCAATGCCTTTGGCCTGTCATTGCATATTCAATGAAAGCATATTTATTGTCACATCATTCAAATGAATAGTCCTGATTGGGTCTTTGGATGAGCGAGACACTAGACAAGAAAATGTTGCTTTATTCTGTGATCTGACAACTAAATTTGACACAAATATCTTATACAATAAGATAGGAATTACCTGCACAGAAAATGAAGGGTGACTGATATTGTAACACTTATCAAGAACACATCAGTTGCTGAGCATACTTATAAAAACTAAAATAAATACAAGTAAAAACTAACAGATGTATGCAGTGAGGGTGCTGGATTGCCTGTAGTTTTCAACTGCCTGAGGAATAGTAACTTGAGTTTAGCTTGACCACAGGTGTTTGTCACACCTTGTCTGCTCTGGGTAACAGATAAGCCATATTAAAACAGCTTAGCTTTTCTACAAACCTTAATGTGATTTTAATCAACTGTGGCCAAGTTTCTCTAGATAAGGTAGACAGTCTCTCTAAAACCCCCTAGAATTTTTGGTCTTATTTCCTTAACTAGAATCATTTTGCCTCTATTCCCAGGCAGAAATTCAGATTTGAGTCTAACAGATGATGATGTAAGTGGCTGGCATGTGAAATGGATAGGGTTCCTTGGATTTTTCAGGATGCCATCATCAGTAACAACAGCACAATGACCACTGAGCAACTATTCTGAGACAGGTACTGTGCTTCATAGGTACTTTAAAGAAATAGCTCATTTAATAGTTCTAGACAATTCATGAAAAAGCATCTACTACTAGTCTCATTTCATACATGAGCAAACTCAGGCTTTGAGGTATCTTCCTATAGGCAAGTCACTAAAATCTTATGGAATCAGAACAGAGTTGAGCCTATGTATTCTATAATCATATATCATCATCCATGTTGATAATGCTGATGATTTTGATTTTAAAAATCTAAAAAGAATACTAATAAGATATAGCCTATTATGAATTGCTTTACAGTATAAGCCCTGAATTCCAATTGTACTCCTGTATATGATGGTGATCTGGGCTGTGATATCCGTCACCCCATTGATTACCGCAGTTGATTAGGCTGGTTTGGCCATCTAATCAGATGTCCCCTTCCTTCCTCATGGCTCTAAGTGTGTTCCTCTTAAAACTTTATGCTCATTTGAAGAGGATGGCCCTTCCTGAAAGGAGACTAAACATTTTTCAGCCAAGGACATATGAGTAGCTGCATTCGTCTGCTGGCACCTCCAAACAGGCTCTCAAAATGTGCTACTTGGTTTTATTTTGCTTTGCTGGTACTCAGAGTTCAGAACCTATATGCTAAGTTATAGCATATAGAACATTACAGATTGCACAAAGGTTCTGCATGGTATATTAAAGTGATATTTGGGATTTATTAGACAAGCACCCAAATTATAAATCAGAGGTAGTTTATTATTTCAACATTAAATTATTCTATATTCCAATATATTCCTTTATTTTTTTTGACTACTCTATGAGATAAAGGAAGTTCCTAGGAAGAATGACAGGAAAATGAATCATGGAGGAGAGGACAGTTTCCCAGTGAAAGAGAGAGAATGAGGGAAAAAAAATTTGATGCTATCCTATTTTTGCAAAAGTGTTATCAAAATTAATGTGGAATTAAGTAAAATAGCAACGATGGTGCACAAGTTACTTTCAAGAATTGAAATATTTTGCAAGGCACAACTTATTAGCAATGCACTGCATGTCAGATCCTATCCATGCAGAATAGCCATCCTCACTTTTAAGTTTAGACAGGAGTCTAAAACACTTTATGATTGACCAACAAGGGCATGTGATACAACCTATGGGTATGGCAGTTCATTCCCTGTTGAATAAACCTTGGTCTGTGATAAGTGGTAAATGTTTTTAGACTCTAAAGACAAATATCTGCTCCTTTCCTGGTGCAGTTAGTTTTGGAGCTATTCCAAAATTGTGCAAGTCATGTGAACACATCCACCTAGTGAATTACTGTTTCCTTAAAGTACTCATGGAGTACTGAGCAGAATACAAAGAGCTTCCATCTATGATGTGAATTATAAGACAAGTGTGATTTGGTCATTAAATGACCAAAAGTATTATATTTGGTCTACACCATTCCTCACTTCAGGCTCAAAGACCCCTTAAGTGTTAAATATTGAATACCACAGATGTCCTTTGCTATGCTAATGAGGAGTAACTTTTGGGAAACTGAAGAGTTTGGGGTCTGGTTACCAGGGAAACCAACCTGGCAAGTGTTTTGTAACTTTCAATCCCACACCCATGACTTCCAGTGAAGGGAGAAGGGCTGGAAATTGAGTTCAGTTGGCAGATACCAGTTAAAATCAATGATGCCTAGGTAATACAGCTTCCATAAAAGCTCAAAAGAAGAAGCTTTGAAGAGCTTCTGCATTGAAGAGCTTCTATAAATATTTGGGAGAAAATATAGCACATCTAGTTAGGACATTTCTGTGCATTTTCTCTATATCTTTCCTATGCAATGCTTCCATCTAGCTTAATTTTTTAGTATTATTTGTAATAAATCAGTGAGCTAGTGAGTAGAGTGCCTGAGTTCTATATGTCATTCTAGCAAATTAATTGAATGTGAGGTAGGTGTCCTGGGAACCTCTGATTTCCAGTTGTCAGAAGCACAGACAGAAGTCTGGAGCTTGTGACAGACATCTGAAATTTGAGTTGGGGACCAGCGGAATGCTGACACATAATAGTTGATAAGAAACAGACTTCCCTGGAGTATGTGGCTGAAATCCAAAGTGGGGATCAGTCTTGAGACACTGAGCTCTAAACCTATGGAATTAGAGACTTTCGTATCAGAATTGAGTTGAATCCTCCAAAGCCTTTTTGAAGTCCAAGAAGCACTTGTTGGTGTGGGGAAGTCTCACTATCACCACATCTGTTAGGTCTAGTAAACCAACAATGTAGCATCTTTCCGTGCCTCTGTTTTCTTCCTTATTAGCATCGCTGTCCTTGTTTTGAACCTTACCAATTCAGAGTTACATATTTTTGTAATAGTTTTTCCAGTCTTGGTTTTTGTGTGGCCCAGGCTTACAAAAACAATGTTAAATTGGTTCTTGGACTCTTTCCTAAAATACTGAAACTTTAAATGAACCCATTGACAAATTTTAGTGACATCAAATTGACTGTTTTAGGATATATTCATTTTAGATTTTTTTTTCAATCTTAGAAATACAATAGTATATAGCTGGCCATAGTGATGTGTGGCTTTAATCCCAAAAAATAGCTGGGTGTGGTGGTGCGTGCCTGTAATCCCAGCTACCTGGGAGGCTGAGGTTGGGGGTCACTTGAGTTCATGGTACCCAGGCAACGTGAGTCTGCATTTCTCTGGGCAACAGAGTGAGACCTAGCTAAGAAAGAAAGAGAAAGAAAGAAAGAAAGAAAGAAAGAAAGAAAGAAAGAAAGAAAGAAAGAAAGAAAGAAAGAAAGGAAGGAAGGAAGGAAGGAAGGAAGGAAGGAAGGAAGGAAGGAAGGAAGGAAGGAAGGAAGGAAGGAAGGAAGGAAGGAAGGAAATAGAGTAGTAGTAACTGTATGGTTATTTGTCATAAAATTAGTGTCTATTTGAAAAGCAATCAAATAGATCACATTGTAAGTTATGTATCCTTCTGAGTTAAAGGTATCATCACATCTTAATTTGTAAATATCCAAACTATCTTGGTGAATCTAAAAAAGAAAGCATATTTCTTTCATTGCCCTATATCTTTCCTTTCTGGTTTCCAGTATAGGCACTAAAATTAGGCTGTTGCATTGATACTCAAGACCCTTATGAAGTGGCATTATTTTGTGTAAGACAGAACTGAGATAAGAGCTTTAAGTTCCATACTGTTTCAAAATTGGGAAAAGAACAATTGGGTTTTATTTTGTGGTTTTTCTATTTCAAAATAAGGTTATAAAAAGAATACTTCTGGAGTTATTGGTAGATTACGAACTATATGTTGTTAATCTGCTTATACAGTGCTTTCTAATAATGAGTTCCAAATGACAAATTAGCTCATTTATTGTATAGGAGTTCAGTTTGCCACACGAGGCTTAAAACGATACAGATGCACTCTCCTATTCATTGCTCCTATTGAGTTTCTGCACACTGAGCATTCCCACTGATTTCTGAGACACTGAACACAGAGAGCATTAAAAGGCCACAGTTGGATCTTCTTTACCACCCCTGGTGCTAATCTGAACTCCCTTGAAGCTCCTGTGACTTCAGTATGAACTAAGTTCAACTTTTCCAAGAAAAAGAAAATGTTGAAGCTTTTGGTTCCCAGGCAATGGGTCTTTCTGAATATATTTTTAAAAGAGTTCACCTATGTGAAAGTTTGAAGTCAATATTTTTAAACTTGAACTTTTCAATGAGTCACTGTCTTTTTTTTTTCTTTTTTAGTCTAAACACCCTTCTAAACTCATGTACCATTGTACCATTGTAACTGTATTTATCTACAATTTTTCAGAATCACTTAGGTTAATGACCCTGATGTAATGGTAACAACCACTGATACCTCACTACTTGAAGTTCGGCTTTATTAAAATGCCTAAATGATCTATTTATTTTTTATTTTTATTCTATTATTTATTTACATCATTATCTATCCCAGGATTCTCCCACCACCTTATCACCCATGAACCTTTATCTTAGACTTTTGTGCACCTCCCTCATCCAACCCCCCCATACTCTATGCTTCAGTTTCGCTAAAAATTAGTTATTTTGTCCATTTGATTGTTTGCTTTCCCTTTGCCCCTCATATAAGTGAGATCATCCAGTATTTCTCTTTTACTTTCTGCCTTAGTTCTGCTAGCACAGTTTCTTCTGGATTAATTCATATTGTCACAAATTAAATGTTTGTCTTTTTTGATTGATGAATAATATTCCATTGTGTACATATACCATAGCTTTCTGTGCCACTCATCTGTTTGGGGGAGTTTTGGTTGCTTCCACAGCCTGGTTATTGAAAATAGCACTGCAATAAACATTCAGGTACAGATGTCTTTTTAGACTAGAGTTTTTGTAACCTTTGGATAGATTCCTGGCAGTGGGATTGCTGGATTGAATGGAAGTTCCATTTCCAGTAGTTTAAGGGTTCTCCACACAGCTTTTTTCCCTCTCTCAGATTATAAAGTTTTTGTTACAGTCATCAGTGGGTTCTCACACTTACACAGGTTGATCTAATAATATCTCTATCATCAAAGTCATTAGCGCATTGTTTAAAGTTTAGTCTCTTTTGATCATCAAGTTTGACAGACACGGTATTTTTTTTTTAGATGACATGGTATTGGCATATGTTCTAGTAAACTGACACACATTCATTATGGCCATCAGATAAGATCCAGTGGCTGAACTCTAGCTACACCAAGGCAGAGAGATTGGGTATCACCTTTTCCCTAAAAATAGTTCAAAAATGTTTGTTCAGAAGTGGATTCAAAACTCTCCTGACATAATCCCAGGATTTCCTCCAGAGGTCTTGCACTAAAGTTGGTATCCTTCAGTATGGAAGGAGAGGGAAAAGGTGAAGGGAGATGTGGCTAGAAGAGTAGATCCCAAGCTGGTGATTGGCTGTTCATGGTGCTAGGATGCCCCACTCAATATTACTGTGAATTTTCTTGAAGGGACTTTTCAGAAGAAGATTGCAGTCACTATTGTTGTGTGTTGACCTGGAACACTAGGAATTCCATGATTAGCACAAACAAGGATAGCTCTCCCATCCCTTATAAGAAGTAGGAAATCAAAGAGTCACTAGTGACCTCCATTGTGGGCTCAATAGCAGAGAGAAGGACTATTAAGAGAGAACTCATCAATCCTTAGGGAAATATCTAGTGGGCATAGAGAGCTTGCGACCTGGGTCCCTCAGAGACTGGTTTCTTCTTAAAAATACTTCTTTGAATGGTTAATACCTGATTATCAGGCCTGAGATAATGAGAGAAACCACTTCTGCAAATTTTATTCTACTTCTGATAGAACTCCATAACTAAGATCTTAATGTAAGATTGAATTTAAATTTGCAGCCATTAAGGCATGTCTCCACTTTTTATTAGGGTTTTAATTTAATATTTGTCACTAAGAAAACTGATTTGCATTTTAATGGGAAAATCACTATGTAAACTTTTGAAACATTTCTCCTAGTAGAGGTTGACAGCAAAGTCAAAAGAAATGAGTTCACAACTTTCAAAAAATTGAGTTAAATTTTATAAACTTTATTTTATTTTTAATGTTTGTTATTCTATTGTGAATAAAATCTATGTCTTCAATTTTCTGAACATGTTAGAGAACATACCTTTCTGTTTAAACAAAGATGTATACTTTATTTAAATATACATCACGTATATATCTTCTTTAAAATATGCCTTATGTAGATCTTCTTTGTCAGCACTGTAGTCTATTAAATAATGACTGTGGGTGAGAAAAAAAAAGACTATCTTTGCAACAGTTTCCTACAGATTTTAGGATCTTTTTCTATTTTTTGAAAAACACCATTGGGGATTTAAAGGGATTACCTTTCATCTATAGTTGACTTTTATTGTTATGTATGAACTTTCGTTTTTATGATCTTGACATTTCTTTCCCATGCCCCTCTTGTAGTCAGTAGCATATTGGACTAAGTCTATGCAGAGTCTTAAAAGCATTTAATACTGATAAAGCAGAGTCTTAAAAGCATTTAATACTGATAAAGTATCTACAACATGCATGCCACACAGTTTACCCACCCTTTGAATTACTCACACCATTACTTTTTCTTTTTGCATATTGATAAAATCATTTCTTAAATTAGAAAGTTAAGCCACATAACCTGAGAGCTAATATCCAGCATTAGTGATAGTCTCCAAGGTTCTAGATGAGAATTCTTTATCACCAAGTTTCTGGGTTCTATCTCTTTAGTTCCTTATTTATTGTTCTAAAGCCTCTGTGCTAAGGAACAAGTATTAGAAAGGGCTTTGTAAGTATCAAGCAATTGTCCATTTTGCTATTGAAATTAATGGTTAGGTTCCAAGTGTTTTCCCTAAATTTACTAAAAAATAAAGATGTCATTTTTCTCTAGTTTATAAAGATGGCCTTCAGGGAAATAGCAAATTATCCTAAATATAATTTCAAACTCTCCAAGGAATACAGGAAAACCTGTTTCAAAAGGGTCTTCTAAAATAGCTTAAAAGTCCTTTGATAAACTCTTGGATCATCACGATGGTTGATTTATGAGGACCATTTTTGTATGTGTTGCACAAAGAAAGAGGAGTTTTATTCTATGCAAAAACCTGTAGCTGCAAGGGGGAAATAGGCCATTTAAATGCAAATCTTCTAATCCAAGAGATTCATACTCTAAATAGAAGTGAGTCTTCAGGGTGACTCATGAAGTTAGCAACACATAGCCATTCTCTTGGGATTACTTATTTTAGGAAATCTAATAACCTGTCTTACTATGTGAGGATACAACATCCCACCACATATCCCCTAGACTTTTTCCTTGTTACTATTGCCTCCTAATATGTAGACTTCCTGGTTGCTGAAAGTTTCATTGACTCCTTAAATTATAAATCAGGTGTTAAAAAAAACTCCATATTTAGCAGCATTATTAAGTTGTCTATAATAATTACACAGTGTATATTCTCTAGTCACAATCATTGGGAAAGTGTTGAAGAAAAAAAAGTCTGTTAAAAAGACTGAATGGTATATGTATTTGAAGGGCAATATTCCTTCAAAAGAACAATTCCGCTAAAAAATATATGTTCTGAAGTGTCTTTCCAAAAATCACACTGATATCAAAAACGTCTATATTCCTTAGTGTAGTAAACAATTTGTAAACTACATTTAGGATACCAAAAATTACAAAACAGGCTTACACTGATCAGTTCTGAAATTCAGTTTCAGCATTATTTCTAGAATTTTGACTTATAAGAAGTAACAATTCTCCAAGTTCACGATTTTAATAATATTCACTTGCAATGTTATCAAATTATGACTTATAAGTAGTCAGTGACTCAGATGAGTGGACAGAATGAATCTGGGACCCCCAAACCAAACTGCTCCAAATGGATTCTGCCATCTGCCACATAAAATAAAAACCACATACTTCTATCACAGGACTTCCAATAAAAATATAACTTTAATGCAATTACTGTGCAAGAGAGAGAAAGAATATATTTGCAAACAAGGTTGGCCCAACACAGCACCACTGAGGCTCAAAAGCTTGCCACAATTCTAGGGCGCCTTCTGGTGGGAAACTATAGGAGAGGGATGGAAAAGTGAAGGGGACAGGCAAGACTGGAAGGAAAAGAGTGATAGCAAAATGCTAATCCAAGGTAATGGTTGCCATTGTCAGCCTCCCATGGGTCTTTCACCCACATCTTTTCAGGTGTTTCCTTCCAAGTCCTCCAAGTCCTTAGATCAATTCCAAGACCAAGAAGCAGCATAACTTCTTAACATGTTTCTCTGATCCATGTACCTCCTCCAGGTCTTCTTCCTTCCTTTCTTCCAAATGTTTTCTCCATCTTTTCTAGCTCTCCTCGCTGCTCACTTTGACCCCTTTGGGAGGAGCAGGAAACCTGGAACCACCACCCTGTCTATGAGGTTATACTGTTACAAAACTCCTGTTAGTTTTGGGAGATCGGCTATAATTGTAAACTTTAAATAAGATCTGTTGTTTAATGTTAGCTTTAGTTTTGGTTGCAGAATCTGGGTTGGAATGGCTGAATTAGGTTTTAATTTCCACTGTTTCAAAGCAAAAGCATGCTTCAGATCAGTAAATAGCAGAGACAAATAAGAACTCACAAAGCAATAGGCATGTGAACTTGCTTGGAAGGAAAACAGACAAGTTACTGGCTAGGTGTTGGGAAACTTCAGGGATTAAAGGGGGAAGGTGTTTGAGTTTAGAAGCTGGCCATCTAAATACTGTAGGAGGTTTAAACACCAGATGTGATTAAGACGGATGACCTGTAAGGTAGAGCTGAGAAGAGGAGATGAGGGTAGAGAGAGAATGAATTATAATGAAGTGTTAGATTCAAATTCTTGCAAAATTGCATTTGCCAACTTCAGGAGTCTAAACATTTAATGATAGGCTCTTCTGAAGGAAGTTTGTTTTGCTCTGTCCTCATTCACTATTTTTATAAATTAGAGACTAGCATGATGTTGGCTATAGGAAGATAACTTTGCTTTGGGAGTACCAAGTAGAATAAATGGGAGATGAGAGAAGTAAAATATTCAGGACTTGGTGTATCACCAGATCATGTGTTATGAATTCTCAACATAACTGTTTAGATGGAGGAAAATGATTTTTTTTTAAATCAGACTTGTTAAATAGTTAATTATAGACAGGGAGAAGTCAGAGGTACTTCCTTCTGCCTTTAAAGTATGGATAGCTAGACCATTATTAGCTAAATTAAATGCTCGTTCATAAAACCTTTATACGGAGGTATAAAGTTCTGAAGTGGAGTAGAAGTTTGGATACTGAGAGTCACAATGCTACCAGAGTAGAGACAAGCACCAAGAGACTGAAGAATTTGTAAGTCAGCAGAGAGATCTGCACCCACACCCAGACTGTACTCTCCTGAATAGATCAAACCTTGCTTTATATTGGATTCTATAGAAGTTTAATATCCTGAATTCATTTCCAGTGATTCTAGCTTTGCCTTAGTGTTTTTCTTCAGTTTTTTCCTTAGTATCCTTCAGTTTTTTCTTAGTATTTTTCTTTAGTTTCTTACAGAGTCATATAGACAACAGATATGAGAATCACTGTTACATGTAGTAAAAGTAAATGAGGAGATTGTGTGCTTGTTTTATTCTCTTCTATGATTTTCACCCACATAATTATTTGTTGAATATATGTCTCTCCTTCACTCTACCATGTAACAGTGGCCAGATATTTTTTCACACCTCAGGGCTCATTTTTACTACATGTACACCTTGCACGAACATGTCAACTAACTCACCAACATCTATCCACTCAGCATGACTCTCAAATACCTGCCAGGAGTACAGTAGAAAGCAGTATTTTACTGTATCCTTCTTTTCATGGAGTTAATGTTCTGCTTAGAAAGAAGAGAGGAAGCACAAATGTTGAAGGAAAAAACAAAGGAACTTAAATCCCAGTTATAGGCTACCAAAGCTATATGTAGCTTTATGTCTTATCTGGAGCTATGGATACATGAAATTTCAAGCATGATTGATTACATGAAAGGAGTAGTTGGGTGACAAAAGACATGTACACATAAGCATTCTCATATGAAGTCTGCTCGTTAGACCTCTATCTTTTCCCTCTTTTTTGTCTAAGGCAGATCCATCAGGAAGTCTTGGTATTCTAAATAAGGGCTTAATGATGAGTCAGACACATGAATTCATTTTTAACAAGCACATTAACTTCTGCTACGGACACTGGTGATTCCAGTTTTTTATTTTTTCCTAAAAGAAGCTGATTATTATGAAGTAGAGTAGAACTCCTTCTTCAGAAGAACTAAATGTTACTTAATTGTTGAAGTCTTAAGGATTTAGATGGCCATTTTGAAAGAGACAAATCTGTTCAAATCTCAAAAACTAGATTACTCATATATTAGAAAATAATTGTGTAGGTTCAAAATTTTATCTCTAGTTCTTTCATTCAGAAGAAAATATTTCGTAAAAACAGTAAGCTGTGAGACATATAATGAGATGACTGCAGTGAGCCTTTTTAGAATAGACTAGAAGAACAGTAAAAAGTGCCAACAGAGGAAGGCAGATTATTCAAAAACAATGGCATTAAACATCTCCTGGGTGTACATTCCTTTAAAAAAGAATATCTAAATTTGATTTAAAAATTAAAAGAATTTTTCAAAGAAAATTAATTTTAATAAGATGATAGAATTATAGACTCAGAGGATTTGAGATCTAGGAAAAGATGCTGGGATCTTTTCTTAAAGTGGTCAAGTTTTTTTTTTCCTTTTTTGACAAAATTTATTGAGTTCCAATTCTGTATCATAAAATCTGCCCAATTTAATTGTCCAGTTCAATAATTTTAAGTTGCATAATTATCACATTATTCAGTGTTTTAACCTTTTCAGTTACCACAAAGAGTCTTTACATATGTTTGCAAACAACTTTCATTTCTAATCCCAGTCCCTAGATTCTACTCCCAGCCCCCCTATTCTATTTTTGTCTCTTCTGGGCAAAGTATGTGGACATATGATACATATCTTTTGTGTCTGACTTCTGTCCTTTGGCATAATAACTTTTAAGATTCTTCCATTTTGTAACATATTTAGGAGTTTGTTTCCTTTTTTATTGCTGAATAATATTCAGTGGCACCAACCTATTGAATTTAAATTTGAGCAAAAACTGAGAGCAAGTGAGTCAGCATAACTATCTCAAATTCCTGCAGCAATTCTGTGGCTGTTGAATTAGACTCCTCTGTATGTGAAATCAGACTCTGACACTGGATGATAAATGTTATGACCTAATCCTAGTAGGCTGTGCTCAAGGGAGAAAGAGAGATAATAATATCAAACATGTGGGTGACCTTGTGTGGGGGAGTTATCATGTTAATTTCAGGACACTTGTCACATTGTTAAACCAGATAGCTTGGTCTGTGCGGTCTCCCAAGTCTTCGCTGTAAACTATTGTGAACATGCATCCACAATTTTCAGGATCATTTTGTAGTAAGATATGCATATTTGCTGTGGTAACTCTTGCAAATTTTTATCTATGTATTTATCTTTCTTCTGCATTAGCCTACAAGCACTTTGATAGGACTCTGAACAGTCTAGGGTCATAGCTGATAGACACAATTCCTGATGCAAATATGTTTTCCTCCAAATTCTGTATTTTGTAAATAGAAAAATTCACTTAATTGCAACTCATAAAGAGAAAAAGAGAAAAGTAAAGGATTCATTTTTGTTCTTTCCTATATTTGGCATGTTTTAGAGATTAAAATTGAATTGTGAGTTTTATCTTTTCTGGCATATCCAGAGAAGTTACCCATATATATTTTTTGTACTCTCCAAGGAATCTAATGAAGGTTATCATTCTCTCTAATTAGTCCCATTTGATTTCCATTTTATTAAGAACTTGGTAACATATGCATTACTATCACCTAATTTTAATTAGGTCTCATGAAACTCAATTGGCAAATCTGGATTTTAAAAAAAGACAAGTTGTATCTAACCCCTTTTCTAATGAAAATAATGCACCTAGAAGAAATTATATTAGCAGAAACAATTGGTTTCACTAATATATGGAATATAGGAAAAACAAACCAAAGAGTAGGAAAAAAAGTCAACACAAGCTAATAACCAAACTAAATTATACAACTAGGGGTGAGCTGATGGGTGGAAGTGGTCAGGGAGGGGAGGTAGTGAAATTAAAAAAGAAAATAATACCCTTTTCTATTCAAAACACATTATCTCCTCCTTGAATTAAATATTTGTAAAATAAAGGCAACCATCAATTTCCAAGGATACATTAAGTAAATAATCTTGGATTTCCAGTAGTTTTAAAATTCATATACTTATAGTTCCCTCCAATAGGTAATCTATTCACCAGTCAGTTAAGGTAAGGAAATGAAGGAAGAATCAAGTTTAAAACCATGTGGTAAAGCATATAGTATCTGCCATAGTAACTGAGTTAAAATATAAGCACATCTTCTTCTCATAGTTCTAATCATGGTTATGTTCCATTAGCAACAGAAGTCTCATCTGCATAGTAACTGTCATTAGTAATGTTGAGTAGATTAAATAGTCTATGATAAGTAAAGAAATACGATAGCTACTGACAGTAAATGATTATGGCTATTTTTGAATTAGGGTAGTCTTTAAATATATCCCCTATTCCTTTTCAGATATGCCCATAGAGACAAATTTCTGTGTGAAAACACATTCCAAATATTCTATCTTTTGTCTATCAATGTAAAATGTTCCTAATGTCAGTGCCACAATGTTATTGCTTTCTGGAAAGCACAATTAGTTATTTTTCATTCATGTGCCCAGATTTTCCAATTAGACTATGTGGTATAGAGGTAAGATATCTGGTTTTATAATACAATATGAGTGTTCAAAACACAAGTCTCATGACTCAAAGTACTTCTGTTTGCTAAAAATGAAAATTGGACATGACATATTACTTCCAAATTACAGTTATAGTAGGTTTTCATTAACATCATCTTTTATCTTACCACAAAGTTTAACTTTATGAAGAAAGTAGAAATTACAAGCAAGATTCAATGCAGATTAGGAAGTACTTGTAATAAAAGTATGGGACACAGAATGACAATATGTATATTTGTGGTTATAAGCAGACAGGGTAGAGCATTTGTATGAAGCAAGTTCTATACAATTACAATTCAAATCCATTGCTAGTAGATTGAAAAAGTATTGGACAATTCACAAATCTCCAGAAAAAAGCTATGATCAAACTTCAGAAAGTACAAAACACTCTATAAATCTAAATTAAGAAACCAATGAGTGAGAAAGTATTTGCAAATCAAATATGAGAAATGAATAAATATTCAGAATATGTAAAAAACACTTTAAAGAGTAATTCTTTCTAAATTTTTTAATTTAAAATTTTTACATTAAAAAATTTTTAAAGTAGGTAAAGAACTTTGATGATATTATTACAAAGAAGATATAAAAATGACCAATATGCACAGGAAAAAAAGTTCAACATCACTAATCATAGGAGTTATCCAGATGAAATCCAAAATAAGTCATCATTTTTGGGTTAGGATAACCAAGGATGTTGTGTATTGTTAGTGGAGGTATAAAATGGTGTAGCCACTATGAAAAGCAGTATGGGCTTCCTAATATATATATATATATATATATATATATATATATATATATATATATATATATATATAATTATATATTATATTATATATATTCATTTATATCTATAAATGCCATATAATCCAGCAGTCTCACTCTAGATATATATTCAAAAAAAATGAAACCAGGATTTGGAAGTTTTATGCATACTCATATTTATTGCATCCTTACAATAGCCAAGAGGTGTGCACCATCAGATAGAGAAAAATAATATGGTATATGCCTACATTAATGTACTCAGTTTATTCATAATATATAATAATGTTCAGCCTCATAAAAAAAGAAAATGTTTCATTACCCCAATTGATGATCTTTGAGAATAGTTTTCTAATCAAAATAAAATAGTTAGAAATTAAAAACTGCATAATTCCATTACTGAAAGACATAAAAAATGGTCAGATTTCTTGAAGCAGCAAGTAGAATGGTGTTTGTCCTAGAATGGAGGAGGGAGAAATGGAGAGCTGATAATGCAATGACTATGGAATTCATTTTGTAAAATGAAAATGGTCTAGAGATATGTTGCATAATAATATGCAGTGTTATACTGTACTGTATAGTTAAAGCTATGGTTTATGTTATATACTATTTACTATAAAAACATGTATGTTGGCCAAAAATATCTGATTATATTAAGACAAGCATACTATAATATTGGAATGTGATTTATTAACTTGCCAAATTAGTTTTGAGTTCAGATCCTCCAACAGGAATATTCTTCAAGAAACAATAATTTTTAATTGCATCAGTTTGTGTAACTAGTGTAATCAGTTGTATAATCAATTTGCATTTTCTCTCTCTAATGATAAAGATAATAGGCAGTAAAAAGAGTACACAAGCATGTTCTCAGGTGTCTTCGCATCAGTGTGTGGAAATCAGTTTTCCATTTCTATTATTCATTTCACATAGATTTTCAGAAGATACAGATGATGCTGTTTCCCCTAAATACCAAAATAAGGATTTAAGAAAGAATACTGTCTGTGCCAAACATGTCTTATTACACCCTTGTACAAGTCCTGGAATTTTGACTTGTTCTATTTTGTTTAAAAAACTTGCTCAGACTTTTAGTTTGAATCTCACACTAGGAATGTGCGTAAACAGATGCATTATAAATATTCTCTCTCCTGTAGCTTGTTTATAAGTACTTAGAGCAACATGAGACTTTCATACTAAAAGATACTACTAGGAAAGGATAGCATTTTCTGTTTCAACCAAAGTCTTATTATAAAATCTAAGTTTTTACCACTCTTCTTCTGAATTCCCCATGTCCCATCATTATTAGTATGTTCATTAACGTAACTAGAGTGTAGCTTTGTAGTCAAACTATGTAAAGAACACTTGAAACTAAACAGTAAAAATATCTTGATTTTTAAAGTGGGTCAAGAATTTTAATGATATCCTCCAAAGAATACATAAAAATGGCCAATAAACACATCAAAAGAATTCAACATCACTGATCTTAAGAGTTATTCAGATCAAATCCAAAATGAGATATCACAAAGCATCCTAAGAGAGTGCCTTACTTGAGATGTTTCAGAATGCACAGTAAACAGATTAACTCAGCACAGAAGGAATTTCTCATTAACAAGTGTTTCTAAGCCATGAATGAAAGTTGTTGCAAAAAATACTGTGAAAATGTTCTTTCAGCAGTCCAAGTAAGATGCAAAAAATCTCTTAGGAAAGGTGAAATATTTGGAAAACTATTTCTCATCTTGCAAACTGTATTTGAACACTGTGTAGTTTTCCTCTGCTAAGAACAAGTTGTCATAAGAAGTTGATGATTCCTTTGAAACAATATCAGAAAGGAAATAAAGAAAGATATACAAATACAAAAACAGTTACATAACAAAGCAGCAGTTTTTGTTTCACACTCACAAAAGGTTCAGTTTTTGACTTTTCAAACACTATATAATTAGATGCATACTGAATAAGTCAAACAACTATTTAATCTTTTTATTTACTCTTTAATCTGTCACCTTTTCCTTAACTTGTTACCAAGGTAGTATCTTGAGATTTATGCAACTTTGGAAACTTTCAACTTTCTAATTTAAGATTTGCTCTTGTTAAGCAGCCTTTGTCTTTCCACCATCTTGGAGGCTTGCTGAGAACAGGACTTCTACTATGGCTGGAAGACTGGTCCAACATTGTTTTTTTGCTGGCTAAGAGGGGTCTACAGAGGCAGAGGGAAAATACAGCTCTTCTTAAAATCGAAGGTGTTTATGCTCAAGAGGAAACAGAATTCTGTGTAGGCAAGAGATGAGCTGTTGTGTACAAAGCAAAAAACACCACAGTAACTCCTGGTAGCAAACTGAATATAATGAGAGTAATCTGGGGGGGAACGTAACATGTGCCCATGAAAACATTAGCATGGTTAGAGCAAAATTCTGAAGCAACCTTCCAGCTACGGCCATGGGACACAGAATCTGTGTGATGCCGTACTCCTCAAGGATTTACATTTACTGAAAATTCAATAAAAGTGGATTTTTTCTTGTAAAAATATTTGCTCTTGTTGATTACTAATATTTAAGTGTAGGCCTCATTTAGATGTCTAGTAATAACTTCATTTCTTTAAAACACAGAGTCAGTGTTAAGTGCCTGAAAAGTTATGAGGAAACTCACCCTTCTGCCACAGCTGTGTACCAGTATAGGTGCCTTGTCATTTAATATAGGTAACCAGAATCTGAGCATCATTAATAAAGTGATACAGTGATTTATTAATCCTGTGAAGAAAATAATTGTAATTCTGTGTGTCTTTATCTGCAGTAGCATAAAATCCTCTAGTTTCCTAAATTGAACTCTTACACAGCGATACCAGATTTGGCTATAAAGATGTCTATACACACCTCATCAGGCTATGGATCCAAATAAGTGTTACTTTTCTTTTTCTGCATACAAACAGGTTAGACTCCTCAGCAGGTTCTTTTCTTCCTCTTGTCAAGCTTTCTCTAAGCATCTGTCACTATTCCAACATCTGGAAGGGCAGATAAGCTGCTCCAATTGAAACATTGCAGTCAGCAACTTTCTCCAGGAAACGAAATTTGTCACTTTTGCAAAGCATCCGTCTTCTGCCAGCTTTTGACTCCTATCCCCAGGCCAAACTCGGAAATCAGGCCTCCCAGTTTGTAAGGCTGCTGTGCTATGGACTAATTCAGCTGTGGAGAAAAGGATGACAAAGGGTGGAAAGATCATGATTAACTCAAATTAATTTCTCGAACAGCAGGAAACCCATCTAAATGTGATATAAAGATTTAATCTTAACCTGATGTCTCTCCAGCCATTACACATGATTTGCTTCTTAAGGAAATATTGAATGTTACTCTGCATTTATTTCCCCTGACAATTGCTTGTACAGTTATTTTTCCACTTTAATTCAAAAAGGTCATATTTTCAAATTAACCAGAAAGCTAGTCATTGCTAATTTGAAGTGTGGTATAAGGTAAATCCGCGAATCACCCACTTTAGAGTCTAATCATTTACGTGACAATAAAACTGTACAAACTTAAAATTATAGTTTTAAATGCATATCTGATCCAAGTCTTTCTCTGATTAAAGCTACTCATCGGTTTCTTTTCCCCAGAAAATAACTTGATGCTTTTGTCAAGGTACATTTTTTCCTAAATCTTGCTTCATTCTCCACTCTTATGTCTGATCCTTTCTATCATCACTTGACGTTCTCTACGTCATGCCTTCTTGCCAACGTGCATGCATTATTCCTGCTTCTGCCATGCCTCAGCTGCCTAGAGAAGTGTTTTCAAAATCAGTGTGCATTCAGATTAGTATGAAAGCTTAATAAAATGGAGGCTCAGAATCAATAATTCTGAAATGTGACCCAGTGTAATATTGTATTATATTATTTTTTTATTCTTGAGCTAACATTGGTTTCCATCACTATATATAACCCAGAGTTTTAAGTCCAGCCTTATATAACATTCCACACCTACCCCCAACATATCCATAATCCTCCACCACTTGGCCATTGAACCCCCTCCCTGTTTTACTCTACTCACTTCTACCCTCACTCGCTGGTAGCCTCAAATTCTATAAAGGTTATTATTTAATAAGCTTCAAGGTAAGGTAATAGAGTTGAGTTTGAATAACAGCCTTAGAGCTCTGGTTCCTACAGGAGGGTGAATTTGTTCACCGGTATCACTTGAAAATATCATTTGATCATCATTATTTGAGATGTGACTGATATCTGGTAGTTAAAGAACAGAAACTACAAAACAGTTTGCAATGCCCCGTAAGGTTACCACAACAAAGGCTTACACAGGGCAAATAAGAAAATAGTGTAACATCAAAAAACCTTGATCTAGAGGACATCTAGTCTGCAGGAAACAACTCAGCCATCACTTCTCTGAATAGGTCTCTAATCTCATCTAAGCAACTCTGATTTTTCTGCTTGTTCATGCCATCCAACCACTTCCCCAGCACAAACACACTAAATCAATTACCCATGAGGTTTAGTTGCTACATTTTCAGCTAGTCTTCATTTAAACCAATGATTTTAAATTTTTCTGCTGAAATTTAATTGATGTATTATATAAGTTTCAAGTGTGCAATGTAATGATTCAGTATTTGTATATATTGGCAAATGATAACTCTTAGAAGTCTAGTTAGTATTCATTATCATGCATAGATACAAACTATTTCCCTTGGGTGAAAACTTTTAAGATCTACTCTCAGCAACTTTCAAATATGTAGTTAATATTATTAACTGTAACAATTACTAATATTTAATATTTACATGCCCAATTTTCCTTCAATTTATGAGCAGTTTGAGTGCAGTTGTCATATCTGTGTCACAGTACACAGGGTTATTTTTTTATTGTTGATTTTAGGGTACTTGCCTGTGTGATTAATATAAGATGTTGAAAGAAAATGAGATCACTATGATTTGCCAAATTCAGTTTAAAAGTTAAAAATAAGAAATAAAGTAAGAAGTGCTATTTATTTAACAGATCAAAAGGAAACCAAGATACCATTTGGTAGAGAATTAGAGAAAATGAACATTCCAGCTAATCATAGGAATATAGCTTATTCTTGTCACTTAGAGATAGCTCATGGAGAACTTCTCAAATGTACAGTTGTATATTATAGTAAAAACATATACAGTATATGTTTTGCATATGTTTTGTCAAGCAATAGTAAAAACATATACAGTATATGTTTTGCATATGTTTTGTCAAGCAAGTTGTTTGACTTATCTTTGAATTTTACTGTCTGAGTTGGAGAGTGCTGAGTCCATTGATCTAAAACTGGAATTCTCACCTGTGGGTTTATAATAGAATGTAGGACCTCTGTGAATTCAGAAAGTAGGGGAAAAAATCTTATTTAGCATTTTGTTTTATGTTTAATGTAAGAAGCAAACCACAAAACCATTAATATATTTTTTAATTTGTGCCTACCACAAAAATTTTCTTTGGAACAAAAAGAGAAGATGGGAATGGAGATTGAGATTGAGGTTTTTGTTTCGGCCATTTTGTAAGATGGAGATGTGAGCTTGTGAGCTTGGCCATGTGGCAAAGCCTGGGCTTTGCAGCCTCTGGTTGACCTGGGCTAGCCACATGTGTGCTAAAGGCAGTTAAGAAGTTTGCAGATTTGAACTGTTTGCTGAGTTTAACTTGTGTCTGTGAGAGGCTGTGCAAAAGTTAGACCTGAAAAGAAAGTGAATTTTGCTGGGTCCGGTACCATGAAGTTTTCTTCCACCTGGACGACAAGAAGAGGATGGCATGGAGGAGCTGGAGCATGCCAAAGAAGCGCACCAAAAGAAGTTGTCTTCAAACACACAGAGGTGAACTCTAACTGGCTGACATTGGTGACATGATCAGGACTGAGAGACTGAGGATTTTGGGGCAATCTGGGAAAGGACTTTGGACAATGTTGAGAAAGGTTTTGAACAATGTTAAAGTAATCTGAGTTTTACTTACATTTCTTTTGTAGTAATTAGGAAACCACTTTGTTAGAAATAAATTAGTCTGCCCTGAAAAAAAAATTTCCTTTGCTTCAGATCTCTTGAAATAGTGTTAGTAATGCTGTTAAAAATTAACCGTAGTAGGAGATGTTAATAAATCTGTTAACGAGAAAACACATTTCTATGTCATGATTAAAATACTTTGATACTTTTATCTCCATATAATTAGCTTTCATTGTAATCCCACTATCTATTTAGAAATACTACTTTAATAATTGATCTATCAGTTCCATGGAATAGCAGAAAAAAAGTTAAAAATGCAAACTTTAACCTGATCCTCAACACCCCACTTTCAGGCCCTATCAGTTTGAATAATTTATATGTATGAGGACGATATATCAGGATTTTACTTTTACTGTATAGTTTTATTAAAATTCTTTACATTATTATTTTGGAAGAACTATGTAAACTCCACTGTGAAAAGGCAAACAAAATATATGACATACTACATGAGCACTCTATTGCTGCATAGGCTATTACCTCAAATTTACAGGCTTAACATGAAACAAAATTATTATCTTACAGATCTGTATGTTTGACGTCTTATACAAATCTCATCAGGCTGAAATCGTGTTTCAGCAAGCTGCATTCCATTGTAGAGGCTCTATTTCTGTTCTTTGGGTTCTTGCTTATTTCTTGCTCTTTGCCATAAATCAGTAAGAATTTCCCTATTTTTCTTGTTGCTTATGAGGGAAGGATTGCTCATCGCTTTTGTTGCATAATAACCCTTTATTTCATTGTCAAGTCCACCAAGAGGTATGCTAGCCTTTCTGATATCACATCTTTCTTCTTCCATTTGTCCATTTCAAGAACTCAGGTTACTAAGCTAATTCTCCTGATCTCAACATCCAAACATCTATCGCTTCTGCTTTCCACAGTAACATTTATCGGTAGTTGGGATTAGGATATGATTATCCTTGACTGGGGGATGAGAGACAATTCTCTGTTTATCACCCATATTCTGATAAAAATAGCCTTATGTCAAGTCAACTTACCATGTTTTATACATCTCATCATTTACTTATGAGACTAGAATATTAGTTAGCCTGGTGTAACTACTCCAGGTGCCTAGAGACATCTTTTTATTTTATTTTATTTTATTTTTTTTGACTAGGTCTCACTATTTTTGCCTGTGGAACCGCAGGCTCTCATTGCACGGGGTACCACAGACTCAAGCAGCTCCCAGCCTCAGCTTCCCAGGTAGCTGGGATTACAGGTGTGTACCACCACACCCAGCTATTTTTTTGGAACTAGGTCTTGCTGCGGGTCCCAGGTGGGACTTGAACTGTGATCCCTAGCCCCGGCTGCTTCATAGGCTGAAGCTTACAGGTACGAGCCACCATGCCCAGCCCCTAGAGACATCTTAAAATGTCCAGAGACACGTTTGATCTGTGAACTTTATAATATTTCATAAGCAATGAATGGGAGTGCCTGAATTCATATGCCAAAATAGTTATTATTAATTTACCAAAATGACCAAATGACCAAAATAGTTATTATTAATTTACTATGTATAGAGTTGTGATAATCAATTTTTATATAATCTTCTTAAAGTGAGAATGATAATCTTTGCATTACGATGCTCCTTATACATATATTTTTAAACTCTATTTTTCTAAAATCTATTAAAATATTCTGCAATCCCAAAGTATTAAGTCTTTCAATATGGCATTGTTAATACTATAATGCAAGCTGAATTTAACCACACAACTTCTGTTTACATGCAGTTAATTAACTTGCCTGCAAATAAATCTTAGGCTCTCCAAATTAGGAAGAATACACACTTCTACAATTTGGTAACTAGAGAATGTATTTTATCAAATTATGAGGCAGCAATCAGTCTGACCTAGAGGCTGCACTGTAGTAGTGAACTCTTAGAGTTGTTTTACCTCAGAGTAGGACCCATAAGGAAGTAGAACTCACAGACATTTAAGAAGTGTACCATAACTAAAATTATAGATTCCAGATAAAACCAGATAAATGAAGACCAGAAAAATCTAACATGTGTTGATGGCTCCTTAAATAAAGAGAAGCCTAGTCAATATCTGAGAGAAAAGAATGTGTGGATAGTAAAAATAAATAGTATTACCATAACAACCACTGATAAAATATTGAATGTTCACTGTGTCCATCACAGAGCTATAATGTGATTATTGGTATCAGTTCTTACGACAATACTGTGAAATACACAATATTATTATTTCAATATTATAGACATAGTCCAAGATAATGAAAGAGAGTAAATACATTGAGCAACTATAAGGAATCAGAATGATCACCCTAATGACAATCTTCTGTGAAATGTGAAAACAAAAAGCCATATAGTAAGCATGTACAGGTTAATCCATAATGCTCAGGGAGGAGAGAGAATGAAGTCTGGGAATACAGTTGAAATTGGGTCGAAAGGGACAGACCAACCAACCAACAAGCCACAGGGAAAAGAGCAGCACTTTTAAAATTCAGCTTCTGCCACCCAGGTTCCCTTGGGTTCATACCACCCATGAGTAGCAGTTGCTATTCAAATGCAAATTAACAACAGGGTTTTATTGAAAAGAACAACTAAAAGGAAAAATAAAAAGTCCTCAAAGCCACAAGTGGCCAGTTATCTCACCTTAGTCATCATTTTCAGCCCCCAAGTTCCCAAAGACACGTCTAAGATGGTGCTCCTTTGCCCTTCCAAACCTGAGGCAGGCACTCTGCAAATTCCACTCTTATGCCAGTCTTTCTCCAGTGCCTTCTCTTTGCTTCTTCTCTCTCCAGTGTTCCATGCTGCTCTGCTTCTCGAAGGCTCTTCATACTTCTTTCTGATGTACAAAACAGCTTTCCAAATCCCTGGCGAGGTTCAGGTAACAGCTTTCCATGCCACGCTCAGCTGCTGTGCCACACTCTCCACAATGGCTACTCTTCTGCCAGTCACTCTCCCACCATGGCTCCTTGCCACCACCAACTCATTCTTCATGGGGCTTCTGCCTAGCCTGGTCATTCAGGCAGTAGGTGCTTTATGCTTATCCCTGTCCTCTCCCCCAAGTCTCTCTCTTTCAGTTTCTGCTCCTTTCTTTTTATCCTCTCTCCCTCTCCTCTAAACCAGCATTCCAATTTCCCTCTACATACCCTTATTGGTGCTTAATTTGCTCTTTGGAATTTGCAACAAATAAAAGAAGGGAGAGCCCTTCTCTGGTTTAGGCCATCTTTTACCTCTATGTTTTTCAGAGGTAGCTAATGACAATGCCTAAATTTTATGAACAAATGCACTGCCTGTGTTGGGGTCACAGCTTCACAACTACTTTCTCTAGTTAGATGTATGGAACCTGTTGAACCACTATGTATGTAATGCTAGTTACGTTTCCCATTTCCTTTTGCAAATAATGCCTGTACACTGAAAAATAATGAATCTAAGTTACTTCATATAATCTTGAGGAAGCACCACCCATGAAAGTTGCCTTGACATCTGGTTTACATAGAAATACTGATAAATACTTATTGACCTTTACTCTGCTAGATACGTATACTTTCATACCTCTCCATATCTTTTTTGCTACTATACAAGTTATCTCTTAAAAACATCTTGATGTTGATGTAGAATTCATCTTATGGCATTTTCCAAAAGTGATGTTCTGGAAATTACCTGATGAAAAGTTCATATTTTCCATTTTGCACTGTATTGATAGAATGACTCCTACAGGTGTAAACGTATATCAAAGGACATTTAATTAAACAATGAATTATCCCCACAAATTTTATTTGTGGAATGAAGATTTCTTGAAAAATAGGCTACTAATAGAACTCTACTTTCCACATTTTGGAATACTGCCTTATCTAACATGACACAGTAGATTATTCAGAATGTTTTAAGTCTTCAGGATGTTTGAAACGGAGTTTACACAGGCAAGAACTTAAGAGGGAAAAAAAAATTCCTGTCAAGGAGCAGAGATTCAATTTGTAGAAGAGTTCCTTCTTGGGGAACCACAGGTAAAAGTAGAAAATGAAATAAAACACTAGTTAAAAAAGAGAATGCCAAAAGCAGCTCATGACTTCCTGTGGAAAACAACCCTTTAGCCACTGCTCAAATCATTCTTTTTCTCTTTACTGCTTTTCAAACTGGCAAAGAGGAGGGTAAAAGATCTTTGGAACAGAGAGCAAGTTTCACTAATGAGTCTCCTGATGCTGTCCCAGTGATGGGATGGCAGAATTCCATCAATAAAACATTAAGACAAAGCACCCACAGTCCTCAAGGTAGCAGCCAAATCTCATTCTAGGGACTTGCATTTTGTGTCAATTAAAGAATAGACTTTAAGAGATGAAATTCACTTTGCTCAGGCTTGTAGGACACCTCTGGCAAACATTAACACAACAATCGCCATCATATTTTCTGCACCGCTCAGGTCTGTGTGCAATGACCATCTCCTTTCTCCTTGGCATACTGTTGTTCTAATGCACTCACCAAAGCTTGGCAACTAAGTCCCAGTTGAGCTTTTTGGACACTGAAATCGAGTAGCAGACACAAGCTTTTTTCATACCTGTGAGTATTTTCTATATTTATAAGTCAGCCTCTTAACTCATTTATTTTGCTTCCATCAGGAGAGTTTCAATAGACAACTCTGTGTGGTAAGATAAGAATTTTCTTATTTGTTAAACTAATGCTTTTATAAATAAATTTAAATTCTAGGTGCCTTCTGGGACCTCTCTCTCCTACATTTAGTGCTTGAATTTCAAAAAAAGCAACAGTGGGGGAAAAAAAGTGGTACTGACACTAACTTACTCTATTTATTTGTTGTTGTAGCAGCAGATTATTCCATAATGTAAATATTAAGATGGAATTTACACTGAACGTGGGTATATTTCTGCGTTTCTTATCACACCTTAATTAACGAAAGGATTTTTGTTTAAAGTATTTCTTCTCTTCATTAAAATGTAGTTAGAATCATAAAATTTGGTGGTTTTACATTTGGGAATTGCATTCACTTAATTTGCATAAACTGCCATTTTGATATCTTCAAAGAAATAAATTTACATTTTCTCATATAACTTGCCTCGTCAGAAAAAGCTTTGAATATTCAGGTGTATATAATTTGTCTTGGCTATCACATTAGTTTAAGGTATGATTTACCTACCTTTTTAAAGGTATTTTAGAAAAGATATATGATTAAATAAAGATGAACATGACAGAATAACTGGACATTTTAATCTCACAAAAAAAGTAGGCAGGAGTTAGCAATCACTCTGCTCCCACTCACCTTGCAATTTATCAAGTTCAGATATTATCCGCCATAAGATTCAACCTCAGCCCTCTTCCCTGGAGACATGGCACTGCCATGAGCAACCTCTCACTAGCAATAGGTCTTTTACCTCTGACACTTCCCAGGGCCCTGTCAACCATCAGCGAGAACTCTCCACAAGTGTTCCCATTTGCTCTTGCCTGATGCTTCCCTTACAGACCAATTTAAAATTTAGGAAGTAACTCGGTGCAAGAAACAGTCTTTGTTATCAATTCTCCTCATTTTACATGTGGCTGCACCACATTTTACCCAAGCACTGAAGATGTCTGGTGATTGAATTCATCTGAATAGTCATTTGGGGAAAGAATCAAGTTAAGGAAACACATTCCTTAATTTTCAAAGTAGAAAGCCTTCTAGTACACTTTGATGTGTGTGTGTGTGTGTGTGTGTGTGTGTGTTTTCTCCCTCAAAGGAACAGATTAGATTTATTTTATTGTTAGCAAGAGGACTGAACCAGGTAGAAATGAACAATAATAAAGAAAGGGAATCTGTTTTAGAGCAAAAAGAGTTCTTTACAAATTGAAAGATGATGCCTCTTCAGGCTGTGTGACAAAAGAACACGAGGAATCATTCCATTCAACATCTTCTTCAGATCAGAAAACACAAATATAGACTGGAAGAGTCACTTCTCCAGGTCATGGTCTCAAAGAATGTTTTTATTGATTAGTCACACTTGGCCTTGCAGATAACATATTACCTGATACTTCAGAAGTCAGAGTTAGTGGAGTACCTGCTCTGTGCTTTGCTGAGAATCCAGCTTTGAACAAAGCAGAAATAATTTGAATGGGAGGAAAGAGATTAAAGATATAGTTATGAATAAATATCTAATTATCAATTATAATTGTGACTTTCGGAATGCAATTGCAGGTTGAAATAAGATAAAAAGCGGATTGTTGGAGCAGATGCAAAGATTACAAAAAGCTAATTTGGAGGAATTACAATTTAACTAAAATCTAAACATTACATAGAAATGGCCCAGAAACAAAAAGTAATTATGATAGGAAAGAGAAAACAGTCACAGTCAGTGTAAATATTGCAAATTATAAGGAGCACTATGTACCGGAGGGTTGGAAAGAAGGCCATGATAACCTGAGAGTTTCAAGAAATGGAACTTATTGGTCATTAATGCAAAACTCACTCTGTGGAAGACCTTATTTTAAATATTGGTGCTCTCCTATTCTTTTGGTTTGTTAACTCATGAAATCATTTCTCATTTTATAGAACGTGACATAGGAAAAAAATTGGATTCAAGAGGTGCTTTTTGTTTCCATGCAATTCACACACAAAAAAATGGTGCTCTTTTTGCAAACTTCCATTTTGTTAGTGTCATGAAAACCATGGGCAGATACTGCCAGCTAAGTAAGTTAAGCAAATTAAAATATATGACATCAAAATAGGGTGCTCTCAGCCAGTATCCAATCCCCTATCATCAAACAGTTTGCAGAGCAGATGTATTTTGCAAGTTTCACTATCTCAATCTGTATTTGCCCTCCAACCTTCTTCAGGCTCTGTCTCTACTGTCAAATGAGGAGTTGAGCAATCATCACGGGAAAGCAATCGGCAGAGACAGTTCAGGTCAAATGAGTCCCCTTTTCCCAGATTTGGCTCTTATAATAGCCTCATGTCTCCTCTTCAATTTGCTTGCATAACAGAGCCGTAGGGCAATTGTGAGACTAGCAGATACTCCAAACGTGCCTCAAATAATATTACAGAATTTTAGGTCTTGTCTACAAAGCATACTTGACCCATGACATGTCAGTGCTGAAAACAGGGAGTGGAGATTTTTTGCTCTAGTTTATTTTGGGTATATTTAAGGAAACTGAGGTTCAAAAATGTTCATTCATCAATGCTATTTCATGGCATCACAGAGACACTTCCTGGTGGAGACAACTGAAATACAAATATTCTGCTTTGTAGTTCATACTTTTATCGGGGCATTGGTACATTGTGAATAAACTCCATTTATCCCAACAACCATTTAGCACTTAATATTTATCAGCTCAAACAAAATTCTTGCAAGACTAATAGCCATAACTAACCACAACTTACTCTGTGCTAGGGAGTGTGCCTAGAGATTTACATGTAGTTCTTCTAAGTCCTATCCTATGCCTAAGAGGGAAATGTGATTATTATTCCTGTTCTACATAAATGGGATCTGAAGATTGAAAGTTTAACCTCTCAAAATCACACAACTATTAAGTAGTTGGTAGAACTTCAACCCCAGCCTGAAGTCTTAAGCATTTTTGCCCCCTAGGTAATAATTTGGATATTCTTTTGTAAGGAAAATGTTAACTTTGAGATATTCAGTTCACTAAATATTCATGAATTTTTACTCTTGTGTCTGGAAATGTGTCTCTTACTGAGGATGCTAGGGGGAATATAACATACACATTCCTCACATGATATCCATAGGTGAAAGGAATATTGAGCAAACAATGACACCCAAATCTAGTTACGTGCTAATAGTTCTTTTTTTTTAAGTGAAACAAATTTTTTATTCTTGTTTATTATATTATTTATTTAATTTACATTGCTATCTACCCCAGGGTTCTCCTACTGCCTTATCACCCATGAACCATAGTCTTAGAATTGTGTGCCCCACCTACCCACAACTGACCCCTCTCCCTGTCATGCTCTATGCTTCAATTTTTCTAAAAATTAGTAATACATTTTTTCTTGTCTGTTTTCCCTTTGTACCTCCTATCCATCCAGTGAGATCATCCAGTATTTCTCTTTTTCTTTCTGGTTTATTTCTGCTAGCATTATTCCTTCTAACTCCATTCACAAGTAGTATTTTTAAGTACTTATTAAGTGCTAAGAATGAATTGGAAGCACTATAAAACAGTATCACGGTTTTATTCACTGATGCCTGGGAAGTTGTTGTGACTAAGGCTTTAAAGATGAACATTTACAAGCTTGGAAAAAGAACAGTGGAGATTGTAGAGACAGTGTGTGCAAAGGTGCTGAGTCAGGGAAGAGTTTGATTATAAGGTACCAAACAGTGGAACAAGTGCTGCACAATGGAGCTGAAGAGAATGGTAGAGTATGTCAGCAACACACAGAAATTTTTCAGGCTGGTGAAAGATTTTGGTCCTTTTTGGAAAAATAACCTCCTGCTACTGGGAATTTTAGTGGGGAGGTACTATGAGGAGATTTGCATTTTAAGAAAAGCTTTGTTGCTAGGTAGCCAAGAGATTAGAGAGGAGCAAAAGTGGACCTTCCAAGGACTAAGGTTGCATTCACTCATTGGCGTAGGGCAACCTAGAATACGAGAAGAGAAAGGTGAGTGTGTTTGGTAAAAACTCCACAATCGTTGCCATATAAATACTATAAAAAGAATGTAGTACATTTACTCTCAAGAAGCTTAGAAAGAAGTGAGGGGTCTTAAAAAAATAAAGAAGAGATAGAAATAATGAGATGAATGTTTAAGAAGACATTTCAGCTTTTAGAATCATTTTTATACTCAGTGAAATAGCAGGCAACTCTATAACATTGTCAGTTTTTCATCTCTGGAGACATTCAAGGAGATGTTATATATTCTACTTCTTAGTATGTAATAGAGCTGGTTCTATAACTAGAATGGAATCTTGGATGATATGTCCTCTTCCAAAATTGGTTCAAATGCTAAGATTCTTAAATAGTTTTATAAATCTGAAAGTCAAACAACAATCTATTGCTAGAACTGAAATAATATAAGTCCTTGTGTGCATAATTCAGATGGAGTTATTGAATCTTATTTATAAAGTGAGGGCTATTTTACTTGCCTAAACTGAATGGGTTTAACTTCACAGAAGTCATGACTGCCTCTTTGCCGCCAAGTGCTTGCCTGGAACTGATGACCAGCCACAGAATTTGGAATATATTTCTAAGACAGAATTTTTATATAAGGTAGTACTGTTCTATTTTTTAAATTTTTTCTCCCTATGGTTTAATTGCCTTTTGTGTGTGTGTGTGTGTGTGTGTGTGTGTGTCTGTGTGTGTGTGTGACCATGTCTCGCTATTTTTGCCTGTGGAACCGCAGACTCTTGTTGCATACCTGGCCCCAGCCACGGTTTCCTTGGCTGCCACTTAGAGGCATGCACCACCATGCCTGGCCTAATTGCATTTTTATTACCTCTCACTTGACCTGTTTCATTGTTTCCCTCTCTATTCTTTCTCCTATCCTTCATTTGTACTTTTGCCATGTTACTACTAGAGTTTTTTTTTTTTTATGCACATACATCTTTTTTTTTTGTCATTTCCATGCTTAAGAAACACAGAGAATTTCTCCCTGTTACATTTAATGTAAAGTTTGCATAGTTATTTATTGAAATAAATGCTTTTTATAATATTGATCTAATATAACCGATCATTCTCACGTGTGATTTCTTCTTTTTTACTACTCTTTACAATGTATTCAAGCTAATGTGGACTTCAAATAATAATAAAAAAAAAAAGACTGGAGATGGAAGTAGAGATAATTCAGGTAGAAATTGTGAGTACTATAGTTTCAGTTCTAATAAAAGCAATGGCTACCATTTGAGGGTCTCATATAAAGTGAACTTTTAAATAGTAATTTACAAATCTGGATTTAATTTATGTAAATTATCATTTATTGATTCAACATAAATTCATTAAAGACCACTCCAGGTAGTTGAAATAATGCAGTGAAAAAGCTGGGTACTGTCCCTGTCACATGGTACTTACATTCTAGTAAGTCATAATGCTAAATCCACAGAGATAGATATTATGATTAATTCCCTTCCTTCTCCAACTCCCTTCTTATCTTAAGGCTTACACAAATGTAATTTGCCTCAAAGAAAAATCATAAACAAACTTTCTATATGTCCCTAAGTGAAAATCTAGTTGCTTAAATAAGAGCATGGGTTTATATACCTGTTTCGGACATAGCACTCCCAGAATAGAAATATGGGTTTTTCACTTTGTTTTGATTCAGTTAACCTACATTGTCAAGGAGGTCTGCCAATTGGACTCTATCTTTGAAGCCTCACCTCCGCCATCTGTATTCATTTTAATGCCATGCCATCGATGTGTCTCTTCAAGTGGAGATCATTTCATTCTTAATATAGTCAGGTAGCACAGAGTGCTTTTCACCCTGGGAAATGCAAGAAGTGCAGACCAGGGAACTTTCTGGGTTGAGGAACAAAGTCCAAGGGAAACCCCTGGTGAGACTGTCAAAGGCAGAGTGAGAGGAGGTGTGAGGAGGTGTCACATGTTATCCAAAAGGAAGAAGAATGATTGGCAAGGTCAGGCTATTTGCAGAGATAGCATTTGAGCCCAGTTCGATTGAAACTTAAAAGCTTAGATAAGTCAAAGGGCTGTGAGACAGAGGGGAAAAAAAGAGTCAAGGTTTTTCTTATGGAAAACTTGGTAAGAATAAGAATCCACCTGTACTGGCAAGAAAATTGTAAAAGGAATCTAATGGATAGCAAGTAGAAAAAAAATTAAATGCACATTAGTTTTATTTGTTTTAAGAATAATTAATTATGGGTGTGTACAGGGAGAGACTTATTTTCAAAATACCCAAAATAAATATGTATAGCCAGCTAGTATTAACGGTTATTTCTAAAAAAACAAATTTCATCAGACCTTGCATTTCAGTCATGATGGTTGGAATCAGATCACTGATAAATTTGTTTTAAAAATTAGCTTCCCTGGATATTTTTTCTTGTATACCCAACCGAGATCTGCAGAGGGAGGTCTTTGAATAGGAACTGTTTTAACAAGTTTCCTGTGGTTTCCTTCTTTCCTTCGATAGAGATTATTTTTGATTCTTCGTGATCTGGACTGTCTGTACTCCCCCTCTGTCTCTTATCTTGCCTCTGGGTGCTTATTCATTGTGGATTTCACACTAAATCCACACAGACATGAAGGTGACACCAGATTCTAGAATTTCCCTCTTCTTCAACATCATATTTTTTCCCTTCTGTCTGCCACCTCGTCCAAACTTCTCTTTTTTAAATAAATTCAACTTGTAGTTCCTTTATCTGAGAAGTCATTAATGAGTATGCTGTGCTGGGAAGTTCTTCCATGTGCTTCTAATGTAGTAGAGTACACAAAAAATCTCAGCAGCACTTCTCAATCCAGGTTGGACTGATATATTTGCATGTGTTGTTTTCATCTATTTGTTGTATTTTTATGAAGACTATTTAATTCCTGACAGAATACTTGTTTGTAACTACATGTAGTATGACGATAGGCTGAAGTAGCCTAGTCATAGTCACAAGCCTCAACCCAGAAGTTTAAAACCTGTGGCACAGAAAGTCATGGAAGTGTGAAGTTGTTAGAATTAAGAAATTCAGTATGTCTGAAATTTTAGTTTCAGATGAGCGCTGAGAATTAGATGTGAGGTCACATCACAAATGAATGCTGTAGATTTCCAGTCTATTCTTAAGTCAGTGCAGTTCTATGGAAAGATTTTGCACAAGTTACACAATCATATTGTCAGTACAGAAAGATTTCCCTACTTAAGACATGGAAGTTAAATTGTGGGAGTTTGGGTTTTGAACATGTCATTGGGATAATTCATTACTAAACTGGTTTAATTGTTCAACTGAGACAAAAATAGAGTCCTTTTTTTTCACATAATAATAAGAGGAGCAGGAAAGAGGTACTTCATAAAAGACATTTACTACTCCAGATGTTTTATGAGTTTCTTCAAGAAAATTCAGTTCTTTAACTCTCACAGATTTACACTTTGGCATCTTTCAAAACAGGGACTGCTGAAATGAAAAAGAGAGAAAGCTAAATTGCCTTCAACTTAGCCTTTTTATCCATTTATTTATTTATTTTATTTAGTTCTAATTTGCCTGTTTGGTATAGAATTTGGTATTGAAATCCACTCAAGTTACTAATTTTCAGCTTCCTTGCACCCACACAACCTCGCAGCTGTGAGTTTGCTAATATAATGGATTCCTGATTAAACCTAACGAGGTGCTCACTACACAAATATCCTTACGTGGTATGTATTTATATAAATAAAACCTAGATCAAAATGTGGATACCAGTGAACTTAAGGGTCTGTGTTTTAACAGAATGATTCTTTTTAAAGTCAAAATATATATGTTTGCTTTGATAACACTGGTTTACAGCATTGCGTATGGTTTCGGAATATAGATGCAAAGCTCTTCAGATGCATGTCACCATATGTCTGCCACCACCACCAGGGCAACGTAATCCTCCACCATGGTCCTTTTGGACTTCCTCTCCCCTTCATGCTCACTCTTATATTACCCCTGTGGTGACCGCAGGACCACAGTCAGGTTTCTAGGGTTTATTTTGGTTTAGTTCTGTCTGTTGCATTTATTATTTATTTATTCATATTTTGCATTCTACATATGAGTGAAATCATCCAGTATTTATTTTTTCTCCTTGCCAAAATCTTAAAATCTTTCTCATTGGATATGTAACCTTGAACAATTGCTGACAATTATAGCTGATTCATTTACTGTAAAGAGAAGCATTGCTAATTTAAACAGTTGGTGCTACTGGACTGCCGTGGTATTGTGATTTTTAGCTTTTGTCTAGTCTAAGTTTTGAATAGAGGCATTTCAACAGAGAGACAGCATTAAAAAGACAACTCCAGCGTAGGATGCTGGGACTAAGTATCCGGTGAGTCAGGATGAGCGCAATCCCCCTTTGTAAGCTTGATTTATTACTAACTTCCATCTTAAAAAAAAAAAGACATATTTTGCAATACAAAGCATCACCATGGGCCACATGACATGTGTGCAGTGTTTGAAAATGCAGGGCTTGAAGCTTAGAACCCTGTATTACAACCAAAGTATAGCAGGTAATTCTCAGGTACAGCAGTTTGATAATAATGAAAACTGTAGGATCTCTGTCACTCTAAATTTAATTGAATCTATAATTTCACTTAAAAGTCTGATGACTTTAGATTGTACAAGTATTTTCCAATTGTAATAATTACCTAGAAATATTTCTAGTCTCACTACTCTGAAAACGTTTAAAATAATAAAACAGAAGATTTTCCAAGTGATGAGGTGTGGAAATGCAGGTTGAGGGTATAGAGAGACAGTCAGTAATATATTCTTGTCTCTGTCCCCTAGTGCCTAGCACTAAGCCTGAGGCATGGCAGGTAGCCAGTAAAATATATGGAATGAATTAGCTGAATTGAAAGTCAGTGACTTTCCTCCCAGTGGGGAAGTTATAGTGTAAGAGTTTTAGCATCTGAAATGAAGCCCTGTATGCTGCCAGTAATGAACTCTGCAGTCATCTCTTGATGAGAATGGGGCATAATCCCTTGATGCGCATTCTGTAATGGAATTATATATATAGGCATATAGACATGGGGAAAGAGAGAGAGAAAGAGACAGAGAGAGACAGAGAGAGACAGAGAGAGAGAACGGGAGCAGAGGAAGGGAAGGAGAGGTGATAGAACAAGAAATTGAGAAGGAGGAGACAAATAGCAATGGCATCACCATTTCTTAGGTTAAGTAGATAGGTTCTTTTGTTTCTTTCTAGTGCAGGATTTTTGTCTACCTCTAGATGGTGCTGCTGGCTCACAACTTAAGCAGCCACAAATCCATGGCCAAGTGAAAAGTTCCAACCTCTGAGAGCCCTCTCTATTTGTGTCTGCCTCTTGCCAATTTGCAGGAAGCACTATTTTAAAATGAATCCACTTGGCCAGTGCAGATCAAATTTTTCCTTCCCACTCTCCCTTCATTATCTTTGTTTTCAAATTAAGATACCTATTTTAAGATATTCTTAATAAAAATTCTAATTATGTTTATGCTCTTTTTTATTTGTGAAGTGCAGAATGGAAGAGTAGAGATAATTCATCCAGGTTAGGAAAAAAAATAACTGTTTCTTTCTGGAAACATTAAATGTTAAAACACATACATTCTGGAATGTTGTACATATATGCTCCACACAGAACCTTTCCCAGAGTGTATGATCTTTCAGAGTTAAACTCTAATTATTTTTAAAGGAAACAGCTAAACACTAGGAATATAGCATTACTGAAATAGAAACTCTTCCGTCTGAAAAAATATGTGCTATGTTCATGACTGCTCTGCCCTCTCATTCCAGAAGAGACACCAATAATTTTTCATTGTGCTCTTTTACAATTAGCTAAATCTGGGACCAGAATTCATTTAATTCACAAAAATGAAAATGGACAAATGTCTACATAGCCTTTAGAGCATTCACAAACTCTGATATAGTATAATGTCGTTATTATAGGGTGATTACTTGGGACCTAGAGAAACTAGGAGAGCTGCCCATATTTTCATGGACTAGCTAGTGGAATTAAAAATGGAACCCAGATATACCAATGCCTGGTTAAGTGCTTATGTACCATGCTGATTTGTGGTTTATTGTAGCTCTAAAGTTCTGAGTCTGAATACCAAACTGTTAATGCATATCCTAGGAAATAGGGAATAATCCGTTCGTTGATCAATAAGCACTTCTTCAGCGAATAATTACATTCAAGAAATTGTGCTGAAGAGATAAATGGAATGACTCCCCTCCAGAAGCTGTCATTATTACAGAAGAGAATGCTATGGCCAATAATTGCATCTCAGATATCTCTTGCGCGACATGTGACATGAAAGAAATGTATGCTTAGTATGCTAGGAACCTGTGTGATATGATAGGAACATGTACTTGGAGTCCAATGAATGCTACCTATAGGGTTTGAAGCAAGGGCACACACATGCCTCAGACTCAATTCCTATAAGCAGGGAAACATATTCTAGAACATTTTGTTTACCAAAAATGAGTAGAAGGTTACTAGAAGCACCAGAGGTAGGGGTTTTATAATGAAATTCAGTCAAAATGGCAGAAGCCTCCCACCAGCAAGCCACAGGAAAAAAGCAGCATTTTAAAAATGCGGCTTCTGCAGCCCACCTTCTTACTAGATTTGCATCACCCGCACATACAGTTGCCAGTTAAATGCAATTTAATCACAAGAATTTTATTTACAAGGATACTTAACCAAGAAAAATGAAAAGCCCTTAATGCTACATGTGGCCAGTTATTTTACCCCAAGTATTAGACTGAAGGTCCGAAACACACATCCTAAATGGCACCCCTCCAAACCTGCTGGTATCCTGCAAAGTCCAGTCTTTCTTTTCCATCTTCTCTTTGTTTCTTCTCTCCATTGTTCTGAGCTGTAGTTTCTCCAAGGTTCTTCAAACTTTTCCAACAAACAATGATGCAAGCTTAGCTGTCCAAATTCCTGGCTTTTCCAGGTGCCAGCTTTCCAACTAGCTTCCACGCCAACTTGCTGTGGCTCCATGCAATTCCTTTACCAGGCCCGCCTTCAGCAGCATCTGGCCACATTCTCCAGGCCTATCCTCAGCAGCCCCTGGTCACCCCCAGGCTGCCTTTCTGGCATCTGACTCCTCACCAGCTACTTGTTTGCTGACTGGTCTCCCACTATGGCTCCTTGCCACCACCAGCTCACTTTTCCAAGGGACTTCCCCTGGCAGGCCACGTGGGCCTGTTGTATCAGTCCACCATTCTCGTCTCTCTCTCTCTCTCTCTACCTCTCTCCTTGCTAGTTCTTTTTATCTGCCCTTTCCCCACTTCTAGCTTCTTGTGGGTCTTTCTCCCAGACCCCACTCACCAGGGCATTTTGGCACCCTTGCAATTTTCAACTGTATCACTACCCTGTATCAATAATTGGGTTAAAAAACATAAAAACAAAGATAGCAGTCCATGTGTACTTTGATATTCCCATATGATACATGTCTCATTCAGTTTTTAAATGACCACAGATACTTCCATATCACAGGTTGAACAGTGAGCTTCTGTTGCAAAGTGGCTCACATAACCAGTGTTAGAAAAGTATCTAAACTTATGCCTTTGACCTCACATTAAGCATTCTTTCTGATTGCCTTTTGATTAGAATTGAAAAACAAATTAATTAGATACCTGTAACAATCCATAAATAATTCTATGTTGCAGTTTTACAAACAGGGCTTCACATGTGCCTGAATGAGATGTCAGGAAACACTTTAACCAGAAGGAAATGAAAGAGCTCAGAGGGACATTGAAATTTCAGCAGAGAAAGGTGAATGTCATTCATAGCTTCAGTAAATTTGGCCGCTGAGGAACAGCAGGAGATACCTAGTTGGTGATACAAATCCATAGAGTAGAAATTACGGCTCAGGTTCCAGAAAAAACAAAAAACAAAAAAACATGGTGCAAGAAAGGAGCCTCAGCATAGGAAGACTTACATGTTAAAAGTAGAGATTCAAAAACTGACTGCAATAATAATTGCATGATTCTGGAAAAATTGCTTCCCCTTTTAGGAGGGGGAGTTACTTCAAGTTGTAAGTGCAAATACACACTTACAGCCTTCATTTTAGCTCTTTCCATGGTTCTATATACAAAAGCCAGTTACTCTCACTACCAGCTGAGAGAGGTAGAGGAAAGTAGAAGTGGAAGTGGAAGCGATAATTCACCGTAGAGGTAGAGGTAGAGGCAGTAGATTGTAGGTTGTGGACATGTCTGAGTACATGAATGAGCGAGTTCAGAGGTATAATCATTTACTATGTGTGGTAGGAAGACATACTGTTTTCTCTTCAATTATTTACCTGTGACAACTAGGAGCAAACTTCCTGAGCAATACGACTCCCAGGGCTTTGAACTCCAAATAAGTATCATAGTCTAAGGATTTGATCCAGAACTTCATTTCCGAAGGTGTCTTTTCTCCCCTTTCCATTTTCCACATGAAAGAAGAGAAGATGTAGTATATTTACTATGGGCTAACATGTCTTTGCAAGGTAAAACATATAGACAGGCAAGAACCACCCAGCCTTTGCGTCCTCTTGATGCTGCAGTGTCACGGCAACCAGGCCCTTGAGATTGCCCACTCCATCTGTGTCATGCCCTGTGGGTTTTGGTAACATTACTGATTATTCACTCACAGCCCTGCTTATCCCTTTGCCACTATCCTCTGAGTACAATTTTTCATTGTTTTCCACTGATTAGAATGCTGTGATGTATAAGTGGATGATGTGAAAGAAAATTAGACCAAGGCCATTACTTGCAGGTGAATTTTATTTTATTTTTTCAAGTTGCTGGTTTGACTCCCAGGTCATCCATCTTCTGTGGAGTATCTGCTGTCCACTTGGTGTTGGGATTTTTAGAGTGACTTTCTACACTGGTAGCTGTATCAAATTTCATGTTTGTTCATTTATAAAAGGCAGTTGAAATATCACCTTTTCATTGTAGTGGAAGTATCTAATTGACTCTAAAACTGTCATTTACATGAGTGTAATAATGTTGGATGCTAAGACTCTGAATTGACTGAAGGGTTAAGGAGAAAGCGTAGGTATTGATATCACAGCGTTTTCACCATTGGAAATACCTATACTGACGGGCATGGTGGCTTGTGCTTGTAAGCAACAGTTTATGGAGTCATGGCAGGGTCTGGGGAGGTTGAGTCCCGCCTGGGGCAACACAGCAGGACCTAGTCTCAAAAAATAGCTGGGTGTGGTAGCGCATGCCTGTAATCCTAGCTACCTGGGAAGCTGAGGCTGGGGATTGCTTGAGCCAGTGGCACCCCAGGCAACGTGAGCCTACAGTTCCATGGGCAAAAACAGTGAGATCTAGTCTCAAAAAAAAAAAAAAAGAAAATGCCTATATTGACTCGTCCATTCAATGCTGATGAGCAAAACTGTAAGCAGTGTGAGTATTCTACAGTGTGCCTATAGATTAGTTTCAGTCTTTCCAACTGTGTATAAACATTCCTTATAAGAGTACCTCCTCTTGACAAAGAAGACATCAAAAACAGAGAAGTCACATAGTGTGAGAGAGGTAGAAAGTACGCTTTCTTCATTTCCACCCTGTTTAACCCAAATAATAAATAAAAACATGCTACTAAGGACTGGGAACCTTTCCCTGTCTCCCTGTCCTGGTGTCTCTTATAGCACACAACACAGGGCCCACCACAAAGCAGGTGCTCATACATAATAAATACAGTAGTTATGGAATTCACATCACCCTGTAGGATTAGGGAGGTGGTGTTTAATTGAAGTCTACAAAGAAGTAGGCATCTGAGAGGGAAAAAAATAGTTGCATTGATGAGTTTAGGTTCCTAAAGTCTAGTTACTGGTTGGTGTGTGCCTGTTAGTCCAATATCTGGTAAACCTGCCTCATGTTTGTCAGATGAGATATTCTTTCAGATATATTAATGAGTATATTCTTTTTTTTTTTGATTTAGTGAAGGAAAAGAGAAAAGATTTTTTTTCACAATGATTTAAAAGGTCAGTGGTAGAAATCTTTAGTCGTCAGCAAATCTTGAGACTATTTTATACAATTTATTTAAAACAACCTCTTTCTACTAGTAATCAGAGAAATTAAAATCAAAACCACATTGAGATACCCTCTTGCACCATAAGAATGGCCCATATTAAAAAAAAAAAAAAAATGGACGAGTGTTGGCATGGATGTGGAGAAAAAGGGACACACTTAAACTGCTGCTGGGAGTGCAAACTGGTTCAGCCACTATGGAAGTCTATGAGCTCTTAAACTACTGAAAGTGGAACTACCATTCAACCCAGCAATCCCACTCCTGGGAATCTACCCAAGGATACAAAATCACTAATAAAAAGGACATCTGTACTCACATGTTTATTGCAGCACTATTTAAAATTGCCAAGATATGGAAACAACCCAAATGCCCCCAAACTGATAAATGATTGAAAAAAGAATGGTATATTTACACAATGGGATATTATGCATCAATTAAAAAACACAAAATTATGTCATTTGCCACAACATGGATGGAACTAGAAGGAATCATCTTTGCAGAAATAAGCCAAAAAGAAAAAGAGAAATATGGAATGGTCTCACTTATTTGAGGGATGTAGGAAAAACACTGAAACAAATGCTTAAGAAAATTGAAAACTGCCAACAGAACTAAAGCATAGAATAAGAGAGAGAAGAGGGAGAGAACAGTGGTGGGGAAGAGCACAAAAGACTAAGATGGTGTGGATGAGTGGAAAGGTGATGGGAGAACACTGGGGTAGACAATGATGCTATATATATATATATATATATAGAGAGAGAGAGAGAGAGAGAGAGAGAGAGATAGATAGATAGATAGATAGATAGATAGATAGATAGATAGATAGATAGATAGATAGATAGATAGATAGATAGATAGATAGATAGATAGATAGATAGATAAGTGCAAACAACAAAAAGTAAATAAAAACAATAAAACCCTCTTTTTATGCAAAAATACATACATTTATTGTTGTTATTTAAAAGAGCGATCTTTGGCAGTTAGCAACATGCATCTATAGAGTAATATTTGCATTGCATATATATGCATATAATTTCTGCATGTAACACAATATAAAGTGTTTTCAAACTGTATTATATCAATATTTTGGCCCTTCTATATTTTGTAAAAATAAATTACATTGAACAGTGATATACTATCCTATGATATTTATTACTTAATATCACAAGAGTTCTCTGATCAGCTGAGATCCTAAATAAGACTAAATGCTTCATCTGAGATCCATTTAACTTATTTAGAAACTTGATCAGTGCTGCCCTACAGTGCAGTATTTTAGATTAAAAGCCATTTTTTGGGACAAGTTTATAAAAGGGATCTGAAGAAGAAACAGCTAAAGTAACTGAACAGATGCTAATAGATTCTTGTTATAAATGATGGCTCTAAATTCTATGAAGCTGAATTCAAAAACATTAGATACAAAAATGTATTTTTTTTTTAGGAAAGGGGGTAAAAATTCAAAGAAATGAATGTGGAGAAGAAATTAATCATTCTCATAATAGTAAATGAAAATATTCCAAATATTAATCCATTTTTCAGTTCACTTTCCTGTGCACTCATCACCAATGTTTGTAATGATTGTGGAGTCAGCAGAAGCCTTAAATAACACAGGAAGATTTCACTCTACTCATGAGAATGTGGACACCAAGGCAGAAGAATGTCCTGGTAGGTAACCTGCCCTGTGACTTGGGAAATTCACTTAACTGCTCTGAACCTCCATTTTAATATTTGTCAAATTATGAAGGGATGATCAGAAGTTTCTCAGATACCTGAAAGTCCCTGTTTTTTAAGGAAGTTTTCTAAGAAAGTCTTGAATTCAAAATATCCTTTCAACCAGAAAATTAAATTACTTAAGCACTCTTTAATGCCATTGGTGGGTCCTAGAAGCCTAAGCAGATGTTCTGAAGCAGATGGAAGGGTTCACTGCCATCAATAACATCCACACTACTAGCAGTCAGATTGACTAGCAGTCGGATCAAACTTCTCGGAGGTTTCCTTTAGCTGGTGCCCTGTGCAAGTCAAAGACTGTGATTACAGGCTTCCCAGGTTACACAAAGCTGAAGTTTGAAGATTTAGAAAATGCAATACTTATTAATTAATTGCCTAATCAAGGGATTCTATGGTTACAGATGGGGGTATGTGAAGAGGGGTGATTATACTGCTACTTCATCATTGTTCTGTATGATTAATGTGTCTTACTGAGGCATTTGCCTGATTTTGTGCTTCTTCTGTTTTGTTTGGGGTTTATTTCAGTAAAGAACATGTACATGTATTTTTTTTAAAATTCAAAAAATATACAAAGTGTGCTAAAATCTAACTGACCACTTTTTTTTTCAGTTTTTGCTCTTTATTATTTTTTAAAACATTTTATTTGTTTTATTTTACAGTGTTATCTACCCCACGGTCCTCCTATCACCTTATCATCTTAATCTTTTGTGCTCTTCCCACTCACTTTCTCCTGTTTCTCCCTCTCATGCTTCATGCTCCAATTTTGCTGAGAGTTAGTTTTAAAATTTTCTTGTTTGTTTGTTTTTCCTTTATCCCTCATATAAGTGAGAGCACTCAGTATTTCACTTTTTCTTTCTGACATTTCTGCTAGCATGATTCCTTCTAGCTTCATCCATGTTGCTGCAAATGATATGTTTATCTCTTTTGATTGATGAATATCTTCCACTGTGTACATATGCCAAAGCTTTTTGTACCATTCATCTAATTTGGGGGCATTTGGGTTGCTTCTATATTCTGGCTATTGTAAATAGTGCAGCAATAAACATCCGGGTACACGTGTCTTTTTGGATTAGAGTTTTTGTACCATTGGGTAGATTCCTAGCAGTGGCATTGCTGGATTGTATGGAAGTTCCATTTTTAGTAGCTTGAGGGTCCTCCACACAGCTTTCCATAGTGGCTGAACCAGTTTACATTCCCACCAGCAGTTTAGAAGTGTCCCTTTCTCCCCACAACCTTGTCAGCACTTGTTGCTACCCATTTTTTCTTTTTTTTCTTTTTTTTTTTGATATGGGTCGTTCTTGCTGGTGTGAGCTGATATCTCAGTGTGGTTTTGATATACATTTCCCTTATTATTAGTGATGTTGAACAGTTTTTCATATGCCTATTGGTCATTTGCATTCCTCTTTGGAGAAGTGTCTTTTTTAGCTCTTCTCCCATTTTTTGGACTGGGCCTTTTGTCTTATTTTTGTTGTGTGTTCCTTGTTGATCTTTGTTATCAGGCTCTTATCACTTGTGTGTAGGGCAAAGATTTTTTCCCCATTCAGCTGTGTTTCTCTTTGTTTTGGTTATTGCCTAACTGACCACTCTTAATCTTTTGGACCCCACAGCCCTTTTCAAATTTGATGACCAGGTTATAGATCACTATAGTTAAAGCATAAAAAGTAAAATCTTGTACTTGTGAATAGGTATAGGATGGTAACATGCATATAAATATAGTATATAAACAAAAACCATGACAAATGATTTGCTTTTCTTAGTTATTATAGCTTTTGAGTTTTTTATATTATGGCGCTTGTAGCTCTACCTGCTAACCTGTAATACTGGCATAAAATCAATTTATACTCAAATTAATTATTCCTCTAAAAATTCCTTGAATTAGATAGTTTGAAGTCTTACTAGTTTTATAATCCACATTCCTATTCAATAATCCTACTTTATACTTTCTGATGTTTTTTTTAGAAGTAGATAGGCTATATTACTTTTAAATAATTAAATAATGCCATCTCCTTCTTGAGTGTATTATATATTATAGAAGAGAAGCATTCTTAATTTGAGACTGACAATTGAGTTAAGCCTGTATCTCTTCCTTTTGGTTACTGGCTGTGCAGCATGAGAGAATTAAATCCTCCTATAATATATTTCCTCACCTACAAAATGATTTGATAATTTTGTGAGCATTGAATAAATGATTGTGTGAATATGCTCTTCTAGTATAGCAGGAATACCCCAATCACTAAAATAGAATAATTATGTAATATGATAGAAGTGCTAATTATTGCTAAAATGGCAATCATGTTATCATATATAAATGCATGAAATTAATGTACACCTTAATGCATACATTTTCACATAGTATGTCAAGCCTGTTTCAATACAATAACAAAAGTATAGTAAAATATTTTAAATGTGGAAAAAAGATTTATTATTAAAACCATTTGAGAGATGTAACCAAACTCTGCCTCTGAAGTTTCTTCAGTGATTGTTTGGCAACTGCCAAGCCAGCACTCTTGTTGAAAATTGGATGGACTGAGAGTGTGTCATGTCTGGCAGTCCAAAGCAAAAGACACATTCCTTTATTGCTGTAGAGGGAGGGCATCTCAGGTCAGAAGCATTTTAAGGCCCACTGACAGCATAACATTGGTCTAACTACTATGTCTCACCAACCATTGAATCCCAAAGATGTTTTCCAGAGGCATTCTCAAAATACTTACTTCACTATTAAATTGGCAAGAGTATTTCCAGAAATTTGGTACAAGCCTTTCCAAGATCCCCCCCCCCCCAAGGACTCTAAACTCCTGTGAACTTATGCAGTTAATTTTGTATGAGAAAAATAAATACACTGACATTTGTCAAAGAAACACAAAAGATCTTATATGATATAGTCCATTTTGCTGCAGAAAATGACAAAAGGAAATTTAGATAGTAAATAAAGAAAGTCTATGCTTATAGAAATTACTTCCATTAGACTAAATGAGTTTTTGATATTTGATCTTTAAGTTCTTTCTTCTTAACACTTTTATCTTGTAAACAGAAATTACATCTTGAATCATATATTAGGAAATTGAATTACCTCTACTTAAGGGTGTTCAAATCTTATTGATATGAGTAAATGTTACGTTCAGCTCTTCAGGGATAAATCTGAATGTTAACTTGAATCTTTCATCTAATCCAACTCTCACTTATAGACATGGTATAGAAATTCTATTATTTTCTGTTTCTCATAACAGCTTGGAAATTGCACAGCCTACTTTAACATTCTTTAGTCTTTAACAAGTAAGACTGGGAATTCAGGAATAATCAGTAATGGTTATCTGCCTTTTCCTATTTAAGAACAATAATGGTGCTCACTCATCCTGAACAAGGCCGTTAATTAATCATTGTAGCTATGCAGGTTGAAGTCCCAATGTTATCATCATTGAAGCATAGCAGTAATATAAACTCCTGCTTAAGTGCTTTTGTTCTGTGAAATAAATCTTTGCATTACAACCATTCCTAATCATTTATTAAAAGTATAACATTTTGCCATTATCATACTTGATTGTAATGTTTTAAGCCATTATTTACCTCCTATCATAAATTTAATTTGCTTAAATTTTTAAGCATGAGTGAATTTGGTGGGAGGGTAGAAGAAAAGCTGTCTAGAAGATTGCACTCTTAAAAAATAAAAATAATGACAAATAAAGAGGATATAAACTTAATCTCAATGCATAATTTTATTGGACATTTGCCATAAGAGTGTTGGAATTATTAGATTCAGCTATTGAACACAACCAAAAGAAGAAACTAATAATATTGAGTTAACCATATTATTTCCAACAAATAGAACTTTCCATTAACTTGAAAGGAATGTTTGTTTCTAATTAGGAAGCTGAGGTAATAGCCTAATTTACTTAAATGTTAGTATCTGTGAATAATTCAAGTGAAATTACTAGTTTATTGTCTCCTGGGACTCACATCCCCAGGAAAGACAACTCTTAAAAAGAGTTGATCTAACCAGATACAAATAGTTTCTTTTTTATTCATACAAACAAACATTAGAAAGTCTTATCAGGACTAATTAATTTTTCAAGAAAGCCCCCTTCCCCTAGTACTGAATCCTTAAGGGGAAGCAGTATGCTAATCCCATCCCAAAAGCAAGAGTAAAATAGTTCCCATAATCGGGCGCTGTTGTTTAAGCACACGTTGATTAAATGCTTGAATGGGTGTAATATAGGTTATGAGGAAACATACTATCACTAATTGTTAAACAAATAGACCATAACTTAAATAGCCAAATGAATGTTGACTTCTGAGACTGGTACCTAGGGAAGCAGCAGACATGTTCCAATGTATATATATTCCATCTGAAAGCTCTGGAGTTCTTCCTTGATGATATGTTAGTGACCTGCCAATCAGATCTTATATTTTCACCAAAGAGACTGGAAAAACCTTTGATTCAAGTCGAAATATTTTGAAATATATTCACATTTTGTAATATTAGACTCTATAGTATTGATCAAATGTTGACTCACTCATCAATTCTATCATTGATTATCTGAAAGACTGGGAGCTGTTATTGTAAGTGACTAAACATTTGAATATAACATAGTAGTTTTACTTCTCAATCAGAAAAATCTCTCTAAGATCCTTGACCTCAAATTTTGATGTACTGCTGAGAATTAAGTTGACTAATATAGGAAACATTGCCAAGAAATTGTATTTCTCTTTTTCCTCTTGTAAATTAGGCACTTACTATGTGCCATTCATTGTCCTAGGCAGAGAGAATCCAAAACAAAATTACCCATTTCATGTTAACCCAACCCTAGGAGTCTAAGAGAAACCACAATAACCAGATCTCTTAATGTGATGGTTTCAGGAGGGGAAGGACTATTGGATGTAATTAGCTTGTGAGTGTGGAGCCCAGATGGATGAAAATTAGTGATAGTATATATAAAAGGATCCCTAAGAAAGCTCATTCAGCCAGGTGCAATAGCTTGCACCTGTAATCCCAGCTATTTGGGAAGACAGAGGCTATGAATCACTTGAGTCTGTGGGTTCGAGACTACTCTGGGCAACATAGGGAGCCCTAGTCTCAAAATAAATAGCTGAGTGTGGTGACACATGCTGTAATCCCAGCTACCTGGGAGGCTGAGGCTAGGGATTCCATGAGTATGTGGGTTCAGGATTACCCTGGGCAACATAATGAGACCTAGTCTGTCTCTCTTAAAAAAAAAAAAAAAAAAAAAAAAAAGCTTGTTCTACCTCTTTCTAGCATATGAAGACTACAATAGCAAGTATAGTACTCAGTCTACATGCCAGAAGAGAGCCCCCAATAGAACCAAATCATCCTGATACCCTGACTTGGACTTCCAGCCTCCAGAATCAGAGACATTTTTTTCTGTTCTTAGGTCAGTCTATAGAACTTTGGTATTGTAGCCTGAACTTAAATACCATCCCTCCCTTTGTAGGTAAGAACACTGATGTCCATGTAGAATAATTAATTCAGGAATGAAGAGAATCTTACAAAATTTTACTATGCGTTTAACACATATCTCTAAATCTGGGGACTAGTACTTGGCCACTTGTCTGTGTGTGAATGTGAATAGTCTGTGGTCTGCTTCATCTAAGACAGATTCAGTTTACGCCTGTTGTCTTGCCCTAACTATGATAGCCCCCACTTTCTTTCATTCTGAAAAGGTTATCAGCTTAGGAAATCACTGATAGTAGTTGGATCTCTTATTGTCTGATGCATTATGTGCTCTCTGGTACACATGACCTAGATTCCTTGATAGAATTTTAAAATTATGAATTTTGTCTCTATGACAGTAGTTGTGAGATTAAAAAGTGTCTCTCATATTTAGTGGACAAGATTTTGAACCTCTTTAATTAAGTTATGTCCATATTTGTAATGGAGTAGGTGAGGGCACCATGGCTTTTTGAGGGTTGAATATGTTAGGATTTGTGAAATCCTTGCAGTGCTAGCCAGCTACTTTCACTACTTCAATAACTTCACTTTTGAGAGCAAGCATGGCTAAGAGGCATATGCTGGGCAGACTAGATAACATAGACTTCTAGTTCCGCCAGGTCTGCATTTAAAAACGGTTACCCTTCAGCGATTAGTGATTTTTTTTTTTTTTAGTCATAGTTTGTTCATCAGTGAAATGGAGATTTTATTAGAGAAACGGTCTCATTGGGTTATTGATAATATTGAGTGTTAAATAGATAATAGTCATAGCCATTCTTGTCATCATTTTTTGGCTTCTAGTATGTCTTAATCATCATGGCCATTAAAAGGTTTCTAGTCATAAAGAATTTATGTAGTTATACCATACATTCTTAATAAAATTTTATGAATTTACTATTTTGTAGAAAAACTCAATAAATATTATCTGATTTACAGACTATAAATTTGCCTTTCATTATTTCTGGGACTTCTGGATTTTAACTTCCTAGTGAAAGCTTGATCTAAAAAAAAAAAAAATCGACCTCTTTCATATTTCACTCCAGTGCTCTTAGAAATTATTAACAATTAAAATGACTGTTGAATAATAGAGTACTAAGAAGCACTCACTCAATTCATTAATGGTATTTGACTTCTAGGAAAAGCTCAGAAGTGCTGAGAAAAGCAGAAGTTATCTGTTTTGACTCTCTCAGTGTTTAAATTTATTAATCAAAACCTCACATAATGACTCAACTACTCCATATCATGCATCTTGCAGAACAAACATTATACTGCCATGAAAGTTAACCAAGTAACCCATGAATGGAAACACATTAGTAATAAATTAGTGAAAATTAAATTCAAAGGCACAGTGAACTTCAAAAACAATAAATGGACACATGCCCTGCCTCTTTGCCAGTAACTTAATGTATCACTTTGAATACAGAGTCGTAGTGAACGTTTATAGGTTTCTTAAGCTGAACTCTAGAATTGATTCTAAGTAATTGTTGCATCATATTCTCTGGTAAATTCCTATACAAAATTAGTGGCTTAGACAGAAATTTGCTTCTAATTTCTCCCCCTTGTTATACTATCTATTTCTCCCCTTGTTATACTATACTATTTGCCAACTTGGATATGGAATTTCCTCAGTTTTTTTTTGTTTGTTTGTTTTTTTTTTTTTGTCCTTCTAGCCTCCACTCCTTGTCAGAATGATCCCACATCTTTTGAGACCAATTTGATTTAAAAATAGTAATTGTTTTAATTTTTATCATAGTTGAATGCAGGTTGAATTTTCCTTATAAGTTTTTCCAGTGTAAAGATTGTCTCTTGTTTATGACTGTATGTAGTTCTTGCTCACCTCACTTTTTTAGAAAGGAATTCCAGGGTCCAAGTATGTAAGAAATATTTGTTAAATAACTAAATATGTAGTCATGAAATAATATTAATGCTGTCAAGAGAAAAAAATGGTCTAAAATTTGTGTGGACACACTGAAGACCTTGAAAATCAAAGTAATCCTGAAAAAAAATAAAGTGAAAATATCTTCCTGATTTCAAACTACACTATAAAATGATAGTAGTCAAAATAGTATGGTATTAGATAAAATGCAGTTACACAGGCTAAAGAGAATTTAGAGTCCATAAATAAAAGCATACACTCAGATGGGTAATTAATTTAGAATCAAATAGTCAAGACACAGTAATATCACATAGCAGTACATCTCCACAGTGATTATCTGAAGATTATGAATATACTAATTTTAGGAGACATACAGATACCTATCGTTGTAGCAACATTTTGTACAATAACCATGACATGTCATCAACCTTACCTATGGAAGGATTTTAGATAAAGATGTTGTGGTTATATAGACTTAATGGGATACTACTCAGTGCTTAAAAACATGACATGTTATTATCTTCTACAACAACATGAGTGAAACTTGAGGTGACTGCTAAGAAAAATGTTTTTATTTTTTCCATCCTATGAGGTATATAAATCACAAAAACAAGTGACTAACAAATCACTGGAAAAAAATAACTCTCAGTCTATATAGTCTGTTAACTCTGGAAAATATGATTACCAGAGGACAGATTGAAATGGAGTAGGAAGAAAGGAAAGAGGGAGTTAAGTATAATAGTGAACATAGTTCTAAATTTTGGTGGTGGGTGCAATGAGACACACAGATAGAAGGGTGAATCTCTACAGGTGAAATTTATATGGCCCTGCATGCATATCAACATAAAACAAATCAATGCAATGCTATTAAAATAGAAATAAGTCTAATGGTAGACTGCAGACACACTCCATTATAAACCTAGTAACTGAACCATTGTATCCTTTTGATCTTTAGTTATATTATTATTCTTTAGTTATAAAATGAACTTGGCAATCTATAGTAGTTTTTTTCTAAAATTGGAGTCATTTCAGTTTTCTTTCTCCCTCATGTTCATCCTTTCTCACATACACATGTGCACACACACACACACACACAATATCCAGTTGTACTTTGGTTCCATTACCTTTTAATATAAAGTCACAAAGTAAGTTAGGTGCTGAACAGGTGTATATCAAATGCAAACTTCTCCCTGTTGCCATTATCTACATGAAAGCTTTTGGAAGATATCCTTTGCTCATATTAGTGGTTTGTATAATGAAATCGAAGACAGAAATTCTGGCATACTCTTGAATCTGTTTGTTTCTGCTAGGTAACAGAGAAACATTGCATAGGAATGATCATTCTCTTTGCAAACACTGAACATTCAAGTGTCTGAAGTGATCAATAATCATTCCTGTCTTGTCTAGATATTGTTCTCAGGACCATGAAAAAGCCTTCTGTATATACTCATTTGGCTCACTATGAAATTTTGAGAACAGAGAAAGTTATTTCTGCTGAGAAAGATTGTAGAAAACCAAAGTAATTACATACAGGTTTGTTGCATGCACACAAGCACACAGGCATCTGTCTACATTTAATATTCAACAGCAAAGAAATCTGACCAGCTCATCATGTTCATGTTAGACATTCTGGAGTGTCTTCTGATGATGACTTTATTTTGTACTTTCATGCTGGTATCTGCCTTCTTGTTTTTGCCTTTGATTTGTCATTCCAAATAAATAATACTCGACAGAGAGTCTAATGCTAGCATTTACTTTACTTCTGGTATTTCCTGTAAACAAAGTGTTGTATTAACCCACAGCAGCATCTTTTTCCAATCAGTGTGGATAAGCAATGCACTCTTACACCTGATGTCAGTAACTGCATAATACCCAGTGATCTATAAGGTTCTAGGTGTTTGAAATCTTGGGTCTTTAAAAATAAATGAAGAAAATTTCATTTCCCTATATTCAGTAAAGACTAGATTTATGCTTGTTGCTTTGCCATAATCAACAAGATTCTAGCTGGCACTTAACATTGCTACTATTTTGATAACATGCTGTATGGCCACCATGATCATTCCCACATAATATTAGATTCCCTAAAACTGTGATTTTTCAAAATATAGACCACATATTAAGCACATTAAAATACCCTGGGGTGATTGTTTAGTTAGCAAACTCATAAGTATTTGTGTAAGTTTTGAGTGGGTCTAGGTAGTGCCTGTAAATCAGCATACTCAACTAATATCATCTGAACTTAGCATCAGATGCTTTTCACAACACTTTTACTCAGCTAAAAGTGGATTTAAAAAAAATCAAAAGCAAACCAAATCAAAAAGGAACCAAAGTGTGTGGCGGTTCTTGCCTATTTCAAATTAAGAAAGTAAAGATTGAAATATAGTATGGTTGCAATAGGAACATTAACTGTTATTTTTGGAGTGATCTCATTGTTTCAAGCACTGTCCTTATGTTTTTTAATGACCATTACAGTCTTTTACCCTAACCAAAAATCAAGGAGGATGCTACCACTATCATTATTTTGTAAATGAAGAACTGAACTCAGAAATATTAAGCAAATTGCTCAAAGTGATAGAACTAAGAAAAGAGTGAGACAGTATTTTAACCAAGCAGCCTGATATTAAAGAATATAGTGATATATCTATATATATCTATATATATATATCATATATATATATATCACCTTTTTGGATTTCTCGGGGATCTCCTACCACCTTCCCTCCAAGACTGCCCCCTCCCAATTCTGCCTCCAACACAAGCTGTGTATTTTAGTTTGGTTTCTAGCTTGTTTTGACTTTTCCTCCTGGCCTTTTGCTTGTTTTTCCTATATCCCACATATTAGTGAAACCTTTTGGTTTCTGTTTTTTTTATTTCTAACTTGTTTCTGCTAATATGATTTCTTCTAGGTACATCCATGTTACCATAAATTCGTCAAATTTGTCATTTTTAACTGATGAATAATAATCCATTGTGTCCATATACCTCTTAATGAGCATGTACAATTTTAACTTTCTTTTTTTGCTCTCATCACTAACAGACTAGATCAGGATAAGAAACCCAAAATTTTTGACTTTCAGGCTTGTTTTCTTTCTGGTCTATTGTGTTTCCTTAAGTGAAATTTCATCAAAGTCATCATCATGTTTTATACCAATGAACTTCTCACTTCTTTAAAGAATAAATTTGAATGCTGCTGGCAGCAACAGTTAACCAGCTTATTTAAATCCATCTCTTAATTTATTGATATCCTAAGGTGCCTGCTATAAGAAATATATACACTGTTTGACTGTTATGGTGGATTTGAAAAACATTAACCTATTTTATGGGTATAGGTGTATATATAAATTTTTTAAAAAGCAAAGGAAGATATATAACCAGCAAATGTTGGTGAAGGTTTTAAATGCTGTGTGTCTCCCTCAGGACAACAGAAATCTGTCCAAAACCCATACAAAACTAGCAGTTCACCAACTCATGTTGGAGTAGAGGTGACTTTTAGTTTAAAGTTTATTGTATCTTTAGATTTGTTACCTCCATGTTGGCAGTGTTTCTGCATTAAGAGACAATTAATCTTGCTAAGCATGTATGCTGGATTTAAGTGACTCGACAGAAGTAGCTGAAAGTAAGATGGATATTATGGTGGAAAAGCCAGAAATTTTTAGGAAATGTCTGTGCATGTCAGATTCTATGTTGTTTAATTTTTTCCTTGCTGTCACACAAATATTTCCTTAGCAATTATTGTTTATGTTCTATCTGTGAAAAATGAAGTTCATGCATGAAAGACACAAAAATAACAAATCATGTTTTCAGGATTTGAGCTCAGGTTTCAATAAGCTTGTTTGGCACTCTTAACTTTATATTGTTTTACCCTTTTATAAGCTTATAACTGAATATTGACAGCTGCTTGATTTTTAAGAATTGTGATCTTGGGAGTAAACAATACAAGTAAAATGATATACAGCTTAGAAGTACAAGAACATGCAGATTAAGAAAATGAATTATCTCTGAAAATTCAGGTCTGATATCTCAGGCAAATAGGTCACTTTAGCATTCTGACAGAATCTTTTAATATTAGTTCCTTTATACTTTAGAATTTCTTTTTCTTTTTTTTTATTTAATACAAATATTAACCCAGGAGTGTTACATTGATTATTTCCCCAGTGATTTAGGAAAACTTGTTTTAGTCTTTTTCCTCCCTAATTTGAATCTAAGTTCTATTACTTAATATCTGTGCGATTATCTGCAATATATTAAATTCCTAGGCCATTTTTCTTACTTATTTGTAAACTGTAGAGAGTAATCATTTAGCTTTATATAGCATTTGTAAATGGAGAGCCTTCATTTAACAGCTTGGGATTATCAAACAACTGTTCAATAAAAGTTAGCTAGAATTTATAGTCATATACACCTTTATGTACCAAATAATCCCATATTGTGAATATGGAATTTCCTAATTAAAAATTAGGAAAATAACTAGTTTGTTGACTTACCAAGAGTTTTATATTGTACATTTGAAAACAGTTTTAGATACACTTATTATTCCTTAGTGGAATTATTATTCCTTAGTTGGTATTACTGGCATTATTGGATAGTAGGTCCAAAATTGTGTAATAAGATATTTAAGAATATCTTTTCATTCCCGGAGAGGCATAGGTGAGAATTTTAATGAGTAGGCATGGGGCACCCACTGAGATCACAAGACCATCATCTGTGGAAGAGAGAAAGGACAATAGGTGAAAGGCAAAAGAAACTGACCAACAGTTCAGAAAGATTTTCTGTAACTACCTGAGTTAGTTCTTGTAAAACGCACCCAAATTTTGTATGTACTTTATTTACAAAAACAAGTGTTCCAAGGCACAACTTCAGTGCAATCAAACAGTACTAAAATGCGTAGAAAATATGCTAGTTTTGTATTACAACTTGTTTTACCTTGTGGCATATTCTGAGTCATGTTTTTATCAACTTCATCAGGTAGGTGTTAAATTTTGATGTTTTTAAAAAGGAGATAATTTAGGGAACTTTACCTAAATATCACATAATTTAATCACTCACTCCCTAGGTGTGTAACTTACTCCAGCTTCATACACAGTACTTAGGACAAAAAGATAAATATCATAGTTCTCCAGAAAATGGCAGCCTATTTTGTCTGACATAACTGAAATGATAGATCGTTCAAATCAGGTTACATCTGTCCTCTATATGTGGCATCTCCTCAGAATTCCTCCAGTACACAAGTAAATAGATCTTATTATTATACTTTGCATTATAAAAGGGGAAGCCTGTTTAGTCAGTTGACCATGTTTGTAATGTCTTCTGGTCTATACTGGCATTTTGTTATTTGACACAGATTACTTGCTATAGTTTTTTCTTGCTGCATCCTAGTTCCTCAGTCTCAGCACTATTGAAATTCTGATTCAAATAATTCTCCTTGTGATGGGTGACTCACTGCATCATAAAATGTGTAGCAACCCCTGTGACCTTAAATTATGTGGATAAATGTCCTCTTTTTGATGCTCAGAATACCATCATCTTCCCCTTGTAGTTACAAGTAAAAAGATTCCAGATCTTACTAAATGTCCCTGAGAGACAAATCATTTATTGTTTATTTTTATTTATTTCATATTTTAAAAGAGTAGATTTATTAGGAAAAGGAGAAAGAGAGAAACATCTGCATAATCACAGGCAGACAGAGGAACTGTTCAAAAGCACTTCTTTTGAGACCTGTTGTTCTACATTACTTGATCATATTATTTCAATTAATAATCAAGGCATTCATAAGAACACCTTTATTCATACTAGGCCTGTTTATTAAGAATGGACATTGTTATTATTTGTCATTACTAGTATATGTCTAATATATTGTATTGTAGACTATAGAGTGTCTTATGTTCATTTGTTTCTAAGGTGACCAGGACACTCTAGCATCCATAAAATGAAAAAAGCATATAAGTGAGACCATCCTGTATTTTCCTTTTTCTTTTTGACTTATCTCTGTTACATGATTCCTTCTAATTCTATGCTTGTGGTTGCGAATGATGTAAGTTTTTCTTTGATTGTTGGATAACATTTCATTGTGTAAATATATCACATCCTTTTCAGCAATTTTCCAGTTATGGTCTCACTTAAATGAGAAAAATAGGGAAAGCAAACAAATAAGCAGACAGGAAAAATTTAAAACTGTCAACAGAACCAAAGCATAAAGCAAGAGAGGGGGAGAAGGGTAAAATTGGGGGAGGGAACAAGAGAATAAGATGGTTCACAAGTGATAAGGTCACAGGAAAGCCAGGGGTGGACAATGATGTACTATATATGAATATGCATCCATATATGTGTGTGTATATATACATATATGTACAATCAATGAAAAAATATTTTCAAAATTGTAAAAAGCACAGACAGCTCTCCATGAGAAACTAGAATGGGATTGGGAAGGAAGTTTAAATTGTGACTGCTTTGCTGTGGGTACATTTAATCATTTATTCACTGTATTAGTCAACTCAGGCTGCCATAACAAAACACCAGAAAGCAGGTGTTTGTGCCAACAGACTATTTTTCATAATTCTGGGGGAGGGAAATCTAAGACTATGGTGCTATCAAGTTTGGTTTTTTTTAAGGTCTCTCTACTTATCTTGAAGTTGACTATTTTATTTTTTTCTAGAACACAGTGATTTCATACCCTCTTTTTTTTTTCTTGTTGTTTCATCACAAGGTCATTCCTCTATGTTCTGGCTTCCCTGATTTCTTTTATCTATGTATAAATGTCCTCTTTTCGTAACAACCCCCACTAAATTAGCCTAGGCCCCACTCCTACCAACTCTTTTAACCTTAATACCTTTTTACAGCTTTTATTTCCAAACAGATACAGTCATATTCTCGGGAAACTGAGATTAAGACTTCAGCCCATAAATTCAGAGTGAAGCCATAACAATTTTGTTCGCCCAAGAATTGTAACAATGCTTGCAGATCCCATGCCTCTAGAACACAAGCAACATTGTGACCCTTAGTTACCTCAATTATAAAAGAAAAAAGGAGAATTCAGTTCTCTAACTATAAGTCAGTTTATTATAACAGGCCAGTATTTATCAACTTAGGGTACTGATATATTGTCATGATTTGACTGTGGCCACATACTATCATTTTACTAATACTTGTTGATATTTTTAAGCTAAATCATTGTTTAGGTTAAATATATTAAAGAAAACATTTAGCATTACTGTTGGTAGAAAATATTTATATATTCACCTTATGTGTACAAGATAGTAAAAAAAAATAACAAAATATATACGTTCATCATACTCTGGAGTCAGACTTTGAGATAAACTCTGCCTTGATTATAATGGTAAGCGCTGAAGGTGTGCTAAAGACACATTAGCAACATAACTGACTTATTCTCTTTGATGTGTCCGAAGGGAGTGAAAGAAAGTTGAAATGATAGGCTATTTCTCACTATAAGATTCAAGGTTAATCATTGCCTTGCCAGCATGCAGTCTAAGATCATTTTGCATTCCACTAAAAATCATTCTGATTTATACCTGGTTCATATCCCCCACTCTGGCAAACCCTGTACTAGTTGATTTTGAATTCTGTTTCAAATATCCTACCAATCTTTTAGGATGTGTAGCTGTCAAATATTCAAAGAAGTAAAAAGTAAAGTTAATAGTGAAAGTTGTGGGGTTAACTGTAAGTCAAATGGATTGAGTCAAGCCATTGAATAATGTCTTGATAATTGACGTGAGAGTGCTGTACAGTTCAGCCCTAATGTGATTGTCTTAAAAAGTTCAAAGACAAGAGACTACTTTTCCCTTTTTGGTACACATATCAAACAGTTTTGTAATAATTCATGTGATGATGGACTGAGATTGTTCTATGATTGATAAACTCAAGGGATATAATGTATCACTTTTTGAAGTAGGTGTTAGGGTGATTAGTTTAATAATGATATGAGGTGTCAAAGATTAAAAATATCGGGGGAAATGTCTATATAATATGCAAATGATGGTTAAGTGCAAGCATTTTTTTAACAGGATAAAGACAGATAGCACATGCACTAAAAAGACCTGAACAACATTCTGTCTGGAACCCTTCTATCTTATACAGGCACTTGGAATTCTTTCAAGTTCATTACTTGAGTGAGTTTGTAAATCTGAGAGTACCTTTCTCCAAGTTTGAGGACCTATACACAATAGTCACAAAATTAAAATTCTTGTGAAAAAGTAGAAAGTGAAAGGGTAGCATATTTTCTTTTCTTTTTTCCCAGCAAAATCTGCTCTCAAAAAAAAAAAAAAAAGGAAAGATTGTTTAAATTGATTAATCCTACTTTATCCCCTTTTCTGCAGATCAAGGTTGGGGTGGTTAATTAATATGGATAGTATCAGGGAGCTAGGATAGTTGGATACATATAATGAGTTATGTGGCCTCATGTTTGGAATCTCTAAATCCATGGAGAATTATTCTGCATGAATCTTCAAAGCATCTCGACACCCAAACCTCAGCTCTTCCCCACTGGTTTAATAGATGACAGATCAATGTGAACGTCCAACTGCATTCCTTTGCCGTATCTACAAGCCTGACTTCTTTTACTAATATGCTTTTCATTTACTGTGTTTACAACAACCTTATTATAAAAGTCAACGTTGCTTCACAGACTATGTACATTAACAATGACTTTGTTTCTTTCTGACTTTATATTCCAAGGACAGACATGGCTTGCACTTAAGAATATGTTCTTGCAGCATAATGTATACCAACTACTGAAGCACATCATGCTTCCTACCCATGATTCATGTTAAGAGTAGCCACTTTTTTAAAAAGAAGTCACTTGTTACAATAGATCCTCCATATTCTTTACTCAAAATCAGATATAAGCCAACCAATTAGAAACATAACAGAAAGACAGTGGGCCAGCCTGGAGAGAGGGTCAAATGCCTGTAAAGTACATTCATTGTGGAAGAGAATACATCTATCTGTCTTTTGTTTACCAGTATCTTTGAATGTCTAACTCAAAGCAAGCAGACTACTGACTGATTGATTGAATTAATGAATGAATGAATGAATGAATGAATCAATCAATCAATCCATCAGCAACAGAAGAAAGAAATAATGGCTGCATTCCCAAGCTGAACCAGTTGCACTACTTCTGAGGTTCTTGTGGAATGAATACTGCATACTCCATCAATATAGCACAGTGTTAATCAACCATGATGAAATAACTACCAGCTGCATACATATCTAACAATAGAAATCCCATCCCCAATTACATTTCATTTACAAGCCACTGACATCTTTAAACCTCAAGTTACTGGACTGGAGTTAGAACTGCTGATTCAAACACAGGAATGAGCATGTCTATATAATGTTGTCTAGCAGTCTGCATAGAGAATTCATATTAAACTTCAAACCCTTGAGATTACAAAGTTGTGAAATTTATATATAAATAAAAAATATATATTTAAAATAAAAAATAAATAAACTGTCAAAACCTGGAGCATGCTGGTAAACGTTTGGCCAGTGGCTCTCAAATTATTAGACAGTGCGTCATTGTCTAGAAAACTTGCATTTGGGAGGTGATCTATCTATTTTGTACACTGATAGGGTAATGATCACTGTACCCATGAGCGTTGAAACTCATAAAGTTAGTCCTCAAAAAGAGTTTACTCTGTAAGAAGAAAAAAAACAGCTCATATCACATAGCTGGGCTTCATTTTTTAAAAATTTGAATCCCATGCCAACTGAGTGAGAAAATTGAGTGGAATTTAAAAAATAGTTTTTAACTTTTTTACTTTCATTGTGATTTCCTAGGGAAATCTCTGAAGACTCTCTTTACCTTAGAAACACATAGCACTGAGTGGACTTAATTTGTTCCACACATCTCTGATTCAATTGATTTTTCTTTAAGACCGTACTTTGATTTCTTGAACCAAATGTCCTTGATGTAAAACTTCCACTTCTTCGCAACAGTTAACATGAATAAACACTATTGCTTTACCTATTCAGGAACCATCATTTTTGAACTTAAATGCATTTTTGAACTTAAATAGTGATAGTCTTTCTTTGTTGTTTGTAAGGCAAGATATTTTATCCATTGGGTCTCATGCCAGGTAACAGCCTTCACGCTATACTCTGCAGGTAGGTGACACAGCCACTGTGCTGAAGTCAGTGGGTTACCAAATTCCCCTTTTCAATACAAAATAGGTTGTCTTGATTTTTGGCCACACTCCTAGGGATTCAGTAGGAAACTATAGCACATATATGTTGCTCCTTCTCTCAAAGAGAAAGAAAATTTCAGATGCTTAAGATTTTTAATTCTTGTAAATTTTCACCTGAGAGTATGAGGATTCTTAACCATTCGTGTTATTTAGTAATTTGAGGCAAATGTCGGAGATTCATCCACTTACCTCTCCAGGAGAGACTAAGCATGTCTCTTCCCAAGCCCAAAAAAATGGAACAAGCTTCCTTTCATTTCTGAAAGGGTTGATAGAACTAACTAGCATTGGTTTACAAAAATATTAAATTAAATAAACTGAATGGGAAAGGTGCTAAGAATGAGTAATTATTTATTGGATTCAGAATAAGACATCAAAAATAGGACTGCTTCAGCTAAGAAAAACTAGGCTATAAGTAAATTCATCTCAGATTTGCCTTGTGATCCTTCACTTTCTCCCCTGTAAAATAAAAATTAGAAATCGATTTTTTTTTCCAAACCACATTGAGTGATGAAATTATTTTCCCCAATGGAGCAGGAAAAAACAATTTTCAATAATTATATTGGGTTCAGGATAGAATGAATCATAGTATATAAGCAAATGTATATTATTCTCAAGCTATAAATTGCTATAATCAAATAAGGTGTGAAGTACAATGATTGAAAAGTTAAATATCAATATTTGCAGTTGGTATGATAATCTTTTTGTAAGATACAACTAAAAGAACTGGAAACCAGTCATGTGAAATGGGAATTTTAGCAGAGAGGGTGTACATAAGTAGAAGAGAACATGTCCTGTATGTACACACATACTAGTTAGAAATTACAAAGACTTTGCAAAAGTAATATAGAGACTAAATATAATAAGAAATATGTGGAGTCTATATACAGTGTGTACAAAATTTGTTCAGGGATATTAAAACAATTTTAATGAATTGAGAGAAAGACTATTTTTCTTGCTATGCTTAAGGGTAATTAATATCAATAAAATTTGATTCTTTACAAATTGATATATGGATTTAATATAATTCCAATTAGAAACACAGTGGGGTTAATGGGTTTTAGAAACAACTTTAATAAATACTCTACATTTCATATAGAAAAAAAACAAAATAGACTAGTCAGTATTTTTTTTAAATAGTGTGATATTGATGAAGTGAAGCTTGTCATGTCAGATATTAAAATATACCATATTTTTGGTTTATAGTAGTCATCATTATTCCCTTTATGGTTGATCCTCTTCTATGAATTGTATGCTTACTAATTCACTAGTTCTTTAGTGAAAATTCTTAAACGTATACTCTGCTTGTAAATAAAAAAAAACACTAAAGCATAAGAAGATAAATGGTGTGAGCTACTACTATGCATTTGTAGGTGGCTTACTAATCATCTAATATCAGAACTTAGCCACTAAAACTAAAACCTAGACAAAGATTGAACTCTATGTGCAAAATAATAAAATCACAGGGGTAAATTAGAAACAATACTTTAAAACCACAAATATCTCAAAGAAGGGTACCACTAACATGGAACTTCAAATCTCCACAAGGAAGTAGAACCACTCATCATAATTCTCTATTTCTTGTATTTCATTTTTAGTTCTTTGCTACAGTCATTTCATCATAAGAGTTAGCCAAAATCACACTTATTTTTTGCTTTTATCAAGTAGATCATGTCTGAGAGGTAGCTTTCTGAATTTATGAACAATTATAAACTAACTTCATAAGGCTTATGGCCTGTATATTCTGTGTATTCATAAACCTATTTGCTGCAAAGAAATAAACTCCTTACTGGAAATCACCATTAAACTCAAATGGAAATTCATACTTACTTGGTACACAAATTACTGCAAAGTGGTATTTTATACTTATAAAAGTAGTAAGTTGTATTTAATTTGGTTTTGCTGGTCAAGATATTTGCTAAGAAGTTCCTTTGTGTCATCTGACTTAAACTGCTCATAAAACTCCCATGATCTAAGCAGTCCCTTTGGTCCTGTGTGACATATGAGGGAACTGGAAACCAGATCAGTTATAGTCCTAATTCACAGTTTTCGATACAGAATTGAAGAAAACAAAAGCTTTCAGATGTAAAACTTGAATTTCATTTTCTATAATTTTAAAACCTACGCTCTTAGCCACCATATTGCATGGTCTTCAGAAGTGGAATATATTAAACAAAAAAGAAAAAAAAAGGCAAACTATTCTACAATGACCACAGATGTTTAAAGATAGGGGAGGGTGTTACTGGGGTAGGGGACTACCCCATTCTTAATTTTTGTCACTGTGGGTTTTCTTGCCTGTGCTCAAGGAGTTGCCCAGAGATTAAAGCTTAGCAATAAGGCAAACATAGTAGTTTATTTACAGTAAAGGGAAAAACAAACAAAGAGTCAGTCTAATAGTCCACACCCACACAAGTATCTCAAAAAGTAAGAAACCCGACTTCTGCTCCTCAGGGAGTTGTGTGGGGTTCACCTCAGTCAGAAATCACTAAGTTACGTCCTTGTCCTTTGGTCCTGTACTCCCAACACGAGGTTCAACTCGGTCAATCCAGGTTGCACGATGACTCAGCTCTTCGTCAGGGTCACTTCTCTTCCACCTTCACACAGTTCCTGACCTTTTGGGGCCCAATGCTGGGAGAGCCCCAGAAAACTCAGCTTCTGGGTCCTTTTCCTCCAGGCACCAAAACCTCTGAGATCTCTGAACTTGCCTCCACTCTCCTTCCCAAAATTTCATATCCATGTCTCTGCTCCTTTCCTTTTTACCCTCTCACCCCGTCCTCCAAACCCAAAACCCAATTTCCCTCTACAACTCTTGGTGCTTCATTTTCTCTTCCACACCCAGAATTTGCAACAATCTAAAGTACCCTTATCCTCATATTATTCAGACACAGCTAATGGCAAAACCTAATTTTTATGAACAAATACACAGCCCATGTAGGGAACAAATGCACTGCTCATGTTGGAGGCACGGCTTCAGTAGTTTACTGATGAACATTTCCTAGACAGGGAAGACATTCTTGTAGTAAGTCAATTTTCCAGCACAGGTGATCAGTAAATGTGGAATTTCTTCCCATTGTGGGAATACCTGAGTTACCCACTTAGCTTTTAAAAGCTTCATCACCTCAAGTGAGAAGAAACAAACATGAGAGTGAAGAAACGAAAGTAGGCAAGATTAGCGGAAACAGGTGTTATAAGTGTATTGGTTATCTTAGGAGGTGGTTCGGTGGTGTCACTCATCTAAGGAAAGGGCTATGGCAGAAACTTTGTTCATATGTAAATAAAAGCTAGCCACACATAATATTACTGTCTATCATCTGGAAAAAATCATATATCAAAGCAGACACTACATATGTAATAACAATAAAAGTCAGATTCATAAAATTATCCGAGACAAAACTACTTGTTCAAGAATGGTGAAAAAAGAGAGTGAGAAAAAAGTGAACACAGACTTTTAGTTGAATGGAGTGTAATCAGTGTATCCTAAGTTGAAATGAATAAGAAAAATTTAGTTCAACATTTGTTGAACAAATGTTTATTGAGAAACTAATGTGAATAGAGAACTGATGTAGATGCTTAGATCTATCAGTGAAATAAAAAGATAGAAATTGCTGTCTTTTCCTGCACTAAATTTACTAAAGATGTGGGTAAAGAAAGGTGAGCAAAAGATAATAAATGAATAATTAAATATATATATGAAGTGCTCACCTAGAAGTGATTATTCTGTGTGGACAAAAAAGGAGCAAGATAGATCTGCATAAGAAAGGTATGTAGGTGAGGATGGGATAGGAAAAGTAATGGAGGCAGGCAGAGAAAAGACAATTGGGGGAGAAATAGCAATTAAGTAGACAAATTACCTGATAATTGGTACCATGTGCTTCCTAAAGATTTCTAAAAACAGAAGTACTATTTAATGTAGTAATAGGAAATTATTATTAAGGTAATATTTTACCCTAATTTTATCCTTATTTTTATTTGGATATAATTAGATTTGAGGATGTGATTTTGATACTTTTTCAAATAAACCTTTTTAGTAAACATGTAAATATGAATGCTATGTTTGCGTTGATCTTTTGGTTGATAATTCCTGTGTTCTGCTGCTTCCCATGTTTTACTGCGGAATTTATGGGAAGTGTGTGAATTGTGCCTTTGGATCAATACAGAGTGGGGCATAAAAGAGAGCTGAAAGACAAAATGCCAAGAATAGGGACTCAGTTGATTTAGCGTAAAAGATAACTTCTAAACCAGAAGAATGTAAGACTTCTGGGAGCACATCTCAGGGAGAGTATCAGAGGTATTAGAATAGAATCTGCATGCATTTCTTGTTGATATTTTTCATGGAATTATGACCTTACTGTCTTTTTTACATGATTCCAAGAATAGTAGGTTTTGACTAAGATGCAGGAAGAAAATGTGACTAGCATGTACATACATAACCCATCTACTTACTGGATGCATCCAAGGCTAATTTGCTTTGTTTTTCCTTTGAGCTTTTACTGAGCTCTTTCTTGTTCCGATGCATATATGGTTCTGACTTGGTATATATCTGTAAGGTATGCATAGCTACATGGCATGATATAAAATCCACTGATCAGGGAGTAGAAAATAATAAACACCAAAACTGAGAGCAAAGAGGATAAATCGGTTTCCTGATCAACATATGTTTACCATTTTGAAGTTTGAGTGAAATCTTTAGTGAGTAATTTATATTAAATCTAATAAAAAGTATGTCAGAAAGTTTATGGCCAAATGTAGCACAAATCATGAATGAGTGCTGCAGTGTGAATGAATTATGTGTGCTGTCCATGTAATATAGGAGAAGGCAATAAGATACTTTTTAGACCTGTGAAACTTTCAAACTATGCCTGTGAAAGTTCTTGCTAAAGTACATGCATTTTCCCAGTGGCTGCATATGTTTGCCTGACAAAACCCGTGGTTGGGCAATGGGTCCCAAGATGTTAGCATTAAATTCCCACTCACATAGTAAGTTCTTCAGTTCTTGCAACTGAGCTGACAGCACTGTAGAATGCTTTCCCATAAACAAATTCCATTCTATAGACTGTGTTTCTCTTAGTATTTGGAAAGAATTGGAATAGTGAGCTAAGACCCCTAAGTAGAACAAATTAGAAGAAAAAAAATCTTCAATTAAGTAGAACTCTCAGGCAGGAGGAAATTATTCTTTTTAATGATCATGTATAAATATATTTCAAGGGACCTGTTTCTACAAATGATATGAAGTAGGAATTCAACTGTTTTTTTGTAAAATTAGATAGTTCTCTTAACACTATTTATAAATTAATCTATGATGCCTTATTTTCATAAACCACATTTTCATCTTACACGTTTGTGAGAGAAAAAGTTGGAGAAAAATAAGAGTTATGTCATTAGGAAAATCTATAAATTTTGACATATGCATTTGATTCAATACTGAACAGTAGTGTTTTTTGAAGCTTTATCTTATAGTTACATATGTTGTATTTGAATACAGAATTGATTGATTTTATTTGCATAGATGAAAATATATAGATTAAAAACCCATTGGTAAATGAACAAAGAATGATACTGTTGGAAATAATTATGACCTTTAGGAAAACATAACACATGTGTATTGTATGTACACATACACATACTACATGTACATATATAAAACATCATTTTTGAGTTATATGCATATATAGACTATAGAGAATACTAAATGTATGTTATTGTACATGCATTTATAATCCATTTCAGTTAGATCACATGTGCAATCAATGTCACCCCAGTGGGATTAAGCATACCTAGTGCTCATATATTGTTTTCTAAATATCCCTTGTCAATAAAAGCAACCAAATTCCTGGATTAGGCTTCAGAAAGAAAAAGATTAAATTTGAATTAAGTTGCATATAGCTTAATCATAGTGTTCCAGAGTTACTTAGCTTTCATAGTTATTTATGATTATTTAAGACTTTTTACTTAGGAGTGAAATAGGAGAAATATGGTGAAGGGTCGATAGCAACTCTGGTACTATTGTAACATTTATAAATTTAAAATGCTCCAAAACAAAAAATTAAAATAGAAATAAAATCGTTTGTGTTAGAGGTTTTTAAGGCAAAAGAGATTGGTTTTGAAGGGGAGAGATAGACTACTCCAAGTAGCGAAGGATAGACCTTGCCAGGATGTTCAGAACAGGCCTTCTCAGGATGTGTCACTTTGTCATATGGATTATTTTGAGCTGGTGTCAATGGAGGTTCTATAAACTCACAGAAATTTGCCATAAGCTTATCTATCTTGAAGACTGAAAATTGGGGACATTACTCAGAGATAGGGTTTGATTGATGTTTCTTTATCATAAAAACCAATGTATACGGAAGGACAAACATTTAATTATAGAGTATCTGGTTCTTTTATATAAGCCAATCTTGATTTGCCATATGAGATGTCCTTCTCCCTCTTTGAAGCCCCATGCCCCTATCCCATTCTCTAGATCAGTATATAACCCCTTTTCCTCCTCCATAGCCTGTCTATCTATTGTAGATTTCACAATATATGTAATCAACTTTTTTTTCTTATCACTCTCAGATGCTAATTTGGTTGCTTGACTATTTCAAGAAGAACTCACAGAGGTAGAGGGGGAATTTCCCCTCCTCCCCAACAAAAGGGGAGGTAAATAAAATGTATTCTGATAATGGGGTGATAGTAAAATTGAGAATGTGATTAATCCATTCTTGTACAGTTCAAATTCAATAAAATATAATGAAATGAAATACCCTTAACTGGTACAGGGTATTCCTGCATGATCTAAGCAAGTAGAGAAAGCACATAATAGATTAGCTGTGGTTAAATGGAGAGAAACAAAGAAAGAGAGATAGAAAGAGAGAAAGAGACTATTGGCTATTTTTAATAGGGTTAATAAAACAACTAACATTTATTAAGTCCTTATTCTAAACTAGACACCCTTAATGTAGTAGTACATTCAGTTTTTTTGTAAAATGAATCAGATTCATTTTACAGAGAAGTAAGCTGAGATACGAAGAGTATAAATGACCTGTACATTTATACAGGTTATACAACAGCATATTTGAATCCCAGTAACTGAATCTCAAGGTAGCTATGGCACAGTGTCAGTGCCATTAAGAGCCCTAATTAGGTCTTAATATTTCCTAAGAAAATCAAGCTTGCATGCATAGATTTTAAATTTACATTAAAACTTAATATTTTGTTAAAATATTAATTCAAAGGCATTGGAAATTGTATGAATTTAATTTTAAAGAATTCTAAAAGCAAGCCAGAAAGTACACAAATAGGTCTCCACACGGCAAGTCCTTACTCAGATGAATCATAAACTCCTGGCAAAGTAACCCACAGACTGAACTCAGGGTGTACTTAGTAACTTTAATATTCCTAGAACATATCTCTAAAAATCAGCAACATTTTAATCACCATAGAACCACACATACAGTACAATAAAAGTCAAGCTGTAAATAAAATAGAATTCTCATTTGAAATTTATATCCCCTGACTTAAGCTTTCACAAATGTATGACACAGATTCCAATCCTTTGACCTTCTGAAACTCAGCTGCAACATACAGATGCAAGAGAAGAAAATTTTAACACAAATCTCTCTACTTTCTGAGTCAGGTTCATGAGAAAGCAGGCAGTAAAGCAATCTTTTAAACCACTGATTGATGTGCCCAACCCAATTAAATTATATGCTTATTCATTCAATTAATGTTGTATTTCTACAGTATGCAAGGAATTGTGCATAATCAATATTAATATAATAAAATTTGAATAAAGCATTCCTTTTATTTAAAGAAATAATGGGGTAGAAGACAATGGCATAAACATGTCTTGTTAACTATCCGGTAGGTGCCAATCACTTTTTCATTTACTGTGACATGGTGAAAAGGAAATAACTATTAAAATAGTTTTCAAACATGTCTGCTAATTACTTTTATGTGGTTTTCAAATTTGTTACTAATTACTTTTATGTGGTTTTCAAATTTGTGAATCAGTCATTATGAGTATAGCTTTGTTATCTTATAAACGAAGACACAATCCAGATGTGCAAGAATTAGGAGAGTAGTAGTGATATGCCACGTAGAAGGCTTAGTCATGCAGACAGCCACCAGTGGAAGTGAATTATTATTTTTAAATTATGACTTTGTGCTGATACTGACTGAGCCCTGATCTCTTATACTGGACACATTTTTTGCATGTGATGCACTCTTCGGTTGAACGGGAATGACAGATGTGCTTATTTTAGGCAATTATTGTGATTTTTTATTAAGATAATGCATGCATTTCGGTGACTTCCATATCCTGGCTATTGTAAATAGCACTGCAATAAACATCCAAGTACAGGTGTCTTTTTAGATTAGAGTTTTTGTAACCTTTGGGTAAGTTCCCAGAAGCGGGATTGTTGGATTGAAGCGGGAGTTCCATTTTCAGTAGTTTGAGGGTTTTCCACACAGCTTTCCATAGTGACTGAACCAGTTTGCATTCCCACCAACAGTGTAAAAGTGTCCCTATCGCTTCACATCTATACCAGCACTTGCTATTATCTGTTTTATATTTACATGATGGAATACTATTCATCAATCCAAAAAGAACAGCTTATGCCATTCATGGCAACATAGATGGTGCTAGAAGGAATCATGCTAGCACAAATAAACCAGAAAGAAAAAGAGAAATACTGATGGTCTCACTTATATGAGGGACAGAGGGGAAACAATCCAACAGACAAGAAAATTTAAGACTAATTTTTAGCAAAACTGAAGATTACAGCAAGAGAGGGGGAGGGGGAAGTTGGGGGTGGGAGGGACACAAAAGATTGAGATGATGGTTCATGGGTGATAATATGGTGAGAGAACCCCGGGTAGATAACAATGTAAAACAAAATAAATTTTTAAAAAAGATAATGCATGCAAAGCATTTAGCACAATATCTGGGCCATCATGAGTCCTGACCAAAATAGCCAATATTCCATTTTAGAAGCAATATTGGAATCTATATAAGAAATATGGTATGTTAAATCTTGATAGCCATACTCTAGTGATGAAAATAAATTTTTTGAAATATGAATTGGTTACATGATGAAAACTAATAGTTATTATGGTCTCAGTGCTACATTTTAGAATTTTGGGAAAGTACTCATGAACCCCAATAGTTAAGTTAACCATGTGGTGTTTTGCTTTATTTCTTTGGCCAAGAAGCATGAATTGGTGCTTTATGCCCCATGGGTATCTGCATATTCTTTTCCTATGTGATTTGAATTTCTCTCTTCTATCTGCTTTGTGGCATTCTCTTGTCACCTTTATATCAGAGCAAAGAGTAGCTATATCTGAAGTGATACATTTCTACCACAGAGGACTCCAATCTGTCCTGTGTCACTGCACACATCCCATCATCTTATATTGGAATCAGGCCCTGACTTTTAGAAGGACCTCCCTATGTTGAAGCTTTTGTGGGTTTACCTTTAGCAAAAGCTCCTTGCAGCCAGGGATCCATGACCAGATAATGGGATCATTCATGCTGCCTGATTTATGCAGTAATTCTTGAACTGTGTCATCGTGAATCTCTTTCATTCCTTCCACCAAGAACCACTCAGACAGAAATGGCTCAAGCCATTTGAAAGAACAAGGCTTGGGAAATTCATTTAAGACAAGGGAAAAAAAACACTTTATTCACTATTTCTTATTCAAGTCTTCTCATAAATATATCTAATTGAAAATTTTAAAGGAAAGGTGGTTTTTTTTTTATATGGGTCAACTCTTTTCCCTTGAATTTTCTGTTCTTAAAATAACAGTGAGTATTTTTATTACTGGAAGGCAATGTGATAGTTTGGCAAAGGATACTTAAGTCAAAATTCTTTCAGTTAATTACTGCAGTTACTTAAGAATTTATCTTTTGCATGTTTTTTAATCCAAAAATGGGGATTCTTATATGTATTTTGTAAGACTGCTAGGAACATTAAATTATATTATGTTTTAAATATCTTGACTAGTAGTTAGAATAAATTTTTCAAATGGCAGTTGGATTCCTTTTTAGAAAATTCTGTGTATAAGTTGGTTAACTCTCAAGCATTCTCCATTAATATTTAAGAAAGAGAGGATATGCTTTGGGAATCTAGAAATGAACACAGATCCCTACTTTCCATCACCTACTCACTAAACACCCAAACTGTATGTTAGAATAGTTGTAAGTACAATACAGATTAAACATATTCAAACAAGAGCAGGAAGATCAACATAATAGCAACTTTGCATTCAAAAAGTTAAAGGTATGAACCTAGTTATTTAAGAGAGAACAGTATTCTTAGTTTTTCCAAATCTTTCATTTTCCATATTTAATCTTTCAACACCATCTCATATAATTTTCTTTCTACATCCATTCTTTTGTATTCCCACTGCCATTACATATATCTTGGGATCAATCATAATTAACCTGAAGTATATAGTGCACCCGGATTTTGCCTGCTTCAGGTCCTTTAACCAGAATTATCCTTCCAACATAGAGATCTGATCAGGTTTCTTACCTTCTACCAATTTATCAAAGATTTTTCATTATTTTATGGGCAAAGTCTAACTTCTTTAAATAGCTTATAAAGCTCTTAAATAACTGGATATTTCTTGCATCCCCATACTTAGTGTCTCAGGTGTTTTTATTTTTTTTTATCCAGCCTTACCAAATGATCTCCAGTTCCTAAAACATTTGCTGCAAAATGCTTCCAAATATTCTCCCCTTACCCTTACATATCAAAGATAGGAAAGAAGAAAGGAAGGAAGGAGGGAGGGAGGGAGGAAGGAAGGAAGGAAGGAAGGAAGGAAGGAAGGAAGGAAGGAAGGAAGGAAGGAAGGGAGGGAGAGAGAGAGGGAGGGAAAGAATAAAGAACACATTCCAAAGTTTTAGATTTATAAAGTTGTTGGGAAGAGAGTACTGACATATAAATCACACTTGATTTCTTCTACTTTCAAACTTTTACCTTATTATGATTACTGATAAGTTAATGAGTCTATATTGTTCATGATTATCAGCTTGCTTTATTTAGATTTTTGAAGTTTTCCCTGATGCTCTTTCTATATCCAAAAAATCTGATGTAGGGTATCATGTGGCATTTAGCAGTCATATATCTGGCTTATTGGTTTTAACAGTTATTTATGCTTTTCTGACTTTTGAAATCCACACGACATATTGGATAAGTACTTTGTGGAATATATTTCGAGTACTACTTTTGTCTGATGAGTTTCTCCTAATTAGAGTGGAATTAGAATTGGGGGAAGGAAACCAGAGAGTTAAAAGCACCACTTTTATTACCTCATATGAAGGTCTATGTAATCAAATTACTTGTTTTTCTTATTTAATATCATCATTTGACTTAAGAAAGTATTGTTTCATTATAAAGTTACTGTCTTTACTCTCCTCTCTATATTGTATTCTGAGGGGGTGTATAAAAGGCGTACACTTGGGATTGGAGAATTATCTTCTGTCTCTTGTGAACAGAATATTTACTTAGCACATTTGCTTGTTTTCTGCACAGAAAATGTGTCTATTTACCGCCTATTTAGGTACTCACATAGTCATATCTAAGTTTGGCTACATGATGCTTATTTTATATTGTGTACTATCATCTAATAGTACTTTAATTTTGTTTGATTTTCTAGTTTTGGTTATTGAAAACTTCAGTTGACTCATAAATCCCTTTGGCAAGCATATCATCTGTAAATTGAGACATCTGCAAATAATGATATTTTTGTCATTCTAATTTGAAAACATATATAAATTCTTTTTTATTGTTATTGCACTAGTTAGGACTTCTAGTAAGTTGTTAAACAGTAATAGTGAAAAAAAATTATTTCTTTGTGATGTTTGTGATGGATAGCATTCAGTTTTTCAACATGAAGTATGCTCTTTGTAGGTTATTTTTAGTTATTTATCAATTGAAGGAAATTTTCTATATTATGAATTGGCTGAGAGTCCTTCTTTAAAATTGTACATGTTTTCTGGACTTTGACACATGTTCCTCTCTAACCATTTAAAAAAAATTAGTATATTTTTTGGTGAACTACATTGATTGACTTAAAAATGTTCAGTAAAACAGTACTAGAATAAATGCCTCTTGAGTTTTGTCTGTAAAGTTACATTTATACATTTTGCATTCAGTTTGCTCATATTGGTTGAGATGTTTGTGCCTCTGCTCACGAGAGAAGTCAATCTGAGTTTTTACTTTAAGTTACAATGTCTTTCAGAGAAAGACTGGGGTGTGTCTTTCATTCTACTGTCTGTGCAATACTCTGGGCAAAGTAACTTACCAACAACTCCCTCCTCATTTGCAGTCTTGTGAGACACGGGGCTGCAGTCTCTTTTGACTACTAGAGCCTAGCGTCGAGCTGTAAAGTCAGGCAGGACTCGCAAAAGCTGGGTTACCAGATGTGTGGAAGAGTTGCCCTGGGAGATAGGGATAAGCTCTGGTGTGGGGTGAAGGGTTAAGGTGATGAAGATAGAGTCTCCAAGGAAACAAACAAACAAACAAAGATGGGGAGAGAAAGAGCAAGAGAGAGAGAGACACAGAGAGACAGAGAGACTGCTGGATTTGGCAAGACAGCTGAAAAGCCTCTGTCCCAGAATATCCCAGGAAGTTCCTACCTCATCACTTAAAATCTGTGCATTTTATAGACAAATAAATAACTGTTAAAACCACAGTCTCAGTATAACAACCCCTTATCCACTATGGGGTACTCTCACAATCAGAAGGGGAGTCAGAAATCCATACTATCTCCAGAGGAGCAAAGGTTTCTACCCCACATAAAACATGCTGACTATTAAGACCTGCAGATGAGTCTCTAAAGCACCTTGCTCTGAAAACCAGTAGAACTCTTACAGATAACACAGGAGGAGTTGTGAAATGAGAAACAACACTTAATGATTCCTGTATGGATTTACAGAAATTATTATGGCAAATTGTTAACAAGTTTTTAAACAGATTGATTACTAAGTGACTCAGGAATACTGAAGAGGGAATGTACAATAACCTGGAATGCACTGGAGATGGGTATTTTGAGGAAAACTACTAGGGAATAGTTTTTTGATGAAATGTGTCTCTTTTAAGGAATGAAGAGACAGACTTGACAAGTAGCGATAGAGGGCAAGAGAACATTTTTTGCTAGACTATACATACCTGCGAAATCAGTGATTTTTGCTATGTAAATTAATTACATTTTAATTTATTCAGGAAAAAATAAATATAATGGTTTGATTGTCATAGTTAAAAATGAAGAGAAATTGTCTTTACTGAAAATATTTTCACAAACTTTTTCATTACCTATGTAAATTTGTTAAGGTCCTTGAGTATCTCATTTTTATTTTTATAGATTCTGTTAGTGATACTTATTTTTGTGATAGTTACAATTATTTTTGCAAAGTTTCATTGATACCATATTTTGATGATAATGAAGCATGTCTTTTCTTAATATAGTTTTCCATTAAAATAATTTGTATGTTATATATAGAATGAGGTGTTGAGCTAATGTTTTCTTAAGATAAAAAAAATCAATGCTCTAGTAAAATAAAACCTGTGTTCTACATTATTTGGAAATCTTCTGGTTGAAAATGACTCAAAATAAATTAGGAATATGAGGAAAATTTATTGAATGCCAATATTGGGAAGACCAATGATGAATTTGAGTAGGAACAAATAAAAGAGTTCTAGCTGAATCATTGGCCTACTTCTTTCTTCTGAGCCCACATCCTCTCCTAGTTCTTCTGATTTCCTCTCTTTCCTTATTTCTCTGTTACTCTTATTTCTCAACTTTTCTTTTCTTTTCTTTTGTTTATTAGTTTTTAGACTTTATTTTCTACTGGGCAAGCTCAAATGGCAAGGAAGATAGCCTCAGAAATTTGATGCTAAACTCATTCCTGTAGATAGGGATTCTTCAATAAGAATAGAGAACATTCGGTCTTCTTAAATTCACCTTCTAACTTTTTAGAATGATGGAACCAGAATCAAGGGGCTACGTGGGCAAAGATTTCTACTATATAATCTTATCAGAGCAAGGAATATGAAGAAGTAGTTCCTTAATGAAATAATGAATGTCAGTTGGGCTACCATTAATCACTTTCCCCCCAAGTTTCACTACATGAGTAAACAATGTATTATTTGAATCTATATCACCACAGGATATTAATTACCCTTTTTAGGAGGATGGGAGAAAGAAATTAATGACTTTGGAGAAACAGGTAACTATTGATCTTCTATATCTTCCTCTAAGGCTGGGCTTCTCCAGACTGCAGCAAACACCTTAGGGATTATTTCCATTTTTACTGTATCTCTTCAGACAAGCCATAGATCCCTAATTGTCCCCTAAATATTTATTGGTGTAAAATACTGAACATCAGAGATTTGAGTTGCTAAAATGTGTCTTGAGTCTTCTGAAGTGGAGCTATGAATTTTGGACTGTTCCAGACAACACAAACATGGGCAGAATTTCTGCATAATCTTACAGTTTGAGTGAGTATGAGTATGTAGCTGAAAACACCTCCAGAATTTGTATATTCTTGCACATCGGTTATTAATTTATTCAGGCAAGCTGTCAGTCAAGCCATCAGTCAGCCAGGCTCCAAGCCAGGGCATTAGGCAGTTGTGTACCTGGTTGTCCCTTGAATCAAACACTTACCTAGTTAGCTAGCCATCTGGATGCTAGTCAGCCAGTCAGCTAGCAAGTTAGCTAGCCAATCTGCTAAGCAGCTGCTCAACCAACTAATAAACTTTGAGATGGGAATGATTACACAAGCCAATGATCCTCTCCCTTCAGATTGACAACTGGTCAGTCAAGCCTTTCTGCTAAGCAATCAGCCATTTCTTCAGTCAGATCTCAAACCTAGCAATAGAAGGCAATTGCCCAATTGTTCATTCAAAACTGCTTTAGTTTACTGCTTCTTATTTCAATATTCTTAATCATTGTGAATGTAATCATTCCATTTAGATTTTTCAAATAGTATGTTGAAGATTGCATGGCCCATGATTTTAGGTAATCAGAAGAGATGCTTGTAAAATATCAATAGTCAACAGGTTTGCAGAAGTCATCTTAACATAGAAGAAAATTGAATTTAGGAAGATATAGTTCATGGGAAAATAAAGGAGTATTAGGTATAGAATTATGTTGTTAAATCTGTAATTACCATGTTTCAGGTGTTATTTTACTTATGTACTAATTTTAAAATAACTTCAATATATTTTTTAAAAAGATTTACCTTTTAAATATTATAAAGTTATGATTTGGGTGAGCCAGGTATCTTCCTCAGATATTTCAAATGAATAAACTTACCTCTATTGAAAAGGAAAAGTTGATTTACTGTTTGTTTATTCTTAAATTCACTAATTCTATTATCATTTACATGGTGTATAATTGATATTTAAAAGCAAAGAGAAAAAATAAGAAATCACTGCTTTGAAGTAATCCATGGACTTTAACATAGGTGAGAACAAATAATTGATTTTTTTTAAGGTTTAAATCCTGATAAAGTTCCATATCTTTACACGATCACCTCTGGGTATTTTCAGAGAATGGGGCTATGCTGATGTTTGAGAAGTAAGAGTTGTTTATGCCTATTTGAAGTGAAAGAAAACAACAAGATCTCTCTGAAACACTCACAGAAATACCAAGTATTGGTCTCGATCTTCTTGAGTGGAGAAATTTCACTCAGATAGTGAGATTGTAGAACAAGGAGATCATATCATGCACATCATGTTGTATGAATTCTAGGTTACAAGAACTTCAGAAGGACAATTCCTGAGAGGTAGGGACCCATATCTGATAATTTCTATATGACTTGCTCCTTCATTTTTGGGCTGTGGTCTTCAAATTTTCCTGTTCATGCATTTTCAAATGAATTTTTAAGGCCTCACCCTCATTCAGATATTTAAATTGACACACGGTGCAAAAAAAGAATCTGTAGCAACATGGGAAGCTAGAAGGGATAATGGTAAGTGAACTAATTCAGAAGGAGATAGAGAAATATTGAATGGTGACATTGGATGAATGGTAGAATATAAAATAGCCAAATGGATTGTCAGATATGGACAAGCTTGAAAACCATCCCTTGAATGTTGACTACAGAATTGAAGCACCCAGAGAGCTGGAGGCATAATAACAAAGAGGAAAGGAAGCCCAATGAACTATGGTGGTGGACTATGGGTGATTTTATGATGGGTGTACTATAGTGGCAATTCCTGATGAGCATATGCCAAAATTACCTCAATTAAAATTAAGTAACTAAATGTAATATAAAATTATAGATAACTGTAAATGTTATGATTCCTTCCACATTTTAAACTTTGAAAATTTAAAAGAGATACTTGGACCATTCTTATAAATATATCCAATGAAATAAAAATAGACAAAGATGATAGCTACCATAATAAATTTGCATGTGGTAAGGTTCTCTTTAACAGGAATTTTAAAATCATTTTTCTACTATTTTATCTCGCTGTTCATCCTACTGTAACAGTATATCCTTGAAAGTATTTTATTTTTACCATACCATGTTATAAAATTTAATAATAAAGTGGATTTATAAAATATTTATAAATTATACCCATTATATATAGATATAGATATAGAATAGTGATCTGTGGCCAGAAGACTCTATTTAAAATTAGTTGAATTAATATTATATTTCAATTAGTATAAATTTTGATCCACTTATTAATTGCATAGAATGTATTTTGCTAAAATGAATTCTTAATAATGTGAAAAGAATTTTTACTAACTAGATTATTTACTCATAAAACAAAACTTATCATTGGTGGAATGGGAAATAGACTAAAACTCAATATATCCTTTTTTTCTTAAACAAAGATTAGTGCTGACTCCTCATGTACTTAGATAAATATAAGGGGGTAAGATAATTAGAAGAGAAAAAAATTTCATCGGTATAGAAAATGACTTGATACTGTAAGTCCCTTCCAAATGCAATTCTAATTTCTCTTAACACTCTAGCAAGAAAAAAAAATTCAAGAATCTGTCAGTAGATCCTACCATTATGGACATCTGTACTTTTGTTGAAAACATCTGAATTGCAAACAAATTTACTGTCTAGTTAGTGGTCATTACTTTTTTTAAAAGGAAAAATTTTACTAGTTCTAACAATTTGTCACTAATTTATCTTGTCTATTAATCCATTTAGAAGTACCTTTTTAACCCTAATTTAACTTAAAAGAGCTAAATATATGTAATATCATTATTCCAAAGCATCTTTGCCATTATGTGACTATCAATATGCATACAATTACTTTTATTTGTTTTTTCACACAATTACTTTTAAAGTACTGCATCCCTATGTGCAGTAAATTACACTAACATTCAGTTTGTGACTCAATGGAGTTTTCATAATTTAGATAAAGTGATAGATCTATCTAAATAAAACTTATTTAGATAGATCTGCACTATCTAAATAACATAAATACCCTTGTCTTTGGATCTTGTCTTTAATGGTCTTTAAAATTAACACTGTAGGGTATTGAAGGAAGAACTTTTCAGGAAATTGTAGTCAGTTGGACAAATATATTGCAATGAAAAAGTGTATCTCAGAACTTATTATCTATTACAAGAAATATCAATTCCAGGTATATTGTAGAACTGAAAATGAAGGGAAGACAGCAAAAAATTATAGAAAATTTTACTTCCTTGGAGAAGTCAAAGATTTTCTAAAGGGGACAGCAAAAATTCTATTGAAGAAACAAGATGCATCGAAGAAACAAGAATATTAAAGAGCTTACATTAAAATTAAGAACTTTAGTGTATTCTATCAGTTCACCCCGAGTGACCAAGCAACCCTAATAAGTGAGGGAAGACATTCCACCCATATATCTGTATGGCAAATGTATTTATATCACTAACCTCTGAGGTTACCACCTGCAGCCTTGATTATGTTAATACAGAAGGTGTTTGGCAGTGTGGGCATGGGCCTTGCGCATCTTTCATTGTGGCCACCTGGGCTGAGGGAGCATGTGCATCCCGGGCCGGATTGTAAATGCACGCCTGAGTGTAGAAGTGGGATAAAGATGGCAGCAGCAACTGTAGTAGCAACCACAGCAGCACTATGATGACTACAGTGAGCATGTGACTACAGAGGAGGAGGGGGACTGAAAAGGGGGATGAGAGGGAGAGAAGGAAAGATTGCTGAGAAAGTACAGGATTCACAGGGAACTGGGAGTCTCAGTTGCCTGCCTGCCTCCCAGCACCCCTCTTCCCTGCCCTGCCTGTTTGGCCTGCCTGCTTGCCATAAAGCTGACCCAGCCTGGTGTATCTGTGCACCTGGTTCCCTGAGAGCATTAAAGCCTGTAAAATCCACCCAGGGCTCCAGGACGCTATTATTCATCTGCCCTAATAGGTAAAGAACATCGACTGGGCATGCTTGCTGTGCAATATCTTACATTCCGAATATACATAAAAGAACGTTCACATATCCATAAAGAACAGATGGACTACCTAATAGAAAAGTAAGCATAATACTTGAAGGCATTTCACACAACTGGTTCGTGAAATGACTAGGGAGCCGATTCGCTGACTCTCAAAACCGCGGATGTTAGCACCTCACACCTGCCAGACAGGCTATAATGAACGAGGGAGACATCCCAGGTCATGGGGTGGGGTGGGCATAAGGATTCTCCTGAAAGGCAACAGGTGGTTGCATGCTCAACTGTAAGCCAGTAAGATCAGGTTTTACTTGATTGCTATGTTTTTCCTAGGTCAGTCCTTTTCCCCTTTAAATGTTGAAGGGTGGAGCTATTAAAGAGTGGGGGTGGGGGGGCTGCCTGAGCAGTAAGAGCCATCTGAAGGACCTGCTGTGGTTACAGGCCCGTGCTGTGGAGTATGAGTCGGCAGGGAACCAAGTTCCTCAGGAGTGGAGAGGAAAGTGGGGAAAACGCCCTGTCTCAGACAGACTCACTGCTGTTCGTGCAGCATTGCAGTGGTTTTTGTGAACGTCTTAAAGTCAGGTACTGGAAGCCCTTATGTACATCTCTTTTCAAGGTGGTTTTGACTGTTTCAGAGTGTTTGAATTTCATATAAAATTGAGGTTGTTGTCAACTTCTTCAAACAAACAAAAAGCCTGTTAAGCATTTGAAATTGTTGAGAATGTAGAGCAAAGTCTGAGGAGAATTGAAACCGTAACAATTTTTTAGGTCGTCAAGTGAAAAAAGTACCTTTCAGATTTCTTTAAAATGGTACAGTTCTCAACGCTGTTTTCTACAGCTGTGCTAACTCCAAATCCTAAATGATTTACACAGTTCCTCCAGGCTGCCTGTTAAGTTTGTGAATACAATTAAATAATTACCATGAAGAAACTTGCTTTTCTAATTTTTCATTCTGGGTTTTTATGTTTGTTTACTTTTGGTTTGCTTTTTCTTCTTTCATCTTCATTCAGTTTGACCATTTCATTTCCTGAAGTGCTTGGTACTAATTTTGTTCAGAGTATTAGTGGTCCATGACAGTCCATTAGCATTCTTTCCAGAGCTAAGAAACAACTCCTATTTGTGTTTACAGTAGAGAGTTGTAAATGGCATTGAAATATCACTCAGTTAGAGCCATTCTCCACGATTGTGAAGCGATGGATGGTCTCCCGGGGAGGGTTGTCATAAAAAGGAAAATCAAACGGGTTGAATAATACAATAAGTTTCTGTATAAAGCTAGCTCAGCCAAGCAGGGATATGAAAGGTGGCAGCCTTTGAGGAGATGGCTGACAGATTTCATTTGTCTAGGATCAGATCCTGCCCTGATGTCACATGTCATCTTTTCTTACCACCCTTATGGTGTTATACAGGCACCCTGTCCAGGTGCTGTCAGGGGAATATGTGGAGGCTGCCAGTTAAAGGACCGCCATGGTTAAGTCAAGTGTATAAAAAACAGCCATTTTCTCCATTCCCCTCCTGCTGCAAGGTTCAAGTAGTATCTCCAGTTGATTTACCAATCGTAGGGGAGGAAAGTGAGGCGAGAATAAATAAATTTGACTTTTCTTTCTCTTTTCCCTTTTCTTCTTTATTGTTCTTTGCCTTCTTCATTTCTTAATTCTTCTTTACCCTTTGTTCTTTACCCCTTGTACAGAATACATATATTCTGTAATTTGTTTTCCCTATTCTAGCCTATTTGCTCTACTTTTCCCTTTTCGTTATGATTACAGAGACTAATAATAATTAGTCTGTGGTTGTTTTTTCACTGATGTTTTCGGATTGAGGAAATCCACACTTGCTGCATTGTTTATCTTGAAGAGTCTTCTTCATCTCTGTATTCAAACTCCTTTTACTCTTGTCTTTCTCTTTTGATATCCTCTGTGTGTGTGTGTGTGTGTGTGTGTGTGTGTGTTCCTTTTGTTAAGACACTGCATAGGTACCAGGAATTGAAAGATGAGAAGATACTCATCTCTGACCTACAGTGTTTATCAAGGAATTCCTTCAGTTTTTTTCTTAGCATTGACAATTGAGAGTTCCAGTATCAAGAAGGAGGCACTGGATGGTGGCTCTTAGCAAAGCATGTGGGAATATAGGAGATGTGTGGAAAATTCTCTCATGTGGTACCATGTGGTACCATGATTCTGGATTTTGTTTTAGTCGTTTAAGCTGAAATGTAATAGAAAAGTCTTTATTTCAGCTCAGATTGAGTATAATAAAATTAATTTAATAATACTAGTAGTTGCTTACATTGTTACATAAGTGATCATTCAGTGTATAAGAAAGCATTCGAGTTAAAAAAAAGCTTTCAGAGATGGTATTACTAGCAGTACTGACTGAGAAGAGACAAGGCAAAAAGAAAGCTCTTGTCTAGCAGTTTCAAAATGACTCTGATGGTATCAATCTCATCATCTCATAATGTTTTGCAAGTTGTTAGGGAGAAGACATTAAATTGCCCGGTCAGTAGAGCTTTTCCTTTCTCTGTCATTCATATAAATCTACCATGCACAGGAAATAATAATTTAATCAACCCAATGTCATTCTCATAGATAACGCTCAGTCACTTTCTTTAGAATTATGTTACGATATTGTAAATGTGTTATTCACCCAAAGCAAAAATGTCAAAAAAATGTACAAAATCTACCTTAATAGAGCATTTATGTACAGAAGTTTGTTCAAATAGGGAATACTTGATTGAAAGTTCACAAGTATATCATAGTATCCTTCATTCCCAGTCTCTTTTATGCATGTGCCCTTTGCACACACAGAGATACTATTTATGCACAGATTGACTTATTTCCAGTTATTTCACCCTTCTATACATCCTTCTAGCAGGACTTACCAAATACAATAACAAAAAATTACCCTGTAGCCACACTGTTTTACTTCTCTTCATTATTCATTATCAATTAACCAAAATCTTAAGCAGACTGATTTTTCAAACTGTAAACCAAGCTATTTACGCTAACATCTCCCACTGACTTTCCACTTTCAGAGTGTTAAGGCACAAACTTAATATATGTACCTCCTCTGATTTCCTGTATTAGAAATCTAAAAGATGCCAGGCATGGGAGCACGCACCTGTAATCCCAGCTATTTGGAAGGTGAAGGCTAGGAATGACTTGAGTCCATGAGTTTGAGACTACCCCAGGCAACAGAGCAAGATCTAGTCTCAAAAAAAATATCTGGGTGTGGTACTGTCTGCCTGTAATCCCAACTCCCTGGAAAGTTGACACTAGGGGATCCCTAGCGTCCCTGGATTTGGGATAACACCAGGCAACATAGAGAGACCTAGTCTCCAAAAAAAAAAAAAAAAAAAGGAATTCTAAAAGACTGTGTCCCCTTAGTTAGATAAATTTGCTATATTCCTGCTAAATAAAATCCTATTACGTGTTGCCATAAACTCTCATTTGTGTATTGTATATGGCAGATTTTGCAAGGCAGTGACAATTGAGCGATTGCAACAGGACTGAAAACCTGTCCTGCCCCCCCCAATTAATCTCTTGCCTGAATTTGATAGAATTGAAATTTCTGATTTTGGTTGTATATACCGATCACAATATTATTAACTTAAGAAGACAAAATTTTATTATATGCCATCCTACTTCATATTGCAGGGCACCTTTGAATTTCTGGAATATGTTCACTAAAATGTGTGTGTGTGTGTGTGTGTGTGTGTGTGTCTGTGTGTAAGACAGAAGAATGGCACAATATATGATTTCATACTTGTGATCCTTCAATAAACATTTCCTGTTTGAACAAACTTGTATGGATTTTTCCTTCATAAATAAATAGGCTTAATTAAAATGTAATGAGATCACAAAAGAGATTTTGCATGTAGAGTTTTAAAGCACTGACAGAAAAAAATATTTAACACTACTTTCATAACATGCTTGAGACAGAATGTGATATATTGGGAAGGTGGGCATAATGTGTGCTTTAAATGTTCAGTAAGCTATAATGTTTGCTGTAGTTCTAGAATATATCATAGCTGTTCTGAGTTCTTTTTATATATCCTAATTTATATCTTTGTTATCACATTTTTATAGTTAATTGCAATATGATCTTTAGTTAAAATACTGGCACTTATAATGAGTTATATGAAGTATCCCTTTTCCTGTTTCATGTTTAGAGCTAGCATTAGAATAATACAGGACAACTAGGGATGGACATAAAACCTTCAGTTTAGAAAATAAGTTTTCTGTGCAAAACCTATCATCTTCTCAACTTCACAATTTGAAAATAGCCCAGTAAGGAGAAATTGAGTCCTGTCAAGCAATTTAGTATCCAGAGAAATCTTTCTTTTTCTACAAAAAGGGAAAAGAAAGAACCATGTTCCAAATTCCATGATCCTCATTGTCTAACCAGATTAAAGAGTAAAGCCAAGATATGGGCACTGAAATGGGTAACCTACAAATGAGATGATTCTGCCTCTCTACTTCCCGCCTACACAATTAAATACTCATCTTAATTATCCCATTTTAAAGATATATATGTATATCTTTATACACATATATACATATATGTATACATACATATATACACATATATGTACACATATATACACATATATGTATACATATATACATATATGTATATATACATATGTACATATATGTATATATGTATACATATATATGTATATCAATGCAGATGTGGATAGATCAAGTTTTCATAATATGTCCAAAGCCACGCTATTTTAAGGGGTGCATTTGAGTACTGACTGATTGATTTCAGGGTTGTACACATAACCTTTATGCTGTTTGCTTTTCATTATATATATATTTTTTTCATTATATGTATATATATTAATATATATATGGAGACTCAAAAAATAGGACCTTATTATAAAGGCTTGTAATCCTAAGAAATTAAGTTTACATAATGAAATTACTATAAACTAGTAAGTACTTTTTTGCAAAACAAAAAACATATTTGTTTTCTAGAAAGTATAGATATATAGATTTATAGATATAGATATCTATATATACAGATATAGATATCTGTATGTCTATCTGTATACCTATAGATATACATATATCTATCTATAGCTATGTATAGATATACATATATCTATATATATCTATGTATATCTATATAGCTATAGATACCTATAGCTATCTATATCTATAGTTATATCTATATCTATCTATAGAAGATACAGAATATCTTCTATACATAGATATAGATAGATGTAGATCGATATTGATAGATAGATAGATAGATAGATAGATAGATAGATAATGATGATGTATTTAACCAAATGCTTTGAATTCTTTACATTTTGTTTTTAACTCCTAATGTGATTATTTATTATGCATTCTTTCTTTCATGGAATATCTTTTTATTTTCTTTTTGTGTTTTCATCTCTCTAGTTGTATTTTGCAAACAAGGTGAACAATTGTGTAACTGGCAAAAGTAGTTGTGAAGAGGATTTCTTTAGCTAGTTTATTTTAATACGTTGCATGATTATTAGTCAAGACTATGTGAATTCTGTGTGTGTATAAAGAAGTTGATCTCTAACCTCTGAAATGATGAATTAGGCATGTGAATGTGATATTCTGGATATATATTCCTTCCCACATCCCCATGCCCCACCCTCCCCCCAAACTATTCCTTTTCTCTGCTTGGTGCCACAATACTAATTCCTTGCCAATATCTGAATTCCCTCTGTATCTCTCACTGAATAATAAATAGCACACGGAATCCTTCTCCAATTGGCTCAGCATCTTTGTAGGGATTAATTCAAAACAACATCTTGAATGAGTAGATAACCTTAAAAATTACTACCATATAGAAAAACTTAGTCACTAGGAAAATCTAACTTTGTTACTCAAATAGTGAAATTGAGTCCTCTTTTAAGTTAGATCCTGAACTTGGACTTTTGTCTTTAGTCCATTCATTCCAGTTTATTATCCTACTGAGTTAGTTTAACAGAAACCTCTTATCCTTAGTCTAACTACCTTATTACCCTGGCTATCTTCAGAAAAATCATGTTAAGTTAGTTTAGCAAAGAACAACCCTGCATCTTCATGTTCCCTCTGTAAGCCTGGTAACCTTACCCTTTGGTAAATCCTTTTACCCTCTTAATCTAGAATTAAATTCATCTCTCTTCTCTGCTAAGAAATCCATTGTAGTAGCCCCTGCCTTGAATTAAATCTTTCTTACTGCTTTTAACAAGTATCATATTTTTCTTTTCTTTTTTTTAATAACATAGATATGAAGTTAAATTGTTTACCAATTTAGACCTTAAAAAAAAGCTTACTGTCTTTGCCAATAATTTCAGATAGTTTTGTTGTAGTTGTTTTGTTTTAGTAATAGGATATTCTTTTCTCCTTTAAATTTTGGGATTTTATATGAAGAATTTTATCCCTGAGTCTTCTTTAACTTTGCATAACTGGTAGTTGGTGAGGAAGCAGGAAATAAATATATTCAGGGTTGGATAAATAAGGTGAAGGGGGTCACTTGTATGAAAACTAGACTTGCTGGTGGATAATAATTTGTTCCATATGGATGTCAAATTAAAATAATTTACAATGAAACCTATGATGTTATAAATTAGTGTTACTTCAGTAAAAGATTTTAAAATAAACTGGGAGTGTGCACCTGTAATCCCTGCTACTTGTGAGGCTAGGTTAGAAATCACTTGAGTCCAGTCCATGAGTTCGAGACTACTTTGGGCAACATAGTGAGACCTGGTCCCAAAAACAAAAGTTTTTCAAGTAAAAATGAAAAGGAAGATATGAAAAAAAAAGTTTTAACTAGAAAACACATTCAATAGATGAGAAAATTGAGTCTCAGAGAAGTTAAAATAAATTGCCCAAGCACACAGAGTAGACATGGATTAATGGGCTATATGGGCATGTTTATAAGTAGGATTTCTCACCAGTAGAGATGGGCAGAGTGGCAGTCCAGAAGGTAGTGAAGGTAGGAGAGTTGCATCTCCTCCAAGTCCTGGGGAAGCTTGCATCTAGATAATACAGTTGCAGGGTAGCTGGTCACCATAGGAGGTGACTTGTATTAGTTACATAATTGATTTAATATTACCCTTCTAGGTAAATATTAGCACTTTTTTTTTTTTTTTAGACTAGGTCTCACTGCTTTTGCCCGTGGAACTGCAGGCTCCATGTTGCCCGGGGTACCACAGACTCAAGCAATCCCCAGCCTCAGCTTCCCAGGTAGCTGGGATTGCAGGCGTGCACCACCACACCCAGCTATTTTTTTTGGAACTAGGTCTCACTACGGGCTCCAGGTGGGACTCGAACTGTGATCCCTAGCCCTGGCCGCTTCATAGGCTGAAGCTTACAGGCACGAGCCACCGTCCCCAGCCAATATTAGCACCATTATAATGATGCTGAAATGAAGAAAGAAAAAAGAATTTACTGGGTGTGGTGGCGCATGCCTGTAATTCTACTTACTTGGGAGGCTGAGACTGGGGATCACTTGAGTCTGTGAGTTCGAGACAACCCTTGGCAACATAGTAGGACCTAGTATATTAAAAAATAATAATAATAATAAAAGAATAAAAGAGAAATTTACTTGATCAAAGTTATAACATTGGTATAAAAACAATTCAGCTGAATATATTGTAAAAGTTTATTGGTTTTATTCCCGATTTACTTATTGCGCAACATTCAACACTTAGAAAATAGAAAGGAAACACTAAGAGCTATACAAAAGGAAAGACTGTAGGCAGGAGAGAGCAGGAAGAAGGAGGTTACAGTAATCCAAAATAATAATAATAATAATAATAATAATAATAATAATAATAATAATAATAAGGCTGGTTATTCCAAGATTCCATTAGAGAAGGATGCTAAGTATGTCTGTCAGGCATATTTCCTAACTGGGATTATTCATGTCTCTTAATGGACTGGTTTAAGATCCCATTTCTGGAAAAATAACTCTTAAGTCTTGGTTTTCAAGTGTATGAAACTCTCAGACCTGTTGTCTGGATCTTAACATAGGTAAAGGGAAGAGCTGGGAATTATTTGAGTTATACTTCTGCTACCACTTACTACATTATAATTTGTTATTTTCTCTTAGTGTCCTTTTCTGCTAAGTTTCATCAACAATTCTAAATTCTTTATCAAACTGTTGCCCCTGAAAATCATTGGTCTTAAGAGTTTCCAGAAGGAATAAGAAGAAATATTAATTACCCCATGCATAGATAAACCATAGCATTCAGTGTTCTATGATTCTTCATGCTCTAAAGTGAATTAGGTTTGCTCTTTACAGAAATTTTTGTTCTTTCCTCTGCTCAACCTGTAGTTATATTGTGAACTCATAAACAAGTGAGACTGTGTCCTTTCTGTGCCCCTGAGGAACATTAGAATTCAATGTGAAGGCTTTTATTTAATACTACAGAAAAGAAAAATTAAAAAGAAACTCATTTTGTAAGACTGACATGGCAGAGAAAAGTATAAGCCATGCAATTAAATCAAATTTAACTTTTTCTGTGTTCTACATGACCTTGGCCAAATAATTTTACCACTCTAAAACTCAATTTCCTCTTATGAAGCATTTTTAGAATAATACTATTTTGTTGCATTTTCTCAGAGGTTAAGTGATACTTCACATATAAAGCACCAGGTATAGTGTGTGTTTGTAAAATACACTAAAATAATATTTGCTTTCATTTTCATTTTATGTAGGTATATCTCTGAAATAGTGTGTGATTTTCCCCTGAACATGCGACAGCATTAGATTTTAGAGTCAGAGAAAGTTAAAGTGGATATATTCTTTTGATCATGATATACAGTCTTCTCCTTGATGACTGGGGCCACCATTATCAATCTTTTTGTGATTTAATGCCTTGCATTAGAGTAATGGTTTATCTATTTGAACAGCTGAATGTCTATTCAAATCCTTACTACTTAGACAAAAAGAAAAAAGACACCGTATATCAAACACAAAATAAATAATGTGATTTCTATAGTGTCATCGACTTCATGAGTAATACATTTGTTCTCCTTTATTGAGTGTCCTTTTTATAAAACATATAATTGAAATATGTTTCTGAATTCTTCCTAAGTAATAGGAACATTTTAAATGCAACTACTTTTTGTTCTGAAGGGTTTGAATTACCATTAGGATGAGGAAACTTACATATTCTATACTGTAGGTCATTAGCTAAATTAAATCTGAATAAAATGGAATGTGAAGATATGAAGAAAGTACTTTGTGCTTAAAATACTAGTTTATTTTTCACTGTGTCATTATGACTGGTAGTGACTCTGTGTTGGAACTTTGTAAAAATAGTGGCCTGGAAGAAGAGTTCCCATACCCGTAGTTCAGTGATTCCCCCTTGTGAATGTGTGTAGTGTTAGAATATAGCATCTGTCTTTAGCTAGCAGTTCTAACTTAATAGGTATGAACTTGGGCCCCTCACACCTCTGTTATATCATAGCATCTTAAAATGATGTTGGTACTTAAATGGGATTACTTACATAGGTAGGATTGCTTTCCTCTTATCAATCATAATAGCTGGCTTGGATGAAAAAGGATAAAGTGTTTTGTATTCAGAATGTGTTTTTTTTTTCTCTGTCCTTGTAATTATACTGCTTAAACTAACCATTTGGATTATTCCTAATATTTTCTGTTGCAAAATGCTTAATATTAACTACCAAAAATTGTGAAGTTAGTACAAAAGAAGTATGTGTTCAATGGGACCTGTCAGGGGTCAGTGTTCTTTGCCCTTGACAAAATAGAACCTGAAGCAGAAAATTTTTTGTGGCATTGCGTTTTGATACTTTATGATGAAGCAATTCTCCAAGAAACAGTACAAAACCATTGTCCTGAAAAAAGAATGGTCAGCATCTATCTGATCATCTTAAAAGTATGGGTGATACAGTAGTTTCCCAACATTTCCTTTCACTGTTCACATCTTTGCTTTTATCTATCACCAGACAACCTTGATGCACTTCAAAATATGTAAAACATATCACTGCCTCTTAAATTCATAGGAATCCATTTGTTTGAACCAATCTTCTCTGCACCTTTCCCGATTCTTCCAAAGTTATCAGATACTTTTCTTCCTTTGCTAATTATATTTTATCTTTTTCAAATTAACTATATTGACCATATGGACATTTTCCTTACTTTAGAGATTTTTGTCTCCATTCCCTTTTTTCTTTAGTATCACTTTCTTTTTATGATTTTATAATTTTTTTTTTTTCAGATCAAAATGTATGAATTCTGGAGAGGCCTTTCCTTCCTGATTGTGGAATTGATATTGGTTATTATCAACCTATAGTTTTTCTCAATGCACCTTTTACAAGTCTTATTTTGGTTTTTTTTCCCCTTTGTTTGTAAGGTTAGGTAACATTGCAATTTCACAACATTGTATATTTAAGGGCATGAGGTCACACCTGCTCAGATATATGCCAACACAGAACACTCACTGTTAAATCATACATAGTCCTTTAGCATGAGCCATTGGGCTTCCCTACCTCCTTGGCACCACCCTTGCTATCCTTTTCCTTCCATTTACCTCAATTGTGAAGTCATAGTTCTCAATTTATGCTTTGACTCAATTTTGCTTATGCTCCTTTTTGTTTCTCTATATTCCCTTTGTGAGTGATGTCAAAAGCTTTATCTTTCTCCTTCTGGCTTGTTTCATTTAGCATAATCCTCTCCAGTTCTACCCACATTGTTTGCAAATGTCAAGGGTTCATCTTTTCTTTTATAAATTAATAATATTCCATCTTTATATATATATATATATACATATACACACATCATATTTTGACTCTATCAGTTTGTCTTTGTTTCCATTGTGTTGAGTTGTAGAAATTATTTGTAGATCTTGGATATTGGCCCCTTGCCAGATGTGTGATGTGTACATATTTTATCCTATTCATCAGTGTCTCGTTATAATGGCAGTCTCTTTAAAACTGTACAGGTTTTTATTTTTTCGTTTAATATATAGCTCCCCCATCCTGTTTTCAAACGGAGTCAAGTCCGGAAAGACAGCCTTGAACGCAGCGTTGTGTTTTGTCTCTTGTGTGTGTGTGTGTGTCTGCATCTGTTTTGTTTTGTTTTTGTATTTTATGATTCCACATCTTTCACCCAAGTCTTGAATCTATTTTGAGTTAAATTTCGTGTGTGGTGTGAGAAATTGATGCAGCTTTTTTCTTCTGCATGTGAAAATTCAGTTTTCATAGCACCATTTGCTTTAGAGATTTCCTTTTTTTTCTTTTTCATGCTGCCTCTTCTCTCATAGATTGGCCATATAAATGCGTGTGTATTTTTTTTTCTGGATTCTCAATTCTGTTGCATTGGTCTGTATGTTTGATTTTTATTACGAAACCATAGTTTTGATTACTGTAGATTTGTGTTAGAACTTGCCATTCCTCTTATTTTCTGTCATTATTTATTTGACTTTTTTGGATCTTTTGTGATTCCATATAAATTTCTCTATTGTTTGCTCTATTTATTTGAAAAGTCCAATTTGAGTTTTGTTGGGGATTGCACTGAATCAGTGCACTACTTTGGGTAATGTCTGCATGCTAATGAAGTTATTTCTTCCAGTCCATGATCATGGAATATCTTTTGATCTGGCTTCTATATCTTCTTTGAATAGATCTTTCACCTCCATCATCAGGCTTATTCCTAGATATTTAATACTTTCTGATGCTACTGTAAATGGAATTATTTTTTTGATTTCTTACTCTTGTAATTCATTTGCATGCAAGTTGATTTTCTTTTTTCTTTTTCTTTTTAAAAAATTTAAGTTTGTTCTCTTCTTGAATGTCAGATTCATGATAAAAATTTGTTTTGTTTGGGGACCACTGTGCTCAGTGCATTAGACAAAATCTGGCAGTTAGTAATTGCTTAATAAATGGCTTTAATTGACTAGATGCCTGCTTTGCAAAAAAGAAATTCATTTAACAGAATGAGCAAAAATCATGATGGAACTAGATCTGAGAAAAAATTACTAAATGCTATATATATATGTCATTTATTTTGAACAATTTCATATATAGCTATCATCTGCAATTTGGAAATTAATATGCTTAAAGAAATAAAATAATTCGTAACCTATAACCTAAAAACACAGTGGAAATCCTTCTTAATAGATGTGTTTTTGAGATTAATCACTTTGTATGAGATTTGTCATGTGGTATGTTTTTATGCATATAAATGTATATACGGGTGCATGTGTAATGGTGATTCTAAACTATCTTTAGCTATATGTGTTGTTTCTAATATCTTCCTTTGCAAAATACAATATAATGAATGTTTCTATTTGATTCTTGATGCCCTTCCCTAATTTTGTGCTACATCTTGAATGATTTTCTTCATACTATCATCTAACACATATATAGTTTTTAGTTTTCATTTATCAAAACTCTTTTTTCCTATTTTTTATGTACTAACTCCTTGAAATTTATTTGATCATATTCTTCAAATGTATAACACACATATATTATAGTTACGTGCAGTTTCAATTTCTTCTTAGAATCTGTTCATTTCTTTCTCTTCCCTTTGTCTTCTTTATCCTGAACTCTGGCTTTATAGCATAGACTCACCTCAGGATGTGTGTATATGTGTGTGTGTGTGTGTGTGTGTATTTATGTAGTTATGTTTGATAATTGTTCTTTTTGAAAATTGCTAAATGCTTTTTAGTGAGCTTTGGTTCAGAGAGGTTGGTATGTCAGCTGGTACAGTAAATCACTGATGGTGGAAGGATAAAACTAAAGTCTTTTTTCTCAATTTTATTCAATAATTTCTCAAAGACAAAGTACTCCAAAACTCCGAAAGTGTCTACCCCATAAATAGAACTGCATGAATCTTGGAAGCTACATAGCAGGGAAAGATTCTTGCTAAGATGGCATTCACAATCCACTAGTACAAAGTCACTTAGGCCTTCTATTTACAGTGATTCCTTTTGCAGTTTTCTGTGTCTAATGTTATTTCATTAAGACTGACATGGAGACAAGTGGAATAGTAGTCTGTCATGTGTCCTTCAACTATTGCATATCCCTGTTTCTTGTTCTTAAAACTGCATGGGATAAATCTGGATGGATATTTTTTTTTCTTTTAAAACACTAATCTTTCTATTTCTGATTTCCTTACATTTTATTAAAATTAATAATGTTTTAACTGCTATAATTCTTCCAAATGCATGTTAACTGTTCTTGTATACATATCTTCTTTTTTATTCTATTTGTACATCATTTTAATAGATGTATGCATGATGAATACATGAATCCAATAAAATGTTAGGCCTCTTTTTTTATTCAGTCATGATAAAATTCAATTGTACATGCATTAGTGCACTGTTGTCTTATGTCCTAAGTAATAATGCTTTATTTGAGATAAACTTCATGTTGCATCCATATATTCCAAATATTGAGTTGTAGTCAAATAAAGGGTCATTTCTATTTAGAGATTTATCGTTTAGCAGATGCCCCAACTATTTTATCTCTCTAGTTTCTACTCTGTATTAATTAAAAATCTCATTTATTCTGTCCTTGGCCATAGACCACTGATCTGAACAATTACTCCAGGCAGAATCTGTTGTTAGCACTTGCTCAGGTGAATAATAAAATAGAAGTATACTGTAGTTAATTCTGAAGCCTGTCAATGCCTTCATGAAAAAAAAATGTATATATACATATTTGTGTTTATATATATACATATATATATATATGTTTACATATAGATTGGGTAAAATGAAGAATACATCATTTCTCCCAACTCATCTTTGTGCTACACACCATTTTAAGATGTGTTTTTAATGTGACCATTACAACACATCAAGGAAACTAACATTGCTTTTGATTTTTTTTATTGGATCCATTTAATGGATGAAGAAATTGAGACTGAAGAAAGTTAGGAGCTGGTAAATGCTTGTATGATAGTATTAATAGTAACAGTTAAAATACTCTAAATGAGGCCGGGCATGGTGGTGCATGCCTATAAGTGGCAATCTAGGAAGCTGCAGTGGGAACCAGGGATTGAGGTTCGAGTTCCGCTCACGGCAACATAGTGAGGCCTAGTTCCAAAAAATAGCTGGTCATGGTGGCACACACCTGTAATCCCAGCTACCTGGGAAGCTGAGGCTGGGGATTGCTTGAGTTTTTAGTACCTTGGGCAACATGAGCCTGCCATTCCACGGGCAAAAATGGCGAGACCTAGTCTCAATAAAACAAAAAAGATACTCTAAATGTTTTGCTGAACCAGCTACAGTAATACTTATTTTTTATTTATTAGCAGAATCAATCTTCATAAAATTCCCTAGTACGATAGGTGGTATTTTATCCATTAAGGCATTGAGAAAAATGACAATGAGGAAAGTTTGAGAAAATTGTAATTGGAAAAATAAAGAGCAAGGCTGAACATATACAATATCGTGAAATACATTGGTACATCTGGTATTCAAGGTGAGAAGAATCTGATTCTAAAATACATGCTTCTTCCACAACCTTCATGTAACTTGCTATATCAATATGTCAATCCACAACTTCAAAGTTATGAAACTAATTTTGTTTTAAAACAAAGATGAAAAATCTTCATTGTCTTATACTACTTTAATCTTGGATCTCTTCTCCTTGTCTTTGGTTTTAAATATAATATAAAAGTTTAGTCACAAACACAGACTTTTTACTTTTTACTTTTTATTAAGCTGACATTGGTTTACAGCATTTTATAGAACTTAGGGGAACAGGCTCACATCTTCACTGATGTATGTATCCCACCACAACCTCCACCAAGTAACCATAACTTTACTTTGGTTTATAAACCTCTGAATTACTCCTTCGAACATTCTCACCCCCATCTTCCACCCTGCCAGTTGCCTCATTTCTGAAGTCATATTTTTCAGGTTTGTTTTGATACTTTTGTCAGTTTGTGAATGATATCATCATATATTTGTCTTTCTCCTTCTGGCTTGTTTCACTTAACATAAGCCTATCTGTTTCCACACAAATAGCAAGAGTTTCTCTTTTTTTTCTAACTGAGTAGTAGGCCATCATCTTTATATATCTGCATCCTCTGAGTATGCTAGTCTGTCCTTGGGCACTTAGGTTGTCTGCATAACTTGGCTATTGTAAAACAGTGCTGCAATGCACAGATCTGTCCTTTCAGATTAGTGTGTTTGCATTCTTTAGTTAGATATCTAGGAGTGAAATTGCTGGAATATATGGTATATTTATGCTTATTATTCTGAGGAACATCCACACTGATTTTATAAGGACTGGGTCAGTCTATATTCTCACAAATGATATACCAGGATTCCCTTTTCTCGCACCCTCACCAACACTTGTTACTCTTATTTTTTAATACAGGCCATTCTCCCTAAAAGGTGTTAACCCTTTGTGATTTTGATTTTGATTTTGCTAATGATAACTGATGTTGATGTTTTTGTTTTTTTATTTTTTGTTCTTTTTTTTCTGTGCCTGTTGGCAATCTGTATGTCTTATTTAGAGAAGTATCCCTTTAGCTCTGTTGCCATTAATTTTTGTTTGTTTCTTTTTCATTGTGTTCAGTTGTATGAATTTTTGTAGATCTTGAATATTGACTCCTTGTCAGATATATGATATACAGATATTTTCTCTCATTCAATAGAGTATTTGTTTGTTTTATGATGGTCTGTTTCACTGTACAGTATATTTTGTTTTGTTTTTTAGTTTGATATAGCTGTGTTTTTTTAACTTTTAATTTTATTGTCCATGCAGTTGAAGTCAAGACCCCAAAATTGAAAACAATGCTGTGGAGTGTTTTCTTCTTTGTATTTTATGGTTCTACAGTTTTCATCCAAGTCTTTAACCTATCTTGAGTTAATTTTTATACGTGGTATGATACATTGGTGTGGTTTCTTCTGCATATAACTGTCCAGTTTTCCCAGAATCATTTGTTGAAGAGACTTTCTTCTCTTTATGCTTTTGCTCCTTTGTCATATTTTTGCTCTGTTGTTCCTATAAATGTAGGTTTATTTCTGGTTCCCGAGTTCCATTGAGATGTGTGTCTATTTTATTTCAGTACCACACTGTTTTGATCACTAGAGTCTTGTAGTAGTTAGAAGTGTGAAAATCTGATAACTCCTTTTTTGTCAAGAGTGCTTCACTGTAGATGTTGTTTTATGATCCCATATACATTTCAATAATTGCTATATTTTAAAGAGTTTCATTGAAACTTTGATGGAAATTGCATTGGGTCTTTGTTATTTTGGTGAAGGTAGACTTTTAGTAATATTAATATTTCCAGTCTATAATCATATAGTATCCTTGTGTCTTCTGTATCTTCACTGATGTCTTACAATCTTATACCTCCTTTGTCAAAGTCATTCCTAGGTCTTTGATAATTTTGATGCTGATTTACTGATATGTTTTTTCTCTCTAGTTAGCTATTTGCATATAGTAACACAGCATACTCTTATCTATTGATTTTGTAGCCTACCACTTTGCCATGCTAAATGTGTTTAGTTTTAAGTCTTTAGAATTGTCTGTGTTTACTAGCATGTCATCTGCAACTAGTGATAGTTTCATTTTCCAATATACATTCCTTTCATATTTTTCTATTGTTTAGA
>PVHY01000674.1:149477-205681 GCA_004024945.1 Uropsilus gracilis
CCTGGCTTTCTCTGTTTCTTTATTTTATTTATTGAATTCTTTACCTCCTGATTTTCTATTATGTTCTTATTTAAAGCTTCAGTTTCTGCCTCTTTTCTTTGATTTCATTCTTAAAATTTTTTCTCTAAGTTTTGTTGGGTTCCTTTGTATTTATTTCTCCTATTTCTTTTTTCCTTTCTCTCTCTCTCTTTTATTTTATTTTTTTATAAGCTGTCCTGAATTCTCTATGGGATATGAACTCCCCTTCCTCCCCTCCCCCCTTTTTTTATTATCCTGAGGATATTCTTACTTGGTGATATCATACTCTCTTGAGGTCCCCTATTATATATATATATATATAGATAGATAGATAGATAGATAGATAGATAGATAGATAGATAGATAGATAGATAGATAGATAGATAGATAGATATAGATAGATAGATAGATATAGATAGAGAGAGAGAGAGAGAGTACCCATATTACTACTTGATTTTTCTTTATTTTATTATTGCTTTAAATTAACTTTAGTAATTACTTTGAGAGTTAAACTTTTATTTTCCCTGCATGCTGTTGGTATGGTTTTGATTGATTTTATTTATTCATTTAATTCTTTGCTAAATCCTGTTTTGTTCAGATCTTTTCATAATTTATGCATCATCAGGGAGGAGAAGGACTTTGAGAACTTCATACATTGTTGTTGATATGGATTACTTGGGCTATGTATAATTCATTTTTTTGTTTGTTTGTGGAACTGTAGGCTCACATTTGCCCAGGGTACCACAGACTCAAGCAGTCCCCAGCCTCAGCTTCCCAGGTAGCTGAGATTACAGGCACGTGCCACCATGCCCAGCTATATTTTTTTGGAACTAGGTCTTGCAATGTGCCAACAGCGGGACTCGAACCGCAATCCCTGGCCCCTGCCTCAGCTTCCTAGGCTGCTGCTTACAGGCATGCGCCAACATGCCCAGCCTGGTTGGTTCATTTTTGTGACACCATGACTGTCCCCTCACTCCTAGTTCTGGAATGAGAGGTTTGTAAGATCTGTACTTTTATTGCTCTTCACAGGGTAAACACCCGTTCCAAGGAGTGGGGAAGGATGGTGCCAGTCAGAATGACAGATTTGCTGTTTTAATCAGCAGGGTTTACCCTATGTTTTGCATCCCAGCTCTTCCACAGAATTTTCTCCTTTCTTGAGGAAGTGTGCTTCCATAAAATCTCTGCTTCCCAAGGACACAGATTTTTAAATACGCATGTAATTATCTAGGATTTCATCTGGCAAAGGACACTTCAGTCGGAAGTGCTTCTTTCTCCCCCCCCCCCCAATTGTGCTTCACACCTTTAATATCCTTCAAGAACATTCATTCAGTGTTGACACCATTCACAATTGTGCAAATGACATTATCAGATTGTCAGGCAAATTGAAGTAATTATCTCATGAGTCTTAAGTAATGCACACATTGACATATTTGCCTTTTGATAACAAGAAGTGATCTGTCAGCTGAAAACCAGGTCTATCATTGAAATGCTTCTTAGATATTTATTTCATTTTCAGGAAAGTGACAACTTTAGCAATAAACAGCGATATTCTTTCACTTAAGGTGAGTTTTAGGATTTGAGAGCTGAGTTAGCACTGGCAGCTTGGCATATATTAGCATATGAAAACACTCAGCATTTTGTCTCTTGGGAAAAGTGGTAATTAATCATTGACAAACAAATTGTAATTCTTATTATGCATAATACTGACGAAATAATATCTCAGCTTTTTATAGACTTGCTTTCAATATGGGATGAGGAGTTACAAACTGTACAGTGAGAAGCCCTGTAAGAGTGTCTGAACACAGAGATCATTGTATGTTACAGTTCTCTGACAGAGAGAGTAAAACAAACCGTAGGTACACAAGTCTGGTTCTTGCTTTTATCCACTGCTGCCAAAACTCCTCCCCATGTCTACTTAACTTTCAGTGGCTTGTGTTCATTTTAGTTAGGCATCCCTTCAGCCTGACACTTAAGAAGAGTCACTTCTGTCATACAGTAGCCATTAATTATGCGACTCACTGATCTTTGAACTTTGTATATAGTCAAAACAGTCACCATGGGGCTGGATAAATACATGAAATTATATTTTGTGACTTATATTTTGTGTTGTATAAAGGTAACTATAATTGAACTAGATTTATTTTTTTAACTTAGATTTTAAAATAGTCTAAAATGTACCCATGTGTTCCTAACGGTAACATGATAACGCTTGCACTCTATCACCAATGTTTCATGAATAAGTTGTGCCTGTAAAGAGATACCCTCAAGTTAATCTGTACTCTTATCTTTAATATAATAAGAGTGCATGAATGAATCTAGATTATTATCTTCCTCTGTTTTATGAGAACGGACTCTGAAAGTGAATCGTAAAATCAATGGCAAATTGTACCTACAATTTCTACTATATTTCTACTATAATTTTAATTGTACTTATTTAAATTTATTTTTATTTTCTTAAGTCATTATTCATTTTTGTACAATATTTGATTTCTCCTCTCAGGTTCAGCCTTCATACTTTCCCCAGCACCACATCGCTCATGAACTCATGAACTATTACTATTTTCCCTTGTGTTGTTCCCTTCTCTCTCTTGACAGTTCTCTCACTCTCTCTCCTGTTGTATGTCTTAGATCTATGGTTTACTTGCTAGCTTTGTCTTTTTCCTCACCCTTTGCTAGGTTTCCCTATATTCCACCTATCAGTGAAGCATTCATTATATATCTCTTTTTCCTTATGACTGATTTCACTTAGATTTCAGCTCCACTCATGCCACAACAAACACCATGAGTTTTTCTTTCTTTGATTACCAAATGTTCCATTGTACATATGTATGTACATTGTACTTATGTATCTTGATCTATTAGTCTGTTTTGGCTTTGTTACCATCTCTTAGCTATAGCAAATAGTCTCATTATAAAATTACAACACCTTTATAAAATGGAACTAAGATGATTTGTTTGAACATGAATATTATCAAGTGATTTTACAAGGTCCTTACTTAGGAATAACAAGAAATTCTTGTTTTTGTTTTGTCAACAGAGTATTTGATTTTCAAAAATGGATATTTATGGCTGGAAGTTAGGAGAGAATTGGAATTTGTATTTGAACTGTCATGTTCTTACAAAATAATTTATGTTCGCAATTCATTTTTAACTTTTTTTTTCTGATTTGTTAATATAACAATCCCAACACCTATTTAAGTACCATCTCAAATATGATCTTTTCTCTCTCTCTCTCTGTGATACTCAGCTTTATATTCTTTATGGGAAAAAATCATTAATCATGTGGTCTACTCATTTTGAATGGTATGATATTTAAAATAAACCTTTGAATATAATACTGGCTCCCTATCAGTATGAGGTAAATATCTGCTGGGAGGGTGTATATTGACTGAAATTCTTCGTACTGTTTTTGTCTGACCAAAATGATGGGCTACTCAGCAAGTAAATAATTCCATGGTACTGTGGGTTTTTTTTTTTTTTGTACTTTTGTGTGAATCACTGCACAGTTGTTTTTAAATGACATGACTCTTTTTTAACAAGCTGAAAAATGAAGCTTAACTTGTTTTAGAAGACAGTTGTAAGAAACATCTCAGCCAGCAAACTATTATAGAATATGAAATGTTAAAATCTGCTCTGCAGTTTAGCAAGCAGTCTGTTCCATAGGGTTTTAGGCACTGGTGAGAAAGGAGGAAGTTTTGTTTTAGGCTTTGCTTTGGAAGTTCCAGCATTCATTGATTCTGGAATTCCCTTAGCCCCAGAACTAAGGAACTACTTTTCTGAGGAGTCTTAACAAAAGCATCATTTCCTAGAGCATCTTTTCACTCCAGTTTTTAAGATCACTTATTTTAAACTTGCATGCATTATGTGAGTGTGTTTTCCAGTGCTTTTGGCCTTGGGTCTTCATATGCATGTATTAAGCTCATTATTTAATATAAATTTCAAATTTTAGAAGCTTTCTCTCTGTGTAATTCCCTAATTTTTTATATGTTCACCTAAAAGTTCTACTTGTCTTAGACTTCCTGAGTTCGAATCCCTTCATTCTTTACTCAGTAAGATCAACAGCCTCTGTTTGCTCCTCTATCGCAATCTGGTCTAAAAGTTGTTTTTAGTCCACAAACTTATTTCCCTGAAACTTGAAATTCACTGATCTCTTGATAAGGAGGTCAATGTTTTGAGAGTCAACGTTTGAGAATAAATGTTTAATTTCCTTGCCTCTTACATAAATGACCAGAGAACACAGGGAAAGTATCAGTCCCCTTGATCCAAGGTTAGTTAGGCATAGTCATTACAGTAGAGAGGAATAAGTTCATCTGATGACTTCACCTGACTCCTTTTCCTAATCTTAGTATCACCTCTGACTAGACATGGTTTTGGAGATAGTACCTCCATTCCTTAGGTCTAATTTTATATCCCTAGAAAATAAAGTCCTTTTCTAGTAAAGTGCTTGCTTGTTGTTGAAAAACTGGCCAACAATACAGGACAGTAGTTCTTTTTGATGTAGTAACATTGCATTATAATATATTTGAATTTATTTTCTCACTCACTTATTCTAAGATCTGCAGTTACTAGAGAGGGTTATTTAATACAGTTCTTCAGATCCACCCTTAGGTAGAACGTAAAAAGACAAGTGAATCTAAGGAGGAAGTTACACAAATATCAATACTACAAGATGAAATATAATTTTATTGCATTTGATATGATTTTTTTTCAGAGCTAAGTTTAAGCTAGCAGAAAATTCTTTATCTGGTCATAGAATACACTACTTTTATACCTATAAAACAAGGCTCTATCAATCAGTGTGAGAGAACCGAATATGAAGTTTCTAACGTGTATTACAGTACAGATTTCCTTTTGCATCTGTTCTATGACTTGTATAATTAGGAATATGAGAAGTATTCTTTTTGTCTCCATGTTATCTTTTAAACTGTTTCCTTATTTTTTTCTAAGTATTTGTGTTTTGATGAACATTGGCTTTTAGTAGCACCATAACTAAATTTGTGATGAACATTAACTTTTAGTAGCACCATAACTAAATTTGTAGAATGTAATAACAATGATACAAGTTGCATTTGTATAACCCTCTTATTTTATAATTAGAATTGTTATTTACATATTACTTTTTATTATAAGATGAGATGATAATTATGAAGTCATTTGGGTGTTTAAATTTTCACACTTTAGAATAGTTGTATAACACTTGAAATATTGGTGTTGAAAAAACACTGAGATATCTTTTATTGTTCCTTTTATCATTATGGTTACAAAACAGGAGATGTTCTAGTTAAACATTTTGGTTTTGTTTAAAATCCTTCAATCTATAACTCATCTATTCATCCAAGAATAACAAGTATCAAGCATAATCTAGGTGTTGTAAATACAGTAGCAAATACAATACACACAGCACCAGTCCTATGGAACTTGCCATATCTTGAGGGACAAGACCCCCTAAATCTGACACCAGAACCATAAGGTAAAGCAACAAAACAACAGAGATAGGATTGGAGAAGATGACCTACAACAGGAAAACATGGACAGACCATAAATGAATACAGACTGGCTGCCCAACACAAACTTAAGACTGAAAACCTATCAGTAAGGTTCTACTGGTTTCAATAACATAGTTCCTCACCCAAGTAAAGAAAACTGCCACAGGAAATGGACTAATGGACTTAACACAGACTAGCAAACAACAAAGAACAGGGTTTGAAAGAATGGAAGGGGCATTGGAGGGAGGAGAGCAGGGAGGTATCCCAAAAACCACTTACCGAAGTTGTGATATAAAGAATAAAAATAAATTAAAAAAAAATCAAGAGGTAGCATGATTTCGAATTCGTGAAATACACTAGCTATGAAAATTCAACTCTCACTAATATAACTCAGCACGACTATGTAAGAATACAGTTGTATTATCATTCTTAAGAGAATCCTGGAGATTAACTAGTTAATTCATGCTCATATTATTGATTGCTGGAAAAACCAAGAGTCATCATTTTTTTCTGTTTTTTCTGTTTAACAGCCACATGAACACTGAATCTTTGGGCACATATCAGGTAATAACTAATGAGCAAAATAAATAAGTAGTTAATTTTGTGTCTTAGAACCTGAGAGCTATAAATACATACCTGAAATGAACTTTATAATCAGAAAAATGAAAACTGGTAATATATCCTGTGTGATGGTTAATTTTATGTATCACTCTCATTAATATATCTGATGTGTTGAGCAGTTTGGTTGGAGACCAAAAAGGCTATGAAGAGATCAGTAAAGGAAGAAATTGTGTGATAAGTTGAGTGATAAAAGGGGACAGATTTTGACAGGACTTTTATATGGGGAATAAAGTTGATTCTGATTATTCATCATTACTATGTTCAATATAGTAACTGAAGACACTAGGGAATATGGAATGCTTCTCATTGAGACAAATGAAGAGTAAAATTCCTTCAAACCTAGCTTACATATTTTTGTGAATCAGAATACCATTTGCGCTGAAGTTCATTCACCAACATCCTTGCAAAGCAGCCAGTATCATCAGAGACTCGGTGTAGAACGTTGAGAAGTTGTTCTGTAAAACCCTTTTCCTGTGCAATAGTTATCAAATCAGAACAAACAAACAAACAAACAAACAAACAAAAAGGTAAATTCTTTCCCAGCTTCTAGATCTGTAGAAATGGCTTTGCCTGCAAGTTAAATATTTTTGTACACCACATTGCCTTTTGAACTATGCAGTCAGCTAGCACTAACTGAGTGGAATTCAACATCTTTTTGATCCTTAGTGACCTAAACATTCTGGTTTTCAGTCTCACAATAGTGCCATCCACTACACATTATTGACCAGGCATCTCATGAATCCACAAGTTTTACCATTTTTCTGTTTTTCCATGGTTTTACATACTCTCTAGATGTTACTTTAGCACTCTATGGAGTAACTTCACATATATATTGGCAGATTTCCTGTTCCTGGATGTATCATATTGTTGATTCATTAACTTTAAATTCATGGTGATTAGGACTGTTTCATGCTTTAAAAAAGGGCAGCATGTGTTTTCTCTGTAAAGCGTTCGTCAGCCTTCTTAGGGACCCTAGTCAGTGTTTCAGCGCTGTTCTTAGGGGGCATTTGAAGCAGTGAAATCACCAACAAAAAGCATGAAAATGCTAAGATGTGGCACTTAGCAGGCTACAGAAAAGACACTTGTTTACAACATGAGAGGTGAAATAAGCAGAGTGTCATCATATTCAGTCTCAGCTGGGAAACATGTGAGATAGCAGACTCCAATTTTTGGCTGCTCAGCATAAGGGAGTGACCATGAAAGAGGGTGACAATGCACATGTCGATTTGGGTGTTACAACTAAATGTCAGTAAATAAGCAAATTCAGAAATTCAGAATCTATAAATTGTAAAGATTGACTATGCTTTGAACCACGGGATAAAATGAGACACTTTGAAAGGTCCTAAGAAATAACTTGATCTATAATTTGACACATGTTGAATGCTGATGAAGCTTAGAGATATCAGCATAAATTTACATTCCTGTGTCTTTTTAATGTCAGACTCTTTTCTTCTTGCTGAACTAACATATAATTCATTTTTATATTATTTTGCTTCTTCTTACATGCTACATGGCTCATACTTTTCTTTCTTCATGTGTGCCTTCCCTGAACACCTCTGACACATGTGTCATTGACCTAGGACTTGGCAGACATGCCAAGCAGTATGTTAGTTTTCAGGTATTCCTTATATTTTTGGCTCATGTAACAAAAATAACCATGTGTATTTACAATAGCCAGGATATGGAAACCACCCAGATGCCCTAAAATAGAATGGGTTGAAAAGTGGTGATATATTTAAACAGTGGAATATTTTTCTACAGTGAAAAAGACAAACTTGTGTTTTTTGCTGAAAGATGGGTGGAGCTGGAAGGTATTATACTAGTGGAAATTAGTCAGAAGGAAAAATAGAAATGCTGAATGGTCAAAGTTCAAGAAAATGTCAAAACTAGCATACTGATCATAGAACTGAGGCATACAGCAAAAGAGGGGGAGAGAGGGAGGCAACACAAGATTTGAATAAATGCAGAGGAATATGATGACAGGTCATGGATGATCTAGCGGCAGGAAAATTATGGAGGCTACAAAGATGTTAGAAAAAATACTAAAAATAATTAGATGAAAAATTTTAATTGTAGAAAGGAAAACTTTAGCTCTTAAGAATATGTAAGGAAAATATGGGAATGAAGTATTTTACAAGGTGAAATACATAAACATACTTAATATTTCTCTAATAGTACTTCTAGATAGAAGTTCTGCTAGTTAAACATTCTAAAAGAAACCAAAAGCAAACATAAAATGTTTATTTCATATTACAAATATTTTTTTTTCTTTAAAATAAGAGTCCCTTTATTTTGGACAATCTTCCATATATATAGGATGAAATACCAAATGGGAGTATACTCCAAAGCATTCTGTTGGTAGAGTTGTGCCTTCTGTTAGTTCATTGTCTTAATATGTTGATAAAATATGTGTGCTGGTAATATATAACCGATGTATATGTTATGTCAATATATATTATATGATATAAATGTAGATAGAAGGCCTCTTGATCTTCATTGACTGTATATGTGTGTTGTATACAGAAATATGCACACATACAATATATGCACACATTTCCTTATTCCTCCATGAAACATACTAGTTAGAAGAATTAAATCCACTAAGGTATATATACTATACCTTTAGTGCTAAGTTATAACACTTCTGTAACTAAGTACTTCTATACCTTGTATATTTATCTTTGTTTTAGAGTCAATTAAAAATGCGTTTTGGAAATTAAAATTTTCATTCAATAGTGTATTCCTAGTATATACCATTAGGTCAAGGAAGGTGATCAAGGAAATAGCTTTTTAAGCACTGCCTAAATAAATCCCAAAGAATTGCATTTTTTTTTAAATCTTAACTTTATGAAAAATCTCTAGTCTCTTTGGTGTCTATGAATAGGACCTGTGCTTTGAGGAGAATAATGTTGGTATTCCATTCTCACTTTCATGTCTCTAAGTACACTATTCTTTCTGGATGTTCTGTGGACCTGTTTGTTTTTGTCACAGATCTTGTCATAACATTGGAAAGCAAAGATAAATATGGCAAATGATGTAGCCTGGGGCTTCTTGAAGTCAGTTGAAGCAAACAAAGGTGTAAACAAAGTCAGTAAGCCCTATTTAAAGTGCAAACTAAAGCAAGAACACAAAGGTGTATGTATTATAGCCAGTTGTCTTACCAACCAGTAATTAATCAGGCATCCATATATGTACAAATCCTGTCAAGCCTGCATATACCTATCTTCTTTCTGGAGTGGGCAATTTGATCAGTGGCAGTGATAATAGTATGGTTAAGGTTTATCTCTACTTCTGAGGAGTTCCAGCATTTACATATTTTTGTGCTTAGAGTGAAGCACTTCAAAAATAATATCTTGCCAATTGTTTGACAAATATACCTAGAATATATTTAATAAATTCTGCAGGTTTTTTTTATTTTTTGAGCATCTTAAAATGTATGAAAAAAGATGGAAAGCAATTCATATAAGAAGGGTAAATTTCTAAGAGATCTGTCAATGTAACTATTTATTTATTTATTTATTTATTTACTCATTCATTCATTCATTCATTTATTTATTTAACTACTTATTTATTTATTTTTGAGGCTAGGTCTCTCCATTTTTGCCCATGTAACCACAGGCCCACATTGCCCAGGGTACCACAGACTGAAGCAATCCCTAGCCTCAGCTTGCCAGGTAACTGGGATTACAGGTGCGTGCCACCACGCCCAGCTATTTTTTTGGAACTAGGTCTCCCTACATTGCCCTGAGCTGGACTGGAACCGTGATCACTGTTCCCTGCTGCGACTTACAGGCTGCAGCTTACAGGCAGGCGCCACCAAGCTCTGTCAATGATTACATAAAAAGTTCATGGTTGGTTTAAACCAAATAAATACCAAATGTAAAATCAAGAGGAATTAGTAAAGACTTGCAAGATTGTATTTAAGAAAAAAAACATCTATTTTTGCTTTTTTTGCAAATTAGCTGAAAGCCTAAAATAATAATTCTTTTACTTAGAAAGTTTTCCATTATGAAATTTTAAAGTGTCTAAATTACTGTCAGTAATGGAAATTGCCAGTTTCATCAGTTTTGACATTTTTACATTTTCAAATAAAAAAGTATAAATACAGATTTTTATTTATTCATTTACTTTACATTGTTGTAGTTCCCATGTTTCTCCCACCACAACACCCGAGACCCATCACTATTTTTCCTTGTGTCCTTCCCTCCCCGGTTTCTCTCTTTCTCCTTTGTTGGATGGGTCATGTCCATAGTAAACTTGCTAACTTTTACTATTTCTTGTCCTTTTGTTTGATCCATCTAAGTTCCACATATAAGTGAGACCATCTGTGACTTTTCCTTGTGACTAATTTCAGCTAGCTTAATCCCTTCCAGGTCCATCCATATGCTGAAAATGGCATGATTTTTTGATTTTTGATTGCTGAGTAATATCTAATATCATACTTCTAGTTAGTCTTTAGTCATATCTGAGTTATCTATACTCATACTAAGATACTAAGCACAGAGGGATAATTTCCATGCTAAAAAGACGTTTATTGTGACCAAAAAGAAGTCCCATATTAGCTTCCTGTTGTTAACTTAATATTATCTCAAACTTAGGTGTTTAAAATGAAACATAATGGTTATACACAGAAACACATCTATAAAACTGTGATCATTTAAAGGTCTTAAAGTTACCCTTTACAACTTCTAGAGACTGTCTACTCATTGATTCAAAGTGACGTATTAGCTTTGGAGTCAGAAAAAAAGTGGTTCTAGTGCTACTGCCACTCCTAGGATCTGCATGTATATATCTGCATAGAGATTTTTCTTGAAATTCCACATCCCCTCTTTTTTTTTTTTTTTTTTTAATCAAGGAGAGGGATTAGGCAAAAGTTTCTTCCTCTTACAAACCCAAGTTCTCTATTTTCAGTGTAATGTTACTTCAGAAAGCAAAAATCAATAACTCAACTTCTTTCCAAGGACTGTTTTGGCCCTTCAAGTTCTTTGTCTCCCTGGCATGCTGTGATATTATCTGTTTCTCTGCAAGACACCAAATAAGAGAGCTGTCAGTATGACGTGAACTGAAAAGAAGCAGTTTATCCCTAAACCAGGGCTGCTCTTTGGTCTATTCAAAAATATTTTACCTTTTCCCAGTGAATTTCAGTTTCTATTTCTTTTGTTTGATCAAATAAAATGGATAGAACTTAGGGAAAGAGGGCAGTAGAATAAGATGACAAAACAAGAGTATAAGTTTACTGGATAAGTAAAAAAGCTGATATTCTTACAATTCGAAAGCTTACATGTGTTAAGTGCTTACACTTGAACCTGGACCTTTGGGATTCAGAAACTGATTTTATTTTTAATCTTATTATTTTATTGACTTAGAACTTGCCTTAATAATTATCCCAAAATACTGGATTATTAAGAACTGCTAATTTAGAACATCCCTATTTATTTAGATGTAGAAAAATCTGAAATTTTCTATTCAGAGTGTAACTCCATGACACATGAAGCATAGCAATACAAAAATCCTTATTCACAAATATGCAACTCCTATGGATAATACAATAATGGATAATTACATAATATGGTTTATCTTCTACTTTTATGAACTGTCTCAGGTGTTAGACTGCAGGACAATTGTCTGATACACTTTTTGTACTCACTGTGCATATTTCTTAACACATCACCTAAGTACATCTAAGAAAGTAATGAGCATGTATTCCTAAATAAGTACAAGGAAAATGTCTTTAGGGATTTATTGTGAATTTGTAATAGGTAGCAGATTATTTCTAACCTTAATTTGAACTAGCTTTAAAATCAAGAAATTTTGAAAGGGTTTGGAAAAGCTGTTGATTTCTGACCTCCATCTCTTTTTCTCGAGAGTCCAATAAAGTTTATGAAGGTATAATGATAAAATGCTTATCTTGAGTAGACATTTTTGTTTTCTAGATTAACAAAAAAATGGAAAAATTCATATTCTTCATATCAGAGCTTGTTAAAAACGGTCCAAAGATCATCTGAAAGAGTTTATATTTCAAGGTTAAACACACAGATTACTAGACTTGACTCTTGAGACAGTGGTGTCTAATTCTTGTTTACAGCATGAGAAATCTAGTGTATCATCTAATTCAGCATTCTGTAAAATCACAACTGATTAATTGGAAGCAGTTTTTGTTTCTTTTAAGCTGTGTTCAGAAGTCTGTAGACTAGTCTTTGCTGTTTTATGTTTTATTTTAAGACTTGGTCTCATGGTTGCCCAGGGAACCGCAGACTCAAGAGATCCCCAGCCTCAGCCTCCCAGGCAGCTGGGATTACAGACACATACCACCATGCACAGCTATCTTTTGAGACTAGTTCTTGCTATGTTGTCCCTGCTGGGTCTCGAACCCGTGTACTCAAGCGATTCCTAGTCTCAGTCTCCCTCCCTAGACTGGGTTAAAGGTATGTGCCACTGCGCCAGGCCCCCATCTTTATTGTTGATAGCAAAATGATGGTGTTTTGCCTGACTCAGGTTGCTCTTTCATATCCAGGTGAATGTCTTGTCTGATACACCATCTGAGTACCATGAAGACATGCTCCTGTGAAACTCATCTTCAGTGCTCTGTAGTGGGAAGAGTAGAAACATCAGAATTAGTTTGAATTGCCAATAAGCTACACAAATTCCTGACTTTCAGTCTTCTTAATTGTTCGGAATACTGAACTCCTGTTAGATTTTGAAGAGTACTTAGTGCGATACCTGATACAGTGGAGATGTACAAAACCCTCCTTTTTTTTCTCTTAGATGATGCCTTAATACTGAGAAAAAAGTCTAAGAAGCCTACATTCCAAATAACTTGTCTTCTATCTACTCTCCTCCAAAAAGCATTGTATGTAGAGTAGGAATAAATCACAAGGTGTAGGAGATAACAGGACTATACCACCCATACTCAGAAATGACTTTGAAGAAAAGGTCTCCATAAAATGATTTACAAATTCCTATTGACAGAATCAATTATTTGGAGCAAATTGCTCACTTTATCCCTTTTTGGAAATGGATAATCCTCACTTCACTTAAAAAAAGTAAAGAAATACAAAAATAATAAGATTTCAGCTCTATGTAAATGCATACTTTCCCCAAATAGATGGTCATAGAATCTTTTTGTTTTCAGTGTAGCATTTAAAATACTTAATATTCTGTAAAATATGCTTTTTAAATCCTACCTTCTAAGACCTCAGAGAAAATCTTTCCAGTTTACTTTGACTTAGCTAATATCAGTTCCTTCCTGAAAAATCAAATCAAAACATTTGCTTGCACGCCATTTCTGATAGATAATAAAATGATGCCTTTTTTTCTTTATTCCTTTTCTGAGCCCATTCATGTTCTTGGCACAGATTTCTAGTGATCAAATCCCAAGAGTAAGTTATCAGCCTTTAAATGAGCTCATCATAGGTGATAATACCTGGTTATTATTGAAATAACTATCAATATATAGTTGTTTCTTTATTCCCCCTGAATTTCTGTAAGAATGTGGAAATATCATTTCCAGAATATAACCTGCATCTTATGTCTGTGTAATTGTTCTGCACTTGACACAAAAGGTCTGAAGCAGAGGCTCCCAGGGAGGAAAGCATTATGAGAACAGTCAGATTAGATTTGTGAAGACAATTAAGCTCAATTTTTTATGACTTCTTTGTATTCTTAGCTATGAAATATTTCTTGCCGTTGAATCATTTGGATTCCTGGTAGCTTGCTGGGGGAAAAAAAGATATTTATTAAACAAACAAGTAAGAACAAAGTAATAAATCTTCTTGTATTCATACTATGTGAAAAGGAATGAAGGAACTCTGAAAGTATGCAGTGTTTGTGTTTGGAGATTTGGGGAAATATCTTTATCATTTCCTGCAAATAGGTTTTTATAGAGTGCTGTCAAATTTTAATTGTCTGCAAAGTATAGGTTACAGGTAATTAAATCAACTCTCTCCAGCAAAGAAAACTTTAAAACACTTTTGAGAGTCTTCTACTTTTCGTGTTAACTTTAAGAAAAACACTTTGGAATTGGCAGGGTTGGTGTTTCTCTTAGGAGCTTATATTTGGCAGAGATGAATCAGCATATGCTTCCATGAAGTTTGAGGTCAGATAAACTCAAGAATTTCACAGTCATTTGTTTTCATATTGGGTGCTTCTTGAATGGGATTATATTATCTCTATTTCCTTAGTGGAGCTATCTGAATGAAAGTGCATGATTTACTTCAGGCACATCTAGAATGATTTACACTTTTACAAACTATGTAGAACAAATTTTTTTCAAAATACAACAGTTACCCTTAATGCTTGTAAGAAACACAGTGATATTGCCAATCCCATTTCAAAAACTTTTGCAACTTTACCTATAGGAGAACCTTTGGGAAGGCTTGGGAAGTATGTGGTTTGGCTCTCCGCAACTTATATCCCGGTTCCCTTTCTTTATTGTTCCTAAAGCACCGAGTCTCTGGTCATTTCCAACATGTGAATTTGCATAATGGAAAGTTCTGAAGTCTGAAGCACTTCCTTGTCTGTAAATACTGACTCATGTAAGTCTGGTTTTGTTCAGAGCAGAATCTTATAAAATGCTAATAGGTAAAGTGTATTAGGAAAATGGATAGATCATTAGGTTTATGTTAGAATAATCTATTCCACATTTCCCATTTATTTTCTGTGAATATTTGAGCAAGTACATAAATCTGTTAAGGATATCAATTTCTCTTTTTTTGTTAAAGAAGGTATTTTGAATGTAAATTGTGACAAAATGTGTTACAAATTTCTATTCAATTAAACAAAATATTTGTATGAGTTTTCTTGAAAATTCATAGGTGAATACTTATATATTTTAGTCATCATATGTTTGTCAAGCTTGCTTTATAGGCCTGAAAAGATGAATGAAATGACCCATACCTTAAAGAAGCTCACACCTTAAAGAAGGGATATAATTCTATAATTGGACACTTTTCTTTCTGACCATTGAACTTCATTTCAAAGTGTTTCACAGATTTTAAATGTTTCTCATGGCTGTCATTTCTTATGAAGCTACCTATAATTTTTAAATGTCTTTTTTTAAATAATAAAAGTAGTACATGCTGATTGAGATGAATTAAGCTAATGAAAAATGGCGTGAAAAAGGAAGCAATAATCTCCATGATCTAACTAATCTCCATGATCTAGCTAATCAGAAGAAACAAGATAGTGAATTTTGAGAACCCCATACTGCCATTTATCTGTGTATATTTGTGAAGAGTGAGTTCTTATATCAGAGTCCTTTTCAATACACAGATGTATGCTCTAGTAATTTTATGTGATGTTTAACTGTAATATTAAATATAGATTAAAATTAGAATTTAGCCTGTTGCAGATTATTTGACCATACAAATAAAGCATTATTTATTTCATTCCATATTTATAGTTCTTTAAATTTTAGTATAGCATATGCACTACAGTTGTTAATAAAATGTTCATAAATGTTTTCATAGTATTTAGTAGATAGTTCAAAATCAAATTACTTGCTTAAATTTTACAATATTTATTTTTTTTCTCTTAACAGTTCCTATATTTTTTTTCTGAGACTTTTCTTCGACTTACTTTTTCTCTTGAAACATTTAAATGAGGTTATGTTGATACAGCCATATTACCAGACAATGGGACTTGAATATTGCCTTTCCTTCCCCACTAATCTTTGCCAAGGCACTCTTAGAATACTGGTCTTCGCAGGCATTTAAAGAGGACCTGTTTTCATAGACTCAGTTGTAAGTATATTTAACATATCTCACAATCTTGTATTCTAGAGTGATTCCTTGATGGTGTGGAAGCAGATGTATTGCAAGATAATTTTAGAAGTTGTCCAAAGCCTGTTCCTTGATAGAAGTGCCACTAGATAGAGTAGAATGGAATATAATTATGAGAAAATAAAGAATTTCAGATGTGTTCTCCTCTGTGACTTTTTCTTTCTCTGCCATTCTGCGGTCATTTTGATAACATCAAGTGCAATATGTAACTACCTGTCCTCTTGAATCTTCTTCATTACCATTGTACTGTACAAATTTTCATCTCTTAATTGGATGCACCAAGAAGGGGGAGGCACATAGATGAATATATGGCACGAGTGCAGCACATGAAATGTTTTAAGTCATTTCAGAAATCAATTCACTCAGAGCATTGCTATGCCACACCTCTTACCCTGTTAAAAATAATTGTATCTGAGAAAGTACCAGTAATGGGGCCAGAAATATATATCCACCAATGTCCCAGAGATTTAACTTCCCCATTTCCCCCCCTCTATGTCCTCAGTATTCTAGCAGTGGGCTGTTTCACATTTTAGTTAGTGGGAATTCATTCTAAGATTACTAAGGAACTGATGAGTTATTAACCAGAAATTCTCCTTTGGTTCATGTGAGCAAAGTAGCATGCCCACTGTGATATAGAAGTGAATATTATGCTTCTACAACCTCATTTCTTCTTTTCCACTTACCATATAAACCTGTATCAAATTGACATCTAGGATGATATCTATAGCATGTCAGTCATTGGCACAGCTTTCTGTGAGGCTTCCCTTTCTAATCCTTATTCTTCATTTGAATAGACATATATAAGGGAAGATGCAGTGCTCATTTATTTCATTGATCTTGTCCTGTGTCAGATGAAAACATTCAATAACTCACTTAATACTCCCACTCATTATTACCCTAACCATGATCTGCTTATGGTATAAGCCTGTGATACATCAGCATGTAAATTCAGATGTTAAACTCATATCTTTCACTGTATTTAACAAGTTGGGATCCATACTGTCACATTTTGTAAGTTCTCATATGTATTATACAATAAAGAATATCAATATCAATGAATGTTTTTCTTGGATAACAATAATCAGGATAACACAATGATGGTAGTAAAAGGAATCATTATTAATGTTGTATACCAGGAATTCTAGTGAATACTTAAAAAAATAGCTAATTATAAGTCTACATCAACACCTGATAAGGGCTATCATATACCTTTATAAAATGAGTAAACTCATTCTCGAGAGTTAAAGTATGGTCCAAGTGCAATAGCAGGATTGTAATCTAACCCTTTCGAACTTGAGTGATTCCCGCCTTGTCTTCTAAGGGTATGTAGGGGTGTGTGTGTGTGTGTGTGTGTGTGTGTGTGTGTGTGTGTGTGTGTGTGCATTTAATACTTTGGCAATGTGCTATAGGCTCCTTTGTATATACCCTGTGAGACTAGTATGATATCAGTATTGCATATCACTACATGTTACTCATAAACATGTATGTAGTAACTTTGAATTTTCTCTAAAGAGGAAAAAATAATCAAAATGTGTGAAATACCACATGACGTGTCTTTTCTGAGTAAAAGATAATAAATTGCATTTTTTCCTTGCAAGAAATGTTTTTAACCATCATGCTTTTCAAGTTATATGGATTAATCATCCTTCACACCCTTTTATCACTTCAGTGCAAGGCATCCATAGTCATGGGGCTTCTGAGGTAATAAAACAATTTTGCGCTTTAGATAACTCTTTATTCCCCCCACTGTATAGCGGAAACTGTCACCTTGCTCTCTGCTAAATAGTTGTGTTGACAGAAATCCTCCAGCAGCAATAATTGGCCTGACATTTATACATACTGTTTTGTTCATGAATTAAAGACTTATTGTTCATTCTTTCATTAGAAGTTTGTCAAGAATAGGTTTATTTGTAGTTAATTTTATGTTCTCCATCCAATCTTGATTTCCAACATGGAAAATCAGAATCCCAATTCAATGAAGAAACTTTATTTTGCTTAAAATCCATATTAAATTTGAATGGGACTCTCTTTATATGTAATATTGAATTCAAAAAATAATTGAGCAGCTGCAGCAATTTGGGTAAAAGTAATTCAGCATGCTTTTCATGGTTCACATCTTAGTGGTATTTCTGATTTTTCCAGATAACAGCTCAAAATCAAGGTTTTATGAGAAAATGATAGAAAATATCTTTGAGGTTGCTGAAAGTCAGAGTTACCTAAAATTTAAGTACAGATGTTCTATTTACCACATTTTTCTTTTCATGAAAAGAATTTCCAGATTTTGTGAATGACATCTCTCAAAAGGAAAAGTAACGTTGATATCATTCTATTTGCTTCCTTAGTTATAGATGCAAAAATAAATTGACAGTCATTTACTACACATAATTTTAAAGTATTTAAATTGTCTCTACTTTTTGGAAGAGACATGTGCTCTATACAATATAAACTAAATTATATTTATATGTGTTTTTTTTTTTTAATACTAAGCAACACCACAGTAGGACTTATGGTACCCACTTCTATCTACCTTTTCTAGAATGTAGTCCAACCTTAATACCTTGAAGATGACAGATTAGTGAAAAATAATGACACCACTCTTTGGGTTAACATTTCCCTTTTCCTCACAACTAGCACTTTGTCTTTCTAGAATGGCACTCTTTTATAAATTCTTGACCTCACAAATTTAGTGGCAGGAGAACACCCTACGCCTACTACCTACTGGACATCACAGGTTTTGTGGCTTACGTACAGCTTAGTATCTCGGAATAGATGCAAATAAAATCACAATCTCTAGCTCCACCTCCTTAAAAAAAAATCTACTACTTTCACTTAAACTTTTAACTTTTTCCATTATTGACTCTTTATTTTGGTAATATGTTGGCTCTCTCTTATGTTTCAACATTTGCTAGTTCTACAAACTGGATATCTGAAATTCACCCTTAACCCCTTCTTCTCTATAACCACATCATACTGGTTATATTCTCTATAACTACATCACACTGGTCTTCAAACACAATAAAGAGCCATGTCCTATTCACTTTGTCCATCTCTCAATTATAAAATTGTATCAGATAAAAATCCTTCTTATATAAGAGAATATTGGCATTCATCCTAACTGCCTGTTCTCCTTTCTTTATTGACACTTTCACTTGGATTGATCTGCACACTCTTGCCTGAGCCATCTTTCTGGAATGGATATGAAAACATGTCTTGCTTTAATCAGTGCAATGGCCCGTTTTTCCTGCACTCATTCTCTGTGTATAAAATTCAGATACCAGCACTGATTTCGGATCAATTTCCCTCTAACAATTCTTGCATATGGGTTAATGGGACGCTGTGACTCTTGGGGGCTTGCATGGTTAGTGAATGTGGTAACTGCTGATCATCATCACATGTTATCTAACTATATTTTGAGGCAATACTTAAACTCTGAAGCTGTCAATTTTGATTTTTAATTTAGGCATACGCTCAAAATTTCCTTTAACAGTTTTCTATTTCTGATATTATCCTATATTTTTGGTATCACTTAGCTAATGACCTAAATCAACTTTAAAATATTTACTACATTATGGTTGAAAATATTAAATAAATCTACCTATATATCTACATCTACATTTTTAGATTTATTTGCATAAAGAGCACATAACAGAAAACATAATACACCAAGATAAATGAAAAAGAAAAAAAATGATTTGAAAAATATCTTTAACTATCTCTTTGAACCTCACATAGAATATTACTGTCTCCATTTTTCATTCTCTTTTATTCCTTACCCCCCCCCCTGCCAACACACACATGCCTTCTTCCTTCCTCTAGTGTATACTGTAACTATCAGGGAAGTTTCAAATCTCATTGATAAGGAAATGATGTTTCATTTTGCCCCAGAAATCAAACTCTAAACAGGTGTAAAGATTAGCTTTTCCCAGAATGCTGAAAATAATGTTTTCTTCTCTCACTGCTCTTAAATAATTTTCCTTATTTAAGGCAGTTTGGGTAGGCAAATCAAAACTGAAAAAAATGACATATGATGATAAATACCCAGTTGTGTTTTGGTTCATTTTGTTGTTGTATTTTGCAGTTTTTGATTGTCATGTGCTTTTAGCCCATTCTTCTCTTGTATCTCCTTAATTAGATACAAATAGATATGGACAGAAATTTTCTAAGAAAACATACTTCCTCTAGATAAATGAATGAAATGGTGATATAGGGAGTAGCAGAATTAAATTGTCTTTGCTCTTCCAGTCAAACCACAATAGCAAACTGAATCCTTGTGATGGGACAACAGAGGCAGAGAGTGGATGTTCATTCAAGTGGCAAGACTAAAATACTTTCCAGGGAGCCCTTTGTCAAAATGGTCATTGTGTCTATAATAACTGACTTAAGCTAAATATATTACTTTCTATCTTCCTACTGAATTATAAACTGATTAGTTATTGAGACTCTGCCTTCCATCTCATTAAACCTTGAATTTTCTGTTGATGGAAATAAATATTCAGTGATTCATAAATTCATTCCACAAATATTTGAGTGCCACTTCTGTGTTAGGAAGTGTACTAGGCATTTTGAGTGTTTTTTCTCAGGGTGAATGGTGAAAATTTGAATATTCTAATAGGAGACATCATACTTAAATTTTAGCTTGGAGTAGGTCGTGTCTTAAATTTGTAATTTTCAAATGCAGGCTCCACTTTGTGGTTCATCTGCTCTGCTTACTGGAATAGAAGAATAAACTATACAATTTGAATGCTAAATTTCTACTCTTAGATAACATTTATTATGTACTTAAATTGTCATATACTTCTAGAACTAGCACTTAATTAGACATTTTTTCCCTAACTTGGGCAAATATCACTAAAACTAATATTTTCTACAGTTCATTATCCTTTCAGAAGCCTGTGTTCCTTTAATACATTTTTCACAAAATACTTTGGTCATAAGAAATCAAAGCACTTGTGTCTTCCTTCCATAATTTCAAATTGATACCATATGAAAGAATAATGTTCTCCCAGATTTCTTCTACCTTATCTTATGATGACCAGTAATTTGATATCACAAAAAGAACAGTTCTCTCTTTTATGCATTCACTCATTTGTTTAGGAGGTAATTTTCACTGTAAGTCTATACTTGTTATTGCTAGGAAATCCCTAGCAATCTTTTCAGAGGCTTTGAAACTATGCAGTAAGGTCTGTTAGTAAATTATAGTGAGATAAATATTTTTATTTGTTAATTTTATTTATGTTAAATGTAAGTGTTAACTATTCACAGATGTAACGGCTTTTTAGTACAAAATGTATGGAGTGTTTGCCTCCTGGTAAAGTGCTGTTTGTCTTTCCTTCTATGGTAGTGACTGAGTAGACAGGCTAATTAATAGTCATGCTGATCAGTTTGCATTCAGTTTGATCTCTGCCATAAGGTTCATTATATGGGCAGGGCATTTCAGCTTGTTGCTGTTATAGGACAGAAGAGAATCAAATCTACTCTTTTATGTCAACAGGTTGTGTCAGAAAAGACAAAAGTGTTTCTAAAGGCTACTCTGAGGAGAGTGCTGTCAAAATGTGAAAGATTTTCTACTGTCTTTATATGGTCAGTCTATGAGACTTACTGTGGTTGGAAGAATAGACATAAAATGTTAGAGAAAGATAATACTGAAAGGAAATTCAGTGCAGTCATACAAGTTGATCATGGCTTTCCAAGGGATATCTTGATATACCAAAAGTCTTAAAATTTTCAAACAGCAAACTTAGAAGTTGATTTTCAGAGGGAAATGCACTCCACCCATCCACATAAGTGTCCTGTAGTGCCCAGAAACCAATCCAGGAACGTTCTTAGCTTTAGAGAGCTGCATAAACTAGAAAGTTACAGAATGGCTAGAAAGTTGAACAAATCAGTCATTTAAGTCTGGTAGAATTGCTATAAGATTTTTTTTCCATTTCATTTAAGATTAATGATAGGCCCCCTGACATAGAACAGGACTCAGATATTTGATACCTTTTTATTTCAGGAAATTCTAACTATGTTACCCTCCATTCTTAAAATTTAGTCAGTGAAATGCTGGAAGTTTTTTGTTCAAAGAGAATTTCAATGTCAAATTCTTGGTAATTTGAACTACAGTTAGGAACATATCCAAGCTGGCAGAGTTAGGATTCTTTCATCAGTAATTTGACATTTGGAACTGGTAAGTTTACTTTCTCTCTTCAGGTAGCTGGGTATTTAGCATATTAACTAGGAACTGCCTGCATGTGGTTATCACTTGTGCCATATGAAGCAAAGAGGGATGGGATGTCAGTCTTCACAGTAAAGACAAATAAATATACAGGAAGAAATGAGGAACAATGGAAGGGGGTCCTCGTGGCACTGTAATACCTGATTTTGATTTATGTTATGATGTAAAAATCCTGGTTTCTTATAAAAGATTTTGCACAATTTCTTTAACTTAAAAACTTGTTTATTGCAGAAAATAATTTTGCCTAGTATAAAAGGGAGAGAGTAAAAAACTTGAATGCATCTTATTTTGCCAGTTTTGTCAGTTGGAGTCAAAGTTGGACACCATATTAGTAAAGAGATTGCAGAATAAATCTAGGATCAAAATCTGAATTGGTGAGAAAGAACACTGAATCAGGGGTTATTTGTTCATGGATTACCTAATTTTGGATCCAGCATTTAATTCAGCAACTTAGATTCTGAAAATCTGTCTTCAGAAATAAGAAACTAGTACCCCCATCAAGGATACAATTTAGGAAAACAATGAGCTAGGGATGTTTGTTTTATTTTGTATGTTTTATTTATTTATTTATTTATTTATTTATTTATTTATTTATTTATTTATTTATTTATTTACTTATTTATTTATTTATTTATTTATGTATTTTTAAACTCTAGCAGGAGATAATAATACAAAATTTGTTGTATGTGCATATAAATATAAACTGCAATTCTTTAAATTCTTCCTTGTATTAAAGAAAAGCTAGTTAGCATTTGATGATTTTATATAACTTGTTGAGTTTTTATGCCTTACTAGACAAAGGTCTAGTTAATTTGGTATCAATTTATTCTTTATCATCCTCTTTATCCAGATGTGAAAACCACTGTTGAAACTTTTGTTCTTGATCAGAAAATTCAGAAATGATGCTTGCCTCTGTCTATATGACCTTTCTCCTAGACTTTGCTGTTTACCAGTAATTATGTCTTGGCTCTCTTCCATATGTTCACACTACATTGAATTTTTTTTACCTTAATATCTAGTCTTCATAACCACCTACTCTTCAGAAAGTACATGTAAATGTGATAGTCAGAGGAGCAAAGTGGAGAGAGCGATGACCATGTTGGGGATTTTTGGTGCTTTGGTGGTGTATGTGATGTGGTAACATACATCTGAAGAAGTGTGATCCAACTCCTCTGAAACATATGCAGTGTTGTAAACTAGTACTATCTCAAAACAAACAAAACATATACAATGAAATGAAAGTGACAGAGCCAGATTTTATATTTAAAACTGATTGAAGCTTACCCTGCTACCACACCATTACCCTGTGTGTGTATGTATTTAATTAGGTGTATTTGCTTATTTGACTTGTTCTTACCTATTGGAAGGGAGAACGTCTTTTAGTTTAAAGAAACTAACATGTATTCAAGGAGACCAAACCAAAGCACCAACTCTAAAACAATTATAATATTTAAAATTGAGAGCTGTGGCATTCACTACGGAATATACATCTGTATCCTCAGGATTAAGTGTAATAAAATAGTTCTTAAAGAGATTAGTCTTTGTAAAGAGATTTATTGACCTTAAAATAGTGTATAGTCCATTAGTCCATTTGTGTAAGGGAAGTAGGTTAAATGACTATCAGTTCCATCTGTTCTGGGTGTTTAAATCTCTCAAATACTTTGTGATATTCATGTGATAAAATATATTCATGTGATAAATATATATTCATATTACAAAATCCAGAATTATTTTCAGGTAGTTGAAAATTTGTTCCGTTCAGTTCTTTTGTCAAAGAAACTATCAATAAATTTTACTGTCAAGAGAGTCTGTCTCTAAATTCATGCACAAACTTCATGAATAGTCATGCTAAGAAAGTGTCAAATCTCTATTGACATAATTTAAAGAATTAATTACTTTTATTCTATGTCATTCTTTTTGGAAAAGATATTATAAACTCTATTCTGGTTAATTTCCATGCTTAATATATGTGTTACTGCTGAGTCAGCATAGAGCCTATTAAAGACTTCATTTTGTTTTCTTTTACAGATAACATTAAGCATGAAACACTTGGATTCATTTATCCCCTCCCCCCTCCCCACAGTTGGAAGACCTGATCTACTTGCCATATTCATGATGCTAAATAGACTTTAAATATTGATAAATTGATAACTGGGAGAACTAGGAAACTAATTTCAATCGGGATCAAAATAAAGCCCCCTTCATTGTCAATTTCCCAATCTTTCTTTGTCTTCCTCAAAACCTAACTCCTAGATTTGCCTAATGTTTTGAATTCTGTCAGTTCTCTGTGATACTGAGATCAGTAATTTGTATTTATTTTTGAACTTTTGACTTTACTATTCATGTATAGTTATATCTATTGGGTCCCCATTACTTTTTGGTTAGCTCCTCCACAAATATGTCAATCAGTTCAATGTTCAGCCTAGTGTTGCATAGATAGGGTAAAAAAAAACAATATTGTATGCATCTAGGTTTATAGAAAATAAATTTTAAAAATGAGTTTTATTCCAAAATAATAGAAAATTCTCTTCACGACCATATGTGATAATTAAGAACACATTAGTTCAGTAGCTCTATTATTGCCTACGTGGAACAAATATATTTCATTTTTATAACTCCATAGGAATTTTAATAGGCATTTTATCTCTTAGATTTCAATTTCTGTGAAGGCAATGTCTTTAATCTTCTCTACTCTATAACAGATGATGTTTCCTTTTTCTTTGTTCATCTGCCAAGTAAAAATAATTCAAATTCCATTTATAGTTTTGTGGTAAATGTTCAAAATTGAGTCTATGCATATACTATAAATGCGTTTACATTGTCTTCATGGATATTCCATTATATTTTGGGTTGTGGCTAGAGAAAAGCAAGAGCAGAAATATCCCATTTACTCAGAAATGGCCCCTTCATGTGAGTCACTGAATCTGTTACAGAATTTTCTAGATAATCAGGCTTTTTCTTACCCTGCGTCTCTGAGGCAAAATTGAAATGAACAGATAGTGAGGTGGCTAAATGTCATAATCCACTGACTTTCTGTCATTGACAACATGATAACATGTATGGATTTAGAAGATGGGTTTTTAACATTGCAGATTATGGTGGGAAAGTAAAGTTTCGAAAAACTTTTATTTTTGTACCAAAAAGCAGTATGTGTTGTACTGAGAAAATACTGCATTTTAAAATAATATAGTTTGTTTGGGGAAAATAAACATAGTGGAGAAAAAATTTGGTTTTCGTACATGTCCTTATATACTTATCTTAAAGAGAGGAAAATCTAAATTTACAGAAGTAAAACAAATACCCCAAGACATAAAGGAACTTGATGACAATTACTAAAAGCTAAGATTCTGAGTTGAGTCCTAGTCACTTATTTTCCCAACATGGTCATGGATGTATTTAGTGAATTTTTCCAAAAATGTAATTTATTTAATGGGGTAGAAATAAACTTTTAGGCTATGGAGTCCTTCAAATTGAGTTCATATAATTTTGTGAAATTATAAATTACACATTTACAAGTTTATGTTGTGTAAATGGGGAAACTAAAAACTAGCAATAATTCAGACATAGTCCTCTGAAGAAGTTAATTATTGATGTAGAGATAAATACATTTTATTTTCAACTTATTATCCTTCATACATAAATGGATAGCATCCTTTCTATGGGAGAGAACAAAAGATATAATAGATGTAAGCAAGTAAGTTTTGATCTGTAAAATCTCAAAGGTCTGTAATTTAGTCTGTTTCCCTTGGGTTCATTTGTTTTTGGCTTTTTTATTTTTGGTTTAGCTTTTATTAGGCATATTTTAATTTTCAAATTTTATTAAACTCAAAAGGAACAGGGATACGACAAGCAAATTAATACTTATTAAGTGAATTCCATATGATAGGAATTATTTTGACTGATTTATTATTATTTTTGATCGCATTCAGCAGTACTGAATTTGTTGCATTTGTCAAAGTTAATTAATTATGAAGCTTTTGAGGGCATAACCTATATAAGCCAAACTCAGATACTTAAAATTCAAAAAATACATAGTCTGATAATTTCAAGGGGACTTAGAAAAAACAAGACTTAAAATTTTAAGCACCTAGGAATTCTCCATGTATCCTATAACCACCTGGATAAATGTATTTTAATTCTATTGTTTGACTATTTAAACTTCAGCATAAATTTTAAAGATTTTTCAGTTAAATTGTGAGGGGCAAGAACTATTAAAATAATCTGTTAAAAATACACTTCACAAACAAATTTAACTAGGAAAAAAACAAATATTTAGACTGAAATGATGTCTTGTTACGAATAATATAATATTTGTAAGGTCTAATCTGCTCCATAGATCAATTTTACTTTAGCAGGTATTGCTTAGGTCTGTTAGGGACATAATCACCCTAATCATTTCATTTCTCAGGAAGATTTCAGATGTTCAAATATAAACATAGTCGTGTTCTTAAAAGAATTGTCCTATTTCTGTAGAAATGCAGACAAAGACAATAAATTAAAATAAGTGACTGATGACACTATGTGTAGTTAACTACATATTTACATTTTTTAACAAAAAAATCATGAGTTATGAATTCACTTAGATTTTCTACAAATTCACATAGGTCTGTGCTCTCTCCTGCAATAAACAGGAGTAATAGAAAGATGAGTGAAGCATGAACCCTTTCTTCAGAGGAATTACTAAATGTTATGATTTATAATATATGAGATACATGATAAATAAAACTAATATCAAGGGAGAAAGTAATATTTGTAATAAAGCAAGCATAGCAGTCTAGTTTAAACTTTATTGAACTTCTAGTACATGTTTGAAAAGTTCTATATATCTTTAACTCATTTTTCCACATTAAATTCTTGTGATGATACATTACATAAATCTATAAATACCTATTTTTATTGTTTTTGGTAAATACACAAACATTAACAACACTGCTACAATAACTAACCTCATTTTGCACATGAAGTCAGGAGAGCTTAGAGGGATTTAGTTATCTTAGGAAATACAGCACATTCACATTAAAACTGGGAAATCTGAAGGAGGTTTAATGAAAGTGTACTCCATAAATGGTGGGTGAATTTTGAGTATCAAGGTCTAGTGCAATTCCACATGTTTTTCTACAGCAATGAGTAGGGAGATTTTGCCACCTACTTACATAAAGGGACAGGGAGGATAGAATTTAAGGGAAACTGGGTTGGTTAGCTGGTAGAGAGATCCATCTCATACGAGCTGTGGCATCTGGTAAGTAATCATTGCTGAAGCACAAAACCCAGGCAAATAGAATTAACACCATCAAAGTAATCAAATTCAGCATCTCTCTTCCCTGACATAAGACCTGACACTCATTTCTCAGCTGGCTAAAGCTGCCTGGAAACTAGAAGTGAAGGGATAATTGTGTCATCTTAAGAAGAGCATAGATTGGTTGAGAATAAATGGAGCCATGATAATTGGCACATTCTCAGTTGAGTGGAGAACACAAACCTTCAGAGAAAGGTGAGTTGTTCAGTCTGACAGAACTTGCAAATAGGCTGCAGTAGTTGGGACTGATAAAGACTCCATCATTGTTCCCCCTCGTTTGGTATCTACTCTTCCTTACTTCCCTGTCAAAATAATGGCTTTTTCAAAGTTAGGTATGTGAGAGTTATATGGGATCAATATAATGAAATACATGAACTCAGAAAATTAACTAAATATATGAATAGATAATTTAGAACGGTTTTTATCAGATCACCAATGGCATTTACACTATATTTCTTTATGAACACATATTGAATATCTTCTGTGTCTGATATTGCTTTAGGCACAAAGGGAAACAAAAGGCAATTTATTTCTTAAAGGTAAGTGCAGAGGAAAAAGATAAGAAAATCAATGATCATAATTCTTCATGGGAAGTATATTAAGTAAAATGAGATATTGTGAGAAGAAAATGGTGACTTAATATTTCATAAATATCATTTAATTTTTACAAAATGGTGCCAATTTTTATTGATATTTTACAGATGAGTTAACTGACTTAAAGAAATTAAGTAACTTACAAAACCTCACAGCAAATTAAGTGGTATGGTCATATCTGACACCACAGTCCATGTCCAACCAAATCTTTTTAATAAAATGCTTCTGTTTGTTTAGACAATAAAGACCAATAATTTGACAATGCCCAGAATGCTGTAGTAAACTAAGGTTGTGGACGGAGACATCATATTTATAAAACAGGTTATAATTCCCCCCCCCTTTCCCACCAAAGTATAACTGATTATGTTCCAAGTCTGTGGTTATTTATTGACCTATTCTGAAAGAAAAAAAAAGTCCAATTTGTTTCAGATTTTATTTATAAACACGTTTCATCCTGCTCATATAGTTTCATGGTCCATTGCCTTTCTGCTATGTTCAGTCCTCAGATCAGAAGTTATATTGTGTTCCTGGCACATAGTATATTGTCTGATATGACCATATGAATGCACATAATTCTCCCCTCTTTGCTTGATATACTATCATATACTATCCTCCACTTTTTTTTAACAAAGTAAAATAGTGATATCGTCAACTATTCTTAAGGATAATTTTCTGCCATAAAATCTGAATAAATAGTCCATAAGCAAGTACTATGGGAATTATTAAACCTATATTGTGAAATAAATTAATAGAGTCTTGAAGTTTGTCAACTTGTGTCTCTCCACTCAATCATAATCTCATTCCTGTTATTTAGTCTTTGAAAGTTTGTGAAATATAACAGTAGGGAGTTGCTATTACTTGGTAAGAAAGACTGAAAGGAACATGTTTGCCTTAATGCTATTTGACTTATAATCTTACAAAGTATAAGGAAATGCAGTAAAATTATCAGGTATTATAAGTAATAAAAAATGAAAATTTTCAGCATCTATTGTAGTCAGATGATAATATTGCTATAGACTTATAGTTTGGAAACAATTTGTAAGAGCAATATTTCTGCAACTATTCTTTTCTTCTGCATGTCCTAAAGAATCTAATTTCTTTTTCACTAGACCAAATAGGATAACTCAACAGACAGTAATAGATTACTTCACACAGAATATGAAATTATTTTTTGGAATATGTATCTAATTTATTTATTTATTTATTTATTTGTTTGTTTGTTTGTTTGTTATTTGTTTGTTTGTTTTGGTGTCGCTATTTTTGCCCATGGGACTGCAGGCTCACGTTTCCCGGGGTACCACAGACTCAAGCGATTCCCAGCCTCAGCTCCCCAGGTAGCTGGGATTACAGGCACGCGCCCCATGCCCAGCTATTTTTTGGGACTAGGTCTTGCTGTGTTGCCCCGCGCTGGACTCGAACCGTGATTCCTAGGCCCAGCCGCTTTGTAGGCTGAAGCTTACATGCATGCGCCACCATGCTCGGCTTGTATCTAATTTTAATGTAGAATTTCTTGTCATATATCTCCTAGTATTGTTTTTATTTTCACATTTGAGAGTGCTCCAAAGCCAGCATTCTGATTCCATTCTTTTCCTATTAGTGTGAGTTTCTTCACCTTTTGTTGATCAGTTGTTGAAATATTACCATTTGATATGAAGCCCAAACCTTTTACTTATTAACCTTTTTCCTTCAGTTTAATATACTAATTTATATATAACTTAAAACCACTAAATTTTTAACACAAGTTCTCTGTAGGATATCTATCATCTTAACTTAATAATTTAAGTAATGTTTCTCTAATTTGTAACCATTAATTTACATTTCACTAATAGGTGATAAAATACTAACTTCTGAGTTCAGCTCAGTGGAACAATATAATATAAAAAGATAGATGAATGAAATCATGGAAAGATTTGTAGAAAAGTGATATTGGAAAGATGCTGAAATAGGAAGAAAAAAACTCATTCAAAAATACTTAGTGCCAGGTTTTCTTTTAGTATACAATTTTTGGAGGAGACGGAAAATAAAATAATTTCTTGGGAAAGACACCAGGAAACTGAAGAAAGATATTATTTTAGTGTAGAAAAAAAACAGCAGTATAGAACAAAGTAAAAAAATTAATTGCAACAATAAAGATAAACACTAAGGATTATGTTTCATACGACTAGTTTCTATCCATTCTATGCTTCATTACACCAATAATTCTATTGGATGTCCAAGAATTCTAACTTTTTTCAAAATTTTATGTTAATTGACCATGCCCTCAACTAATATACTTCTTCCCCCTTTAGAGGTCAAAGATTAAACAAAAACCAAATGAATTAGATCAGTAACATAATATGATTAGCATCAGATATCATAGAGATCAAAAGAGAAAGGAGTGAGATCACTGTGAAATAACATGGTTGTAGAAAAGTTCCTGGAAGACTTGCTGTCCTAAGGACATGCAGAAATGAGTAACTTTTCTAACAATGACAGTACTTAGTGAACATTATGTAGTATGTTAGACTCTGGTATACACATATTATAGATTATATATTGAATCATAGAGTGATAAAATAACTGACTCATGGAGACTGAGATGAGTTATTCACTTCAGAACAAAATGATGAAGAAAGTATACATTATTTAGATGATGTTCTTCGTGTATGTCATGTTTGCATAATTAATTTCACTATGGAAGACAAAATCTTTATGGTGGGAATAGTGAAATATAAGCTGAGAAATGTTCAGATCAGTACTTTGAGGAAAAGGCAAATTATTAATGTCTAATTTGGAATGAATGTGGTAGAATTAATACAGCCAGATGCGTTGGAAGCTTTCCTTTAGAAAGCTGCTTCAGCATTATAACTACTTTTAAATTGTGGCATTGAGGACTGAGAAAAAGAAATAACCATGACAAACCTGAAGACTTGAGAAATGTTCTAATTGAAAAACATAAATAAAGGAATGAAAATATGTGCATGAAAATGATTTGGGGACAAGAATGGGACGAACAAACTCTAGTGAACAACAACCTTTGAGTCAAAAACTGTCATTTTAAATGGAATCATAACTTTTGTAATTTACTCTTATCACAAAAACAGAAAAATATTTAGTTTTGCTAATCAATAAATCAGAAATAATATGGCACAAATTATTTTCCCAAACTTAGACAATTCAGATATGTTAGAACCTATCTTTTTTTTAACTATAAAATTCTTTTCAGTTCCCCATTCATTTCTCCAAAAGCACTGCAAGATAATGGATTAACTAATCTCTAAGAAAAGATGTGGTATACATACACAATAGACTATTACTCAATTAAAAATGACAAATTTGATGTATTTGTGATAACATGGATGTACCTAGGAGAAATCATATTATCAGAAACAAGTCAGAAAGAAAAAGACAGAAACCAAATAGTTTCACTAACATATGGGATATAGAAAAAAGCAAGCAAAAGGACAGGAGGAAAAGTCAAAACAAGCTAACAACCAAACTAAAGGAGACAAAGGGGGCCGGGGGGGAGGGGAATGGGAGGGAGTGGTCAGGGCGGGAAGGTGATCCCCAGGGAATACAACGATGTGAAATATATATTTATAATATTTACTAATAAAAAAATATTCATCAATAATTGTGAATAAGGCAATATTAGTTTTTGATGTATATACTCAGTTAAAAAGTTTACTTTATTAAAATATAAGACTATCCTTAATGTCTATAATATACATTTCCTAAAATCAACCTTAATTGTAGTACAGCATGTTATCATTGATATATACAAAAAAAACCCATATAATTACACATATACATACCTATGTGTGTTGGCCCTATTTCAGTTTTTATTATTTTTCTAATGGTATTGAATAGTTTCCAGGTTGGGCCAAAAAGCATTTGTAGGAAGGGGTGTCTAGAACATCCATCTTAAAATTTCTTATGGAAATGCAGATTTTCTCTTGTGCAGCAAACTAATTAAAGTCCCTCTCCAACACAATATACAAACAGCACATAAATATTTAACGGCCTGGTTTAGCATTTTTATTAGATTCTATGATACATCAAAGTGTACACTGTTTAAAAGCTGAATCTAAATGATACAGTGCTTTCAAATACCCCATCATGCATGATGTATTTTACCAATAAAATTTAAAGAAAACATTTAGGCTGTACTGAGAATAAATATTATTCTTTTTTTATTCTACGACTTGAACTTGAGCATTCACCAGTAACTCATTGTGATATTATTAGTAGTAAGTAGCACTGGATGAACTATATAAGACGTAAAATAATCCAAGGATTATCCTATATAATGTGGCCAGTCCTGCCTATTAAGAATTCCCTACTGGCAAGCTGAGGAAAGCATTCAATATTTTTAGTATTACCTTTCCAAAAGTTTCCTTAGAATTTAAAATAACTCCACATATTGGCTTATGTTGTCCATTTTTCTGTAGTCTCCAGTTTTCCTGTATATAAATCTGTTATCTTATTTGCCATCAGATTTGTCAGATTTGTTTCCAAAATCTCTAAACACCTGTCACAGAATGAAATGGGCCAATAGCATCTCAGCAAAATCTCTTCTCTATTTTAAGTACCTATTTTTTTTTTATCATTATCTTGGGTTTACCATACAATTATTTCTCTTGTTTCAAATATACCCTCTGTAGGAAAACCAGTTCTATGAGAGGTTCTCAAACTGTCCATGTAGTTAAGCCTTTTGACAAGTAGTTTCTTTGCAACTCACCATAATTTGTGTGGAATGTTAACAAGATCCATTTTCCCCCTAAATCTAAAGCATTCATTCCATTTATTTTTAATTAATATTTTCTGTTTAATTAATATTGGTTTGTTAATGCTACAGAAAATGCAAACAGTACCTCTGGAGCACTGTATAACCGCTCAAATTTGTACTAATGAAACAATACAGGAAATACAGTTATTCCAGGAAAAATTACCCCAGGCTAGATTTAGCTGTATGTCAGAGAAACAAGTTTCATGAGGAAATGGATTCTAATCAAAGTACTAATCTTGATTGTGAAGAGGTTAAACTAACTCCAATAAAATATTAAATGGTGGTGAAGCAAAATATAAGCATCATATATACACAATTAAGCCCTAATTTTGTTATTTTTATTTTTGTAATTATTTATATATAAATTTCACATTTTAGTAATCCCCAGAGTTCACCCCCCCTCCCTTCCTGATCATTCCCACCCTCTTCGGCTTCCCCCCCCCCCCCAGTTGTGTACCTCAATTTGGTTTAGCTTGTTTTGAATTTTCCTCATGGCTTTTCTTTGTTTTTCATCTGACCCATATAATAGTGAAACCATTTGATTTCTTTTTCTTTTTGACTCGTTTCTGCTAAAATGATTTCTTCTAAGTACATCCATGTTATCATAAAATCATCCAATTTGTTGTTTTTAATTGATGAGTAATAGTCCATTGTGTATATGTACCACATCTTTTTCATTCAGTCATCTGTTTGGGGACATTTGGGTTGTTTCCATGTCCTTGCAATTATAAAATACTGCTACTGTAACCGTTAAGCACAGGTGTCCCTTTGTACAAGAATTGAGGTCTCCTTTGGGTAGATAACCGAGATCCATACCACCCTGAACATGCCCGATCTTGTCTAAGCCCTAATTTTAAATGTATAGTCTGTGTTCCAAGGTTAAGTACTTATTCTACACCACAGTCAACGTCTAATCACCTTTACCATACAAGAATCCCTTTGAAACTGGACAAATGGAAAGAATATGTTTAGCAGTTATGATAGTACCATATAGTAATAAATAAAGTAACACTAATTATTTCCTCTTTCCGCTTGTATCACTGATGTCATTCAATTCACCTACTTACAAGCACATCTATATTAATGATATATACTTAATTCACACAATTGAGTGCTGATGCTGCATTATATTGAACAAACTAATTAGTTGTCATAAGAACAATTAAATGTTTTTATTTCTCTTCACTGTTTCAGTGCTATTTCTTTATAAAAATATAAATGAACTTCCATCTGTGTTATTTTCATTCTCCCTTAAAAAAAAAAAAAAAAAGCTTCTCTTAACACTACTTTCAAGGTAAATCTATTGGTATCAAATTCCCTCAGTTTTCATTTGTTTGAGAACGATTTTATATTTCCTTCACGTTTGAAGAATATTTTTTTTTCAGGATATAGTGTTTAGGTTTCTTTTTTTTTAATTTTTAACACATTGTATATTTCGCTTTCTTCTAGTTTGAATGGCTTCTGAGATCTAATTTTATCCTTGTTCCCCTATATATGTAAGACATCTTTTTCCTTATGAGTTCTTTCATTATTTTTTTCTTTATATGAGATTTTGTAAAGTTTGAAGAGAGCATATCTATATGTAGGCTTTTTTTTATAATTATCTTTTCTAGTGTCTGTGACCTTCTTTGATCTTTATTTTGATGTCTCATGAATTTGGGGAATATCCAAATATTCGATGTTTTCCTTTTCCTCTTCCTTCTGGCAGTTTAACTACATGTATGTTATACCTCTGTAATTATCTCACATTTTTCAGGTATTCTATTAATGGTTTTTTAGTCTTTTCTTAATCTTTATTTAATTTATTTTTTGTTTTACAAGTTTCTTTTATAACTTCAGACTTCAGAAATCCTTTTTTCTGTTGTGTCTAGTCTGTTAATAAATCCATCAAAAACCTTCATTTTTATTTATAGTGTTTTGTACTCTAGCATTTCATTTTCATTCTTGCAATTTCTTTTTCATATTATCCATCTATTCTTTCTTGTTTCTATTTTTTCCATTAAAATTCTTAATGTTTTAGTTGCAGTATCTTTTGTTTCATTTCATTTATTTATTTCATTTTTAATTCAGACATGATTTATCTTGTACTAATTCCTGTGGAGCATTATGCTAATACATTTTATTGCTAGTGAATTGTGAGTCTCTAAATTCCCTTGTCTGTCTCTCCAGTTCTAAGGACAGTAGTATGCTCTCTGCCCTCACATCAATCAGCTTTATTTTTAAAAATATCTAATTTCTGTCTTTGTTAGTTTTCTCTATCATTTGCTGTCTTTTGATATCTCCATACTATTTTTCTTTTACTTATTTGAGAGTTATTTGCTCATTACTATAGCTAATTCAAGACAAAAATTGATATATTTCATCAAGTATAAAGCTCTAAATTTCCCCATAAATATCCACTACTTAATTAGATTCCACAAATTGAAGTAAACTACATTTTCATTATCATTCTCTCTAAAATCCTATTTTTTTCTTATTTTTTCCTTGTGCCATGATTTATTTAGAAGGGCGTTTTTTTCAAATATTTTGGGCTTTGTTGTTTATTCTATTTTACAAATTGCTAATTCTGTTTTTGTTAGAGAATACACACACTTTGTAAGATTACAATTTTGAAATTTACTGTAAAGAATGTGTTGTGTATTCTGCATTGTAAAGAATGTGTATTTTGCATATCCTGAGTGAATTGTCCATTAGATAAATATGGCTTTTTATGCCTTATTTTTACTGATTATTTTGACTGTTGGTGATTAATTACTGAGAAAATGATGACAACTCACCATCTTGCTGTGGACGTATCTATTGAACTATTTAGTTCTGTCAACTTTTCTTCATCTATGGTTAAGCTCTGTTTTTCTGCATCTACATAGTTAATGTCTATTCCTGGTAAATTGCTCTATTTATCATTAAGAACAGTCACAATAATTTTTTGTTATACAATTTTCATTGCAGTATATTTTCCTGAATTAATATAACTTCCCTTGGTTTCTAATGTTTATTACTGCTTGAAATATATATTTTTCCCACTAATTTACTTAAAACTGTTTATCCTTTTCTACAAAATGTGTAGCTTACTGCCAGCGTATTGTTATGTAGTCTTGATTTCTTACCCAATCTGAAGATCTGCCTTTTTGATGGATTATTTAACATATTTTGCTGTGTGCATTTATATTTCCTATATTTTCCTTTGGATTATTCTACTCATTATTTCACTTTACCTTATTGAATTGTTTTTCTGATTATTACTCAGAAGATTGCATTATGTATCCTTTATCACATTAGCGGTATTTTATATTATATTATGCCATATAAAGCATGTGTCTTTTTTTCATATATTTCTACTTGTTCCCTTCTATTCATTATTTATGCTTTAGTTGACCTGTAAACTACATCTAACTGCATTATATAACTCATAGTACAAAGATGCACATTCTTGTTTTTAAAAAACCTGAATTATTTAGGTGATTGAGAGAATAAAATGTATAGACATATTTAATTTTGAAGTTAGGCTTTTCTTTACATATTAAAACATTTATATTATCTGCTTTAAAGGTCTTTTCCTGCCCATTTCCTCATCTAGATCATCCATCTTAGTATCACTTCTGTTCACTTTTGTTCCCTTGAAAAGGAGAAAATTTTGATTATTTTTCCCCATGAAAATAACTTTAATCATATTGTGGATATTGTTGGTGGAACGTTCTAGAGAATGTGCAGTCTATCGTATTCCTTCAGATATGATTGATTTTTTTTACATTAGGTAGTTAGGCTAAACTCAAAACTCAAAAAATCTGTCTTTACAGTAATGAGTAGCAGTTGAAATTTTGACTTAGTTCTTGCATCTGTTCAGTTTTGTTTTCTATTTGTTTTTTATCATCACACCAGAACAGTGAAAATTGAAGTGTTAGACAAAGATTTGAGCAATATTCAGGCTTTGGACTCGCAGATCTGTTAATTTCTATGTTTTAGGATAACCTCCTAGTTTTCAGATTACTTTGGGAGCTTCAAACTTTATTTTGTAATCTTTAATCCAGTAATGTTAGGATGGTCTGCTAGAGTTCTAGGCAGTCAGAAAATTATAGAGTAGCTTCAGATCAAAATCATATGAAGTGAATTTTCAGGTAATTTTTTTAATATAAGTTTGATGGCCCACCTATACTTTCCACATAAAAACTTTTACTCATTTATCTGTACCTTATAATAATTTTCTTGCTATGTATGTAAATTCAGATTTTGAAGTTTGAAGTTTATAAATGTTATTTGTAACATGACTAGTCTGCTACACACTATTCTAATATTTCTTAAAGCATACTTGCTAGGATTTTGGGTTTTAATGTGAGAAAGATAGACAATCTTTGGAAGATTTTAAAGTGGTATGTTATGCTATTCAATTTCTTTTAGCTGTACTTTATGGAGAATTATTATTTCTCCTTTTGACTGTAGATTAGATAGAAGGGATTAATTTCAAAACCCACATAAGAGATGGTGGCTACTTAGATATATCTTACAGTAGGGAAATTAATTAAAGGTGGGTTGTATTACTTGCTACATGGCTTTGGTTAAGCTACTTTATCAGTCAAATCTAAAATGAAATAAGGTAGCTAGGTCCACTAATTTATTTGTAGAGATTAATTAAGTAGCATACAATACTTTAGACATAAACTGAAACTCATCAATGCTCTTTAGCTTTCATAATTGGCTATGTATTCATAATATGCTGAGTATTGCTGTTTTTAGTGTACAATTGCGCTTCCATATATGGATCTAATCATGAAGAAGCACATTCACTAACTATAAAATAAATACATGAAAATTCATATGAAATAATTGATATGGAGTTGTTTATGATGACATAAGTATACAATTACATTCCCCAATGGCAAAGTAATGTAAAATATGTATTTGATGCTATTTACTAATTATAATACAAGAATATTAATACAAGTGGTTGATCTCTAATTCATGTTGATCTTAATGAGAGTAAGCATTCCTTGACGTGAGTGAGATGGGATATAAATAAGAAAAGGCATTTAGGTGAAGATCTAGGCATTTAGGTTAAGATTGCTTCCAAAGGGGTAAATAAACAATGTGTAAAATTGTGCCCAAAGCAGAGCCTATCGTAGTTGTGGAAATGGAAAAAAAAAGATATAAATGAAGCAGATTATGAGGGTGACTAGGGCACAAGAATGCTGAAACATATGAGTCAGGTGGTACAGGAGATTGGCATGCTTGAAATAATTTGATTTTCATTTTTAGAACAATGAGAAAAACTCTTTCTGGACTTTAGCTAAAGTACTCAAGTGTACTTTGCTGTGGAGAATGTATTGGCAAGAGATAGAATTAAATGAAGCAAGTTTTGGGAAGTGTAGGATGATGACAGAAAAGGTATCTAGAATAATGGTAGTGGTGGTATTGGTGCTGGTGCTGCTTATGGTTGTGCTTCTTTTTGAAATGTTTAGCAAGAAGGAATTGGTAGTGGGAATATCTCCTAGGGATTACAATTTTTGTACACTTGACACTCTGTTAGGAAAAAAAAATCTGACAAAGACACAAGATAAAATTAGTCTATTTCTTACTTCATTAAACCGCTAGTAGAAGGAGAGTTACTGGGTCTTCCTAAGCATTTACTGATCCTTGCAGGTAAGCAAGAGTTGCTTAGAGCTAGTTATTAGGGCTTCACTGGTATTAGAAATATCTCAGCTTAAATGCTTAATAGTGTTGGGATTCAATTTTGTTCTAACATAACATAATTTCAGCAATGACTTTATCATAGCATAAAGCTGATTAGATAGACGTTTTCTCTTCACTCATTCAGACTGAGTTTTGGGTAGCAGTAAAGAGACAGAACAATTGTATGAAGATAATCATCATGCCAGTCCCTAGATGATGAGAAACCATTAAGAGCCAAAGAGGAGACTAATAAAATGATCTCCTGTGGTTACAAAAATACATGCTTTGATCTTTTTCTCTAGATATTTTCTTTGATTCTTCTGCAATACCTGGTGAGGTGTGCTTACTAAACTGCCTCTGTTTCCCCAATGTGCTTTATCTCTGGGACATCAAGAATAAAATGGTCTAAAGACAGACATGATTCATTTTCTTTCTCATTTCTTTATAAGTCTTCATATCAGTAAAGGATGTGACTAGCCCTCTAATTTGTTCTTTCTTCATACCCACATTATACTCATAAATAATTTGGTGTCAAGATCTTTGAAATAAACAGTTTCCAAAATATGTATGTTTCTGGATATCTCTCTAAAGTGTTATTTTTGTCATACCAGATAATTCTACTTCCTGAGGACAGTGTTCATAAAATTTGAAGGATGTTTTCTGCTATGTCAGCTGCAACTAAATGAAAAAAAGTGTCATTGTCCTCTAGAGTAATAAAGAGCCCACCTAGAATAATCACCTGTTCAGACAGAAGCACCTTGTCTTTGTTGAACAGTAATGAGCAGTAATAGTACTATTAAACTGCCAAAATAATACATGTAAACAAAAGAAAAAACAATTAAGAAATCTGGGTGTTTGGACTCATGTTCTAAATCCTCATGAGTACTTCTATGAGTGGTCAAAATGGGCATTTTGGGGATGGAGAGACAATTATTCTTTGTAGGCTCAACAATAAATATTGTGTGTGTGTGAGAGAGAAAAAATACATGCATCCATGCACACACATATATATGTCAGGCTTTGATTGATATAACCATTATACATACAGTTTACTATAAATATGAACAGTAGCTCACCAGCTACAAATTTTTTATAATAAGAGGAAACTTAATGTTCATTTAAAGTACATGATTCTAAATTCTGAATACAAACTGATTTTGATAAGTCAGTAATTATCATGATTTTTTTTTTAGAAAAAGGGGGCATATTCTTACCTTTTCAGGAGCAAGATGAGAAATATAAGTGCTCTGTATATTTTTAAACAAAATTATTAGGAGTTTGCGTCTCATGGTGTATATAAATCAGATTTGATCCCCCTTAGTTATCACCAAAGCCATCTCAGAGACAAAGAAGCTTCTAGTGAAAGTGACTTCAAAGTGGCCTTGTCCTGGAATGCAAATAATGGGGAAAGTGGTTTTGATTATCATCGACATTTATGGACTCCAAAAAAAGAAGAGTAGCCTACTAAGCACCATGATCATGCTAAAAATGAACTTCTAAAAAACCTAAGGGTGTTTTGAATAGCTTTCAATTTAATGTAGAATAAGTGTCAAGATTTTATTCATGTTTGAATTAAATTGAAAAGGAAAGACAAATTATATAGTAGTGAAATAGGAAGATTCTGTATATATGTGGTAATAGAGCATTTGATAAATAGCAAGTGTTTAAAAATTAAGATGAGGAAGATAGCACAAGGCGATGTTTATTAACATTATACCATGCTGAAAAGGGAATGATATTAGGAATTTTTTTTAAAGTTTGTAAGTATTTTGTGTTCACTTAAGACATACAAATTGGTATTCTTTGTCTACAATCCTCTTTCATACTAGTTCCTATGGCATCCTAGTTTCTATTTAAATATAAAAACTTAAAATGAAAAAAAGGAAAGAATAGTAACTGAGATGATTAATACAAACACACAGCAAAAGATGAGCCTTAAAATAAAAGTTAAGACGGGCTTTATAGCATGAGGGTGCCGGGCATGAGAAGAGCTGGTGTTTTGGAATATGAGTGTTAAGTCAGGATATGGTGTTTGAGATAATAAGAAGTCAGAGATTTAGAAAGGTAGTACAAAACATTGAAACAAGGACCCCTAAAATGTTTCTCTCCTTTAGTACATCCTTCTGAAGCTTAATGCAAACACTCTTAAAGATCACAAGAGAAAGGGAGTGTGCATGTTGGCTGTTTTGAAGTCAAACTTCAAATCTTTAACTTCATAATTATTTGATTTGGAGGTACAGTTTTTAACTTCTAAAAACTGATATAGAAGTTAGATAACATTGCCTCTTGAGGAGACATAACTTGTGGTTAGGAACATATTCTGAATGAACTTTCTGGATCTAAATTGTTTCCCCCATTTACAGGATCTACATCCTTGGTAGTTTTTGTTTTGTTTTGTTTTAATCTGTATCTTTTCCTCATCTCTAAATTAGGTTGCACATGCGTCTGTTTTGAGTATTGGATGCATAATTTCTTGCAAGTGTGTGCGAAGAAAGTGCTTAAAAACTATTAATTTCTAGTGTCTGTGTTCCTGTCTTAACATCATAGATGGCTTGAAATATGAAATGATGTTCTTGTATTGTGCCAAACATATATATATAGGACATAGTAAATGTATGACAATGGTTTTTCATCTCACTCTTGTTTTCTTGCTAAGACATGTCAAGGTAGATTTCTCCATGTGTTATTCCCTGCAGAAAATCTCAGTGGCCTCCCATTATTCTTCTAGTAATCATATTCCCTATAGGAAATCTCCATAACAACATTGATAACTAATCTTTCCCCTAATGCCAAGAATGGACTTTTTATCTCTTAATTAATTTGACACCTCAAGGTCTATATGGTGGAAGTTAAAATTCTATGTGTGTATGGGACCGTTAGAAGCAGAAACTCATTGACAAGATAATTCACATTAAGAATTTGATGTCAAAAAGGAACTCACATAAGATAGTTGAATGTTTCATTAACATTCATGAAAAACATGTACATTGTTTATACATGTAATAATGATTTTTTCACTTAGATCAAAATTCTGCTTTTTTCTTTCCATGCTAGAAAAGTGTATAGTCTACTGCTCCTATTTTTTTTAATGTATTGGAAAATTTTTTCAAAACTCTTCTAAATTCTGTTCATTATTGAAATAAATAAACAGAAGTACAGACAGGTTAACTCCTTGGTTACCATTTACTAGATGACAAGGTAGCAGTGTTTAGAAATCACCATAGTGTTTTTATTTTATTTATTTAATCATTTTTTACAGCTGTTACATTACCTTTGCTAATGGAGAAAAAAAATTTTAAAATGCAGTGTCTGAAATGGCAAACCATATCAACAAGTTACTAAAATTAGTATATTTCTTAATCTTGTTTAAAATCTAAAAGTACTCTAGCAATTTCATAAATAATTATTGATTTTAAATAAGTGTCATGGGATTACCAGATATTATCTCAACTGAGGCTCTCTCTTGCCATATACTTTTCAGAAGCCGTATAGACTTTAGATTTGGTAAAAACTTCATCACTACAGTACCTTCTAGGACATCAATAAAAACACCATAGATAACATTTATCTTTCAGAAATTTCCATCTGTTAACTACTTTTCTTTACTATATTCCATAACATCAAATGCTTGGTCTAATCAGATGTTGAACATATAAATTAACATGAAAGTTTTACAACATTATAACACTCATTCTCAGAAGGTGACGTCTATGCTTTCGAAAGTCTTAAAAATGTTAAAAACACATGGCATATACATGGTGTAACATCATTTTTGCAATATTTGCAAATGTCAGTGAAACTGCCAATGATATGCCAAGAATAAATGCAAGACACTAAAGGAGAATGATTTCTCTCTGAAGTAGTGTAGCTGTAACCTCAAAAATAGTACAGAAACAGGGTGATATTCCTAGGACAGGGAATTACTTTGGTTTGAATTTCACATTGTTGTACTAAATGTTCTGGATTGTAGTTCATTATTAAGGTTGTATGAAAGTAGAATGGAGAGAATCAAATATCTGAAAGAAAAAGAGTATCACAAATTATGTGACCTAAGAAAAGTCACTTACCCTCTAAAAGAATTTTCTCAGTAGAAAAACTTTAGATACATCAGTCATTTTCAATATTAACTTAACAGTAACCCTCCATTTATAGACTCATTCTAACATACTACAGTAAGTCCTCAATTAATATTTGCAATACCTTTTTGAAAACTGTGACTTTAAGTGAAATATAAAAGCAAAGCAGATCTTTAAATTTATTTCACAGTTGCAGGGATTTTTTTTTTTCCTCCTCATTACTATATTGACAATTCAACAACATCCACCAACCTATAGTGCTTTCAAGTATTGAAAGTCTGGTCCTGAAAGCTTCCCTGACTCACTATCAGATTTGAGGTCCTAATGGAAATCCAGAGATTGAAAAGGACGTAAAAGTTCTGTACCTGTTCTGATTAGTGTAAAAGTACATCATGTAAATTCAAGTTAAATATAGAACCACCTATCTGCTGATTATGAACTGTCACAAATTCTATGTTAACAACAGAGCTAATTTCATAGATAGTTCTTATGATGCTACAAATTCTCCCTTTCTCTTTGCCCTTTTTCCCCTTCCCTGTAGCAGTCTCCTTTTCTCTGTCTCCTTCCTCACATTTCCCTATAGTTATTTTGCATACTTGCTTCAGTTTAACCTTTATTTATTACTACCTCTGATTAATTCATTGCAAGAAATCCTATATTACCACGTCTGGCATTTTCTTATTTGTTTCATCATCCCTGTTAATGAGAGATGTCAGTTTGGAAAGTATGTCTGCACCTTGACAGAGCAGAATATCCAAGAAAGCATGAGATTTGGACCATAGTGATCAGATATAGTTTATTCGAAGCTGTAACTGAATAATGATGAAAAGATACATGGAATGGGGACTGTTCCAGATTCCACAACTGTGAAAGTACCAAATTGTTGGACTGTCGACAAGGAGTAAGTGAGGTCATCCTGTCTAGTGAAGTTACACAGTTTCTTAAGAAAGGCATGAGGGAGCAGACTAGGGTGGAACTCCATTCTAAAAGGAAGTAGTACTCCTAGAGTTCAGATATTTTAAGCACATACCAAAGAAAACTGTGACAAAGGAGACTGTCATCTTGTGTTGTAAAGATTGGGTTAGATCCACTTAAATCCCTACTAAATAAGGACACAAGGGTAACAGCTAAAACTCCTGAAGGGATAAAAGAGCTTATTATAAAATTTTTCTTTTGCTTTTCTCCCTCTGTGGAATTTGTACAGCTTTATAAATCTGATATTCTCTGATTTTGTTCTGTCTTCCAAGGAGATAAAAAACTAACCTCTAAAATGAATAATCAGTAGGTCTTTGTGAAGAAATATGCTATCCACTCATTTTTATACATGTGCATTTATTTATAAAAGTTTATATTCACTTTTATGATAAAAATGACTATAAGAACAAATTTATAAAATCCACAGAGATATAGGAAGGAAAATTGAAACAGTTCTTATCATTCCAAAAGTGGGATTATATTGAAGGATTCTCACCCAGTAATTCAATGATGTTTTTACCATTGTGAGCATTTGGTTATACAATTTTATTTTCTAGTTTTTCTTTAAAATTCCGTCAATCGCTTTAATATGGGTTTTACAGCTCATAAACATTATAATTGCATTATATGCCATTCAGTTAATGTCTTGTTTCACCTTATTGTTACAGTTGTTAGAAAATGTATTGTTTTGCTGTTTTTATTTTTTTCTAAACTTTTGCTTTTAAATATGAACGTTTGTGTGTTAACTTGTTTTCATTTTGTTTCTTTCGGATTCAATCAGAAATGAAAACAAAAGATGCCAATATTCTCTAGAAATAATTTGTTTCTATTACACTTATTATAAGATTATAAAATATTCCTGAATTCAAGACCTCAGGTTATTCTTAGAAAAATTAAGTAAGGTAGTGATGATTGTATGATAGTTTAAGTTTCACTGTTTTTGAATCCAAATGGTGCATGCCTGCCGAATGTATTTTTGTGTACGCATAAATTCGTATACATGTGAGAGATTACCATAAAAAACTAAATGCTAATAACTGCAGTAGCCTTGAAGAAATATGAAAATTCATAGAAATACATATATATATAGTTTTCTAAGTTTCTAATATATATATATTTCTATAGTTTCTAATATATATATATAGTTTTCTAAGACCAGGAAGAAATACAAGACTTGAGCTGATCATAATCATGGATTGATTTAAATAGTAAAATAAAAATTGTCATCAAATTAACTATTAAAATATTCCCCAAAACAGAAGTTCAGGCCAGGTGGGTATGCAAGCATATTCAATCAAATTTTTAAAAAATAATTTTTAATGTATCTCATTAAAATTGCTTCTAAAAATGCAGTATGAGGGAGTGCTCCCTAACATAGTACATAGTTTACAATGCCAACGTAATCCTGACACCAAAAGCAGTCATTTTGGGTCTGTTTCTATTGACTATTATTTTTCCTGGTTACAAGCTATATATTTTTTGCTTCTTAGATTAGTGTTCTAGCTCATGTTAATTTCTTTAGTTATCACTGCTCTTCATTTATGAATGTGCTTAATATTGTTTGGATTCAGCATAATTCCTCTAAATCTTAATTTCAGTTTTTTGCGGGGTTCTCCATAGTATCGAATATGACTCCAATATTCCAATACTCTTCTAAGAACTGTATACATTGCTCTCTGCATTAACAGGTTTTTCAAGACTAGTTAGTGAAAACATTAACTTTTGGGTTCTGTATGAACTATAATGTAAATATTCTGTTTATTCTTTATTGTGTATATTTTTTGAGTCTTGACACACATACAGAAAAATTCTCGGTATGGCATTTCAGGGAATCGATTCTCTGGAACAATTGCAGAATTTCTCTCTAGTGTAGCTCCTCAATTTTGAGCTAGTATGCCCTTTTGTGGAGTAAATGAATTAGGGTTTTTATATGTCCACCATTAGCTCTGTGACTAGCATCTGTGGTTTTGAACCCTCCCCATGACTGTACATACTTGGGCCCAATGGGTGGTCGCATGTAAGTGGACACACCAGGGCCCAGGAAGGAGAGGCTAAAAGACCTGGTGGGCAGGGGGGAGAGTGCAAGGAGATTGTCAAGAGAGAGTTAAGAGAGAGCCCAGGGAAAATCTCTGGGGGAGGAGAGGTGCCTCTGCCTCCCAGCTCCCCTCTCCTTGCTGCTCTGCCAGCCTGAGCATCTGTCAAAACACCTCTTTCAGATCCAAAACTCTGTCTTTCAGCTCAGCAGTACAGTAGATTTTCTTCCCTGTGCTGCATCGTGAAAACTTTTTTTAGTCACTAAAGCAGGGCTATTGAAGGTCTCACTTTTCTTTTTATTATCCTTTCCTAATGATTATTATCCTGTGTTACTGGCTTTATATCTGAATCATGTGTTTCATATAGGTTTGTAAATACATCTTGAAGTTTATCTTTCTGCAACATAAGCAGGTCTCATGTAAAAAAGATTAAGTATTAATAAAGAAATACTGCATACTTTTGATTCCCCCTCCATTCTTAAGATCTTCTTTCCTTTCATTCCATAGCATGAGAATTTCCACCTCAATATAGAGCATCATCTTTACGTGCCTCACCAGCATCCATAGATCTCATGTTTAATCAAAACACCATTCAATGCATACTAAAAACTTACTTTTAAGGAAATGTGTGATCAGAGTTTTAGGATCTTCACATCTTGTCAACAATTCTATCCTTTGCCAGTCTTCATAGTTCTTTTGTTATAAATCACATAAATTTTCTTGCAAATTATTGTTATAAATTTGCTAGAAGTTATATGTTTGGGGGTATGTATTTATCTAACAACAGCGACTATTTCTCAAGTGATAGTTTTACTTATATATAATTTTTCACTTAGTTTCAAGGAAAATACGTTCAAAGTAAATGTAGTGAAAGAGATACAGACCTGTATATATGATATGGATGTATATTCACAAAGATTCTCTTGTTTATAGAATTCCAACTGCATGTGTTTTTTTCCAGAACATTGGGATTTCTATTTAATTTCTCCAAATATATTTTTTGGTATATTTTTATTTACTAGAGCCAATTTGGAACATATAACTACCAGCCTTCTTTCAAAGAAAGTAGATGTAAATAATAAAACTGAAAAATGATATATTATTTCCACTTGAAGTATACCTCATAAAGGGTAGATAGCTGCCAGCATTATAAATATCCTATATACAGGAGAGTGCTTGGAAAGTTTATGAGAATTATTTTCATCAAAATAGAAAGAAAAAATAAAGCACATTAACACCAAATCATTGAGAGAAGAACTCTACCAGGAAAATATATTCTCAGAGTTCACTTTGAAAAGGTAATGCACATTATTTCTAAAATCCATTCTCTGGTTTCGTGTTTATATTACTTTGTATAATTAAAAGGTTTCCTCATGTGTAGATATTCAATTTCATTACTTGTGGTCCTAATAGATAGACAGGTTTGGAAATGAAATATATGGTTCATAATGTTTCAGAATGATCTATTGTAGGTAGTTTTATAGAAAACAGATACCTCCAGCATAATATACAATTCTAATTATCTTAGAATCATGTGATGTACATAGCACAGCACATTCCAAATTTTAAGATACTTTTTTTTTCTTTTCTCATTTCATTTATCCTGCTGCTATAATCTGTTTTATGTCTGTGTTTTAATTTTGTTTATGTGCCCTCTAACAATGTACTTAATATCTCAAAGTGCTTTGCCATAGCTCTAAGAAAGGCATCCTTTCATTACCACAAATGAATTCCTTTTCAAAAGTCTCATTTCTCATATATTTTATTATGCCCTCTTCAAATTGCTTCTCTTTACACACACACACACACACACACACACACACACACACACACACGCGCGCGTGCACGTACACATGCACACAAACACATAATAAAATAATACACATAATAAAAAAGAAGATTCAAGATAGCCATCCACTTGGGTCTAGAGAGAAATGGTTACAAATAAAAGCAATAATAGTAAAAAAAAAAAACCAATAATACATACATAGAACTGCCTTGGCTATAGTGGACATAAATAGTTGAATGATGGATACTTACATTGAATTAATCTCAAAATAATTTTGCCAAATGACAAAACCAGAGTATTTTCTATACGGATGTACTCAGATAAAAATCCAGAAATGTAATATTAAAGATAAAACAGTGACTATGAATGGACATGAAAAATTTTTGGAAGTGAAAACTATTTTTATTAGATGATTGTGGTAGTGATTTATGGATACATACATATATTGAAGGTATCAAGTTAGAATTTGAAAGTATGGATATTTTAATATGCACTATTTATGCCTCAATGAAGTTAATATAATCATTTGTTTACCAGCATAACCTCAAATGAAGAAATAGGAATAATGGAATGACTGTAGATTTGCATAATCTAAAAATCTTAAATTCACATCTACTTATTTGTGTAACTCTGAATGGCTCCTTTATCTGCACAAGGGTTTTTTTAACTTGAAGTACATTGTTTTATATATATATATATTTTTTTTTTTCTGATGAGGAAAATGTTGCTTAGGTGAGAGTTAAGAATTGGAATTACTTTGTCTTTCAAATAATATGCTAAACTTAAAATCATTTACTATTAGAATTAGATATGATTGTGCCAAAATGTAGCCACTTGATATGGTTAATTTCCTTCATTTTAGGCATTTATATACCTAATAGATACATGGTAATATCATGTTCTATTTTTATTGTTTTCATGACTATGTTAACAATGCTTCCATGGGCTTGTTTTTATGCTTTTTATGATGATGTTTCTGTTCAAATAGTTGTTTTGAACAACAACAACAAAAAACAGGGTTGGTTGTTTTCTTAGTACTGACGTTTTAGAGTGTTTCTATATAAAACTGTATATTATACAATGTTGTATATAATATATATAGCTGTATATTATATATTATATATTACACTGTGCTTTTGTATAGTAAAAGTGAACTATCAGAAGTAAAAAGAATTTCATTTAATGATACATTCACACATATGTAAATCAGCTGAAAACTTTATAACACCTATATTTGTTTACTTTGGATTAATTGTCTTTTTGCATTTTTAAGTTACAACTTTGAGACTTAGAAGTATTTAGTATCATGTTTTTCTTTAGTTACTTTTTTATAGGTATCCTATGGATTGTGATATATTTTGTTTTTATGTCTATTCAATTTAAAATGCATGCTAATTTGTCTCTTAATTTTTTAATTGTATTTATTTTTTATGACTGATATACTATTGGTTTACAGTGTTGATATAATTTAGTGGGCTTGGTTCACACCCCTTCAAATGTAAGTCACCACATCACACTGAGTTCCCGAACACCCTTATCCCTTTACCATCGACCATTGCACGTCTCCCCACCCCATTTGTTGTGGTCGCCTCAGTTCTGTAGTTGTATGCTTTGGTTTAGTTCTGTCATTTGATCTTTTTGTCAACATTTGACTTTTAGTTTTCAGATGTTTGGTGTTAGGAGTCCTGTGCAGGGAAAGAATGAGACAAAAGAGATTGGTGGAAATCTTTGAGGCCAGCTCACATATCGGGGATTTGGGAGCATGACCAAATCCAGCTTCATTAGGAATTGGGGTCTCTTTTTACCTTGCGAAAGAATGATCAAAATGAATTGATAAAAAAGGATAAAACCCAGGACCCCATGATGCATGACATGTAGGCAGTAGTATGGGTGTTACAGGAAAAATATCTGTGGGGGTGAACAGTTCTATTATTCCAAGGACAAGTCACTTGTGTGTCTGTGGTGGGACATTCCTTGGAGGTTAGGGGGCTATCATCACAGAGAAAAGGCTTGCTGGTAATAATCTCTAGTCTTTCAGAAAGGATGAGAAGGATAAAGGTGTTTCTTTGTCTAAGGCATATCTCTTAATCTCTGTCCACAACCCACTGTTTGGAGATTCACCATACACTTACTCATTTTTAAAAAAATATTTTATTTTATCATGTTATCAGAGATTGTACTTTGGCTTAGTTGAATTTCTTTTTATTGAGACTTATTTTATAGGTCAGAATATAACTTATTTTGGAAAATGTGTGTATATGTGTAATTCGTGTTTTATTAAAATTAGGTGGAATGTTTACATTTTGATTTTGCAGATGTTCTTGATGGGATCACTCAAATCTTGTACTGGCTTTTGCTTTATTATTTTGTCCTCATTCATTAGAGGAAAGATGTTGTAATCTATGACAAAAGTGACTACGTTGTGCATTTCTCCTTGCAGTTCTGTTATTTCTGCTTCATAGTTTTGAGGCAGGACTTATTTTGACTCATAATTGCTTAGGTTAAGCTTTTGTTTTAGTGCGCTATCATTTCAAATTAACATTATTTATCATACCTGGTAATCGTTTTGCTCTGCTTTTGACTCTAACATATTAATGTAACCCTCAGTCTTTTTAGTTTTATTTTGATTAGTGTTACCATGGAATATATATGTCTATGCATGGAATATATATGTCCATGGAATATATATGTCTATCCTTTTGGCAGTGTGTAGTTTTGTCATCCTTTATGTAATCTAATTGAAGTATCTCTTTTTATTGAGGTACTTTGTCCTTTTATGTCTAAGTGATTGTTGATGTAATTAGGTTTAGATCCATCTGCTAGCTTTTTATTTGTTTGATATGACCTTTCCCCCTTTTAATGCCTTTTTATTAATTTTGATTTTTACAAGTCCTTTGTATATGTTTAGATGACTTACATGTTCTAATTCTTCATTCTGTTATTTTTGCTCTTTTAGATTTGTGATGTACTACTTCAATTAATTTTACATCACTGATAGCATACTGCTTCTCTTAAAAATTAAACTTTTCAGTAATGTACTTGTGTTCTCCTTTTGTTTAGTGTGCCATTGTTATCCTACACTCTATTACACTATGGTTTTCATTAGGATAGAGATAAATCATTGGGATTTATGAGCAGGATGTTAGAGAGCAGAAGGAGAATGCTGTTAGGCCATTATTTCCCTGATATGGAATTTTAACCCAAAGCTAGAGTTTGAGTTTCTTGTGTCAGTACTATTGTCAGCTGAGTTTAATAATTGGTGCACCAGCACCAATTCATAGTTGGTACTAGTGATACAAAGTTCTCATCTGTACATCATAGTATATTTAGCAGAGTCCTTGGTTTCTTCCAACAAGATGTCAATAGCATTATCAAGTGTTACAGTTTTTTTCCCCTAATTGTTATTAAATGTCTTCTAGTGGTTGAGAACCTTTGAAAGAAGAGACTGTGATGACAGACTGAGTGTGGAGTAGTCTAGATAAGGGCCACTGAAGTAGCAGTTATCTAATAAGAGTCACTGAAAATATAAATTATAGCCACTTGAAACTGTGTGAATGCTACACTATTTAGTAAAGTTTTTGCATAAGGGGTTAAATTAAACATACTAAAATGAATTGTCTTCATTGTGTGGGTGGGTACTAATGTCATCACATGTGTCCTTAGCCCAAGGGAGATTACACACTTAATGTGCTTCTACTTTGCCTGCCATACCAAGAGATGGGATTCAGTCTGGAAACAATGAGACAGTTTGGTCAGAGTGAGTAGAACAGGTAGTTGGGAACCATCTGAACTTTTACAGAGAACAATAATAGATTTTTACATATGGAAGTTAATGGACAAGCTAAAGCAGAAAATGTCAGTAGGTCAGCTCAGTTTGAAGGATCAATTGCTCTTCTGGAAATCTACCCAAAAGCGACCTCAATGCTTGTACAAAGGGACACCAGTGCCCAGATGTTTACTGCAGCACTATTTATAATTGTAAGGAAATGGAAACAACCCAAATACCCCAAGACAGATGACTGGATGAAAAAGCTGTGGTATATATACACAATAGAATATTGCACATCAATTAAAAACAACAAATTTGATGATTTTATGGTAACATGGATGTACCTAGAAGAAATCATATTGGCAGAAACAAGTCAGAAGGAAAAAGACAGAAACCAAATGGTTTCACTAATATATGGACAACCAAATGAAAGTACACTACTATGTATGTGTGTGTGGCGGGGGTGGGGGGAATCTGCTGGAGCAGCCAGGGAGGGGAGGTGGTGGGTGATCCCAGAGTATTACAATGATGTGAAATATATATATACACACACACACACACACACACACACACACACACACACACACACAAATAAATTATATAATAAAAAAGAGTTGAAATGGGCATGTACCCTTCTTGACATTGCTCATCACTGTTGTCTCTAATGAATAGATGACTCCATTTTTATTTAAATTTAAATTTTTGTGTTTGCTGGTAGTTTTAAAGTCATTTCCTGTATTTACTGTCATCTGAACAAACTGATAATATGGGTATGTCCTTGGCAAATGTCGGCATTCAAAGCATAAAAGTCTCAACCTATGTTAGAGAATGCTAACAATGATACAAAATGAACACCAGTCTCTTTCTTTGTTCTCTGTAGCTATTTTTGACCAGCTTGATAGACCAGTCTGCTCTTCCAGAGATCTCAATTATGTGAGTAATAAACCTTTTCATACCCTCTTGGTTTTGCTGAACCAGATTTTAGGTGAATGATTCATCCGCCTCTACAGATGATCAGAATATATTTTTTAACCATAAATTGTCTTCTTTTGCTTGAATCTCCTATTATCAGCCAGTTAGAGAACCTGTTTTGAAAAGCCAAATATTTGGAGTTAGCCTTGTAAAGACTTAGCGGTGCATTTGCAAGAACTCAATTACATTTTTATCATTTTCTCTCTGCCGACAAATCAACGTAAGCTTTACCACAGCGCTTATTTTCCAGACTTTTAGCAATTGCATCATGCCTGAGCAAGAAGAATCAGACCCTTTGATAGAGCTATATTATAGTATATGCAGTGGAAAATCCCTTTCTTGTCCCATTTATGTAGTTGATGACAGTGTAGGAATAATTTGCCATGTCCTATTAACCAAGAAAAAGTAAACCCATTATAAGGATAAGGAGTTCAGTTCTAGTTGCCTCAAATGTCTACCAAGGTACTCATTTTTCTGGTCAGTATAAAGTCCTATGAAGTTTCACAGATGTGAATGAAGGTGGATAGCATTCCAAGAAACAAGGTTGCATAGTCCTGTTAATATGTGAGACTTTCCAAGCTTAAATTGTGCCATGTTTATTTTCCTCTTCACTTGTCCACGATTTCTCTCATTTAATTTAGATTGTTCAATTACCATTAATTCCAGGCAATCTATTGTTTAATTGGATGGATTTCAATTGCAAATTAAGACTACTGATTTCAACCGAGAAAGCTAATTTAAACCTGGCAACAGGTTTGTTTTAAGAAAAAATAGGGAAAATGTTATGAGAGAATAGAGAATAACTAGACATTCTTTTGTGTAATAAGGTGTCACTTGTTTAATTAGAGCGAAACCGTAGTTTTCTACTAACTTTCTAAATTGCAGAAACAACTAGCACCATAACTTCTCATGTGGGGAATATTGTCATAAAAAACTTACCTATCCTTTTAACAATTCCAAGTTTCTTCTTACTTATCTAGAGTCTTGTCATTTAACAAGCTCCATTTTACAATGATATTAAGAAAACATAAAAGTTAAGAAGAGGGTAAATGATTAAATATAAAATACAAATATAAAATATATAGCATAATATACAATCCCCTACATGATAGACAAATGTGTTTAAAAGTCAACATGTTTAACCAGTGACCCTGGAAACTTCCTGAAAAGGAGATAGCAGTAGAAAAAGTGTGTACATCAATAAATAATTTCCTTCATTAAAATATAATGCTAACTGAAAATTGCCAAGGCATTAGTGATACTTATACTAGTTGTTCCAACAATATTTAGATTATGCAAAATAGAAAAGAAAATAATAATGAAGATTCAGGATTTCAAAACCATCACATGTTGCTGAGTATTTAGAATATGTAAGAAGCAATACTTCAAGGTCAGAATGTTTTTAGAAGCAAAAGTAAAATGGGTTGTGGGGAAGCTTTATATAGGTTCAGCTCTGTATTAAAAAATAAATCATATGTTCTTTCAATTCTCACATACTTGTGACAGTCATTTAATGTGTCATGACTTCTGATAGTTTCATTTACAATGTGGAATTGCAAAAAGAATTACCACAAAAAAGGACCTCTGTGTTTTCCAGTAAGCATTTTTATTGTATGCTATAAACAGAAAAAAGGAATAGTAGGTTTTCATAATGTTTATTATAACTAAATAAGAACAGTACATATCAAAAATATGTATTACTTACATATAGATGATCTTGCAAATCCATTTCAGATTTTGCTCAGTCTGAGTATTAGGATGTTGGGTAATGATTACATTACCCAAGAAATAAATCCTGCCCCTGTCATCAGTATATTACAACTCCTGGATAAGATTTTGTATGAATAAAAATAGATTGGATAAAATTAGCAACCCCTTCATAGAAAATGAAAATTATAAATATTTTATTGTATAATAAACAAAAATATCAAGAGAAAGGTGGAAATCAATTCAGTCATTTTAATATATACTTAAATTCATTTATAAATTATTGGTGAAAATTAACATGGATGACTAGTTGGAAAATTTTTTTGTGTTTTATGAGAAATTTCTATTTACTCTATCATAAATGCACCATAAATTAATGATACACAATACATTTTGAATTGGATTGACTTCTATTGTTGAAGGATTAGTTTTATTAAGTGCAGATAGCATTTAAGGTTGGCTTATAGATATGTCAATCGTAACTGTATTGTATATAGAGGTTTTAGAATGTAGTTTCTATATCTAAGAGGTTTGTGTTATTTAAAATATATGAAGCATTTTGCTCTCTAGGAAAAAAAATTCCTTTTAATTTTTGGTGCTGTCTATCCTTTCTAATCAGAGTCATCTCTGATCTACAATATTTTTATTCTCCATTGTAGGAAAGAGCAACATTTCTGTTGCTGACTTATATAAGAATTAGCTTCTTATAGTCACAGGGGAAGAATGGATCTCTCATTTTGCATTAATTTGCAACCATAAGTACATTCTGCACCATGATGTACAGTGTACTTTCATATAGGGGCACATATAATATATATATATATGTACTTTTTTACTGGTTGTACTTATAATACTGAAAATGTCCAGTTAGAAATTTAATGAAAGCACAGCTAAAAGAGCTGTTATCATGAAATGTATGTTATCATGAAATGTATGTTTTTCCCTCTCCTTAACTGCATTGAGATAAAGAGTTCCAGACAACACACTCTGTATAACACTGCCTTTAGACTGGTAAACCTGTATGAGCTAAAAAGTCACACCTTGAAATTCTATAGAGCACTTGTTCTGCTGTTAACTGCACATCCTTGGAAAATCATTTCATCTGTGTCAGCATCATTTGTCAAATATGGATAATAGCATCCTCTAACTTCTAGTATTTTCATATAAGGCATTTAAATACTTAGCCACCTGATGAGTGTACAGAGTGATAACTAACCATTAGGTTAGTAAAATTAGATGATCATTGCTATGCATTTCTAGGTAAGAATCCTTGTAAAAATAAAACATTTTAATTGTGGGATCATAAAATTATTGTTAATCACACTGAAGAAAATCAGGGATGAGCTGGGTCTGTGCCTATGTTCTCAAATGCCTCCAGTATTTTCTTTCAGGGGAGGAAAAACTGCATTGTTACAGAGAAGCCATCACCCCCTAAAACACTCAGCTTGAAATGATTTTGTCCTGGAGCTTAGAAAAGAAGCGGGATCTTTTTCTTTCTGACTTGTTTCTGCTGATATGATTTCTTCTAGATCCATCCACGTTATCGCAAATTCATCAAATTTGCCATTTTTAATTGATGAGTAATATTCCTTTGTGTATATATACCACATCTTTTACATCCATTCTTCTGTTTTGGGACATTTGGGTTGTTTCCATGTCCTTGCAATTATAAATAGTATCGCAATAAACATCTGAGTTTATTACAATACTTATACACAGGTGTCTACTTTGGGAAGATTCCCAGAAGAGCAGCAATTGCTGGGTCGAATGGTAGTTCCATTTTCATTAGTTTGAGGATTCTCCAAACAGCTTCCCATAGTGTATCAGTTTACATTCCCACTATCAGTTTAAAAGTGTTCCTTTCTCTTCACTCCAGCACTTGTTATTGTCTGTGTTTTTTTTTTTCTTTTTTTCCCTTTTTCTTTATATATAACTTTCACAACTTTGTAATCTCAAGGATTTGCCCCCCCTCCCCTCCCTTCCCCCCCTTTCCCTCCTGTTCATAGTTGTGTGCTTCATTTTGGTGCTTCGCTTGTTTTGACTTTCCTCAAGGCTTTTATTTATTTTTTTTTTCACTATATCCCATACATTAGTGAAACCATTTGGTTTCTGCCTTTTTCTTTATGGCTTCTTTCAGCTAATATGATTTCTTCGAAATGCATCCATGTTGTTATGAAGTTGTCAAATTTGTCATTTTTAATTGATGAGTAATATTCCATCGTGTATATATACCACATTATTTTTTCATCCAGTCCTCTGTTTTGGGGCATTTAGGTTGTTTCCATGACCTTGCAATTATAAATTGTGCTGCAGTAAACATCCGGGCACAGGTGTCCTTTTGTACCCACATTGAGGTCTCTTTTGGGTAGATTCCCAGAAGAGCAATTGCTGGGTCAAATGGTAGTTCCATTTTCATTAGCTTGAGGGTCCTCCACAC
>PVHY01000675.1:0-205782 GCA_004024945.1 Uropsilus gracilis
AAAAAAAAAAAGGTATAAATCTGTGTATGTAAAAGACATATAGTAAAAGCTTCTATCTGTCTACCTGTCTGTCTGTCTGTCTGTCTATCTATTTGTAAAAGGAAATAACTGAATATGTTTTAGTATAGTTGGAATGTAATAGTGAAAACAATGGGTAAATACTCAAGGAATCTGACTTTAGCTGAACAAGTTCTTTGATATGAAATCCCTTACTTGTCTTGGACAGAGCCCCATTAATTAGTGGAAAGTGAAGAGTTTGGAGTCAGAAGTGGCTTTCATCCTTTTCTTTCTTTAAGCAATGGCTTTTTCTCAAGTTAAAATTTGGCAACATTCATGTAAGAACTGCCTCTACTGAAATGAGGGCAGTAAGAGGAGGGCTAAGTGCCATTAGACTAAGAAAGTTTCTTCAGAAACTTCCTGGAGTTCCCAGGACCACTCACAAGAACTTGGAATAGCTCCAGCTAGATGAGCTCAAAAGTTTCTTTTGGATATAGCAGACCATCATTCTCTTGCAGATAAAGAAGTTTTTCTGTTTTTTTTTGTTTTGTTTTTGTTTGTTTTTGTTTTCAATGGTGCTTCGTTGACAAATAACTGCAAATTCTACTTCCATTTTCTTTTTGATTAATAGTAACCTAACTAGACTGAACTGATGGAAACTCAGTGATACTTTATCTTCTTTTCTAAGGGGCCTGTTTTTAAAAACCAGTATACAGGGGTTCCCAGGAATCTGACTAAATTGCAGTCTAGGATCTGTGTCAACATATTTGCAATTACTTTTGTAGAATAATCTTTACTATCTGCTTTTAATAATAGAAATCTTGTTATTGTCCCTTTGAGCTTTGAGTTGGAGTTTGTTCCTAATGTATGTGTGCATCTGTGCATGTGTGTGTGACTAATATCTGTAGCAACGATCAATAACATTTGAGTAGATTACTCATTTATTTTTATGGTGAAGTCTATTCATTTTCTAGCATTTTAAACTTTATTTTCAAGTATTATTGAACAAAAACATTGACTGACTATCAGTCAGCACCCCAGCAGGACACAGATGGGAGGCTTTTAAATTAAGTAATAAAAATGGGTAGGTTATGTGGCGTTTGGTACAACATAGGAGTAGGGAGAGCTAGTGAGAGTGGGATGCTATTATATCTGTCTGCTCGAAGAAAGAAAAGTAGGGAACAGTTACCAGAATTTGGAGGGAAAAAGGCAATTTGAGAGAACTGCCTGAGTGGACTTCTGACCTGTGACTGAGGGATAATTGTAGCCTACAGTTTCATTGCAGGGAAGAACAAGGAGACAAGGAACCCATTTTCCCTGTACTCTTTCCCTTTCATGTGCAGGGAATTCCCAACCTCAAATGGAAGCCAGAAGCAAAGGGATCCATTTACATGATCCTTACTTGTCAGCCTCAGGAGCTAGATTATTGAAGAAAAGATTAGTGTCTTGATTTGAAAAGGCAAGCAAAATATTCAGTTCACTGCTCTCTTATGAAATTCAAGAGTATTTGTAAAACATTGTAAAAATCAGAGGAGTTAGTACTTATGGTTAAGATCTAATAATTTGTTTAAGGTGCTCTATCAGATTCTTAATTATAGAATTATAATTCTTAATTATAAAAATACAAAAACTATAGTCAGTCCTTCTCAGTCCAGTATTAAAACCAATGGCCACATGTGGTTAAGAAATTAAGATTAGTTACAGTGAAATACAATTATAAATTCAATTACTCAGTCACACTAATCACATGTCAATACTCTATCTTTTTGTGACAAGTGACGATTGGATGTGGACAGTACAATGGAGGACTTTCCCAGTGTCATAGAAGATTTTGTTGGATAGGATGACTGTTCTTTCATTGTATTATAGGGTGGGAAGAGAGGCTTTTTAACTGTACCCCATATAACTGAAAAAGCCTCCTCTTCTAGCTTCTCCCTAAGAAACAGACTCAAAGCTCAACACCTTGCATTTTCACTGACACTATTGTTATGTGAAATTTCCTGCTGCTTGCCAGCAGCTTCTCTCAGCTCTCTGTCCCAGACCAGAAAAGAAAAATTCAGAAACTCAGTTTACAATTTGCTAACTTGTGTCAATTTACCCTTTGCTGCTCCTGCAGCCTAAAAACATTAAAATTGTGGGTTCCTTACAAATCCCCCCCCCCAGCCTTTCACTAAAATTCCAAGCCAGAACAAGACTCTTAAAGTGCAGACTAATTTATTACTAAACAAAGTGAATTCCTGTTTACTACAGAAAGAAACATATGAGGAAACCTCTGATTACTCCCACATTGTCCAAAACCCCCCTCAACACTGTCCAAAGCCCTTCCATAAGATTGTCCAAAACCCTCAGTTCTTTAGTCCTGCTAACCTCACCACTTGTCCAATCTTTCAGGGTTCATTTACACGTGCTTGAAGAGTAGATATCTTTTTTTGGTGTGCTCCAGTCCTTCCAAGCAGGCAGTCGAGGGCATATTGCTGTCTTCATCTTGATGTAGTGTCCTCCTTACTTAAGGCAGTCGAAAGAAACTCTAAAATACAGGAACCAGCAAAGTTCATTTTTTTGGGCCTAACTCACCAGGCTTCTCTCCAGAAACACCCGAATCAAACTCAGTAAGACAAACTCCAACATAGAGTTAACATCTCCAACTCTTTAGCTTTCAGCAGGTATATTCAGCTTATGCTTACTGAAAAAGCCATGTTACCAGCCTGGGCCCAAGCCTGGGCCTGAGGCCCCTCATGGCCTGGCCTCTGTCTTTCCTTCCAAAATGGCTGAATCCCTTTCTTTGTTCCTCAAGCCTCTTCATACCTTTCATCCCAAGTCCTCCCACCAAGGACTCCTAGGGGTGAAGTCCTATCAGGCAGGTTTGCAAATCAAAGTACTACTCAACTTTCTGTAAAATTTGCAAGTCAATAATAGTAACAGTAGAGTAGTATCAAATGTATGTATCAACTGTTAATGGTGGTGGTGGTGGGGGGTAGGCTTCCAGCATCAATTCCTTATTGCATAACTTCTTTCCTTTGTTTTGACTCAAAATGAAAATAAAAACACTTTGGGGGATTATTGATTTTTGCTGAAATCCTAGATCCTAGATTTATTAGTTTTAGAAATTAAACTACCTTATTCTGAATTAGAGTTGCTTGGGTATATATAAAAAAAAATCAGCTCTGATCAACTCAAGTTATAATGAAATATATTGAAAGGATCTGATAGTACTTCACAGGTAGTATGCAGGTTGAGAAAATACTTTGGAAGCAGGAAAGCAGATGATCCAGAATTTATGTGCATGAGGACTTCTAGACAGTCTCATTAAAGGCTGAATATAAGACAAGTGTTTTTATTTTCCTTTTCCTTTTAAAAATTGTATCTTCTAGAGAAGATACTATTGACCACCAGATGTCTATACCTTGATTAGGGGGAACCAGGGAACATTGCTATATGAGTCCATCGAGGAAGTGAGGAACGGCCATTCACCAAAAAGAATCTGGTTTCTAATATCAAGAAAAAGGGAAATGGATGGAATGCTCAAATTCCCAGTGTTTGTCAGAATAGTCCATCCTTTGGCTACTCAGCATTTGTAGGTATCTTCCCTGTATATTTAGTTTATGCATTTTTCACATTGAGGTACCATTTTGTGTACAACATATCATATAGAACTACAGCTTCATGTCTCAGTAGGTGTATATACCACATATTCTGATCACCAAAGTTGTAGTTTCCGTCTACCACTGTCCAGTTGACTCCCTTCACCCTTTCTTTCCACCCTCATCTTCCCCTCTGGTACCTACAATTTTGTTTTTAGAGTCCAAAGACTGGTTTTTGTTTAATTTGTTTACTTGCTTTGTTTCTTTATCCTACACATAAGGGAAATGGTAGAAAGCAAATTCAATATTCTAATAGTTTATGGTCCTCCGAAGTTTGATTATACATGACAAAACCTTATTCCTTACTATTCAATTTCTTTCACTATAGAGAATTTAAATTTTACTTAATTTTCTCCTTGAGAAGGTAATAGTAAAAGGTTGAAAGACACTGATAATAGATTTTTAAAAAATGTTTGAGCCTCTTACATTATTTATAATCTACAATATAGTCACTTCTTTCCTCCAAATAGACTCTCATTTAGATCAGTTCCTGCATCTCATGCTACCTGAGGTGTTTGGGAAATGTTTTATTCGTTGTGATCAATCCATCCTGATGTTAACCACACTAGGAACTAAACAGCAAGATGAACAATTAATTGAGATAACTCACTACCATTGGACCAGCCTAAACTGCAAGATGAATCATCATCACTAAATGCTATTTATAATATAGGTGGAGGGCAAACAGGAAGAGAAGGGAAATTACTAGAGAAAATGACTCAGCACTGAAGGGGGTGTGATTGGGGGCTAGAGTTTTCATTTCCTGTGTTTATAGTTTCCTTCCTCATAGACCATTCTAGTTCCTTTTGTCCTTGGAAGGTGTTTGTTTACTCAATGATATGCTCCAAACCTTCATTCTATAAATGATCCTTCATTATGTTTTTAAATAACTTTACCAGGAGATAATTGAAATAAAAAAAACATTTGGTCATGTTCAGTGTATATGAGTTTGGACATAGACATACACCCTTAAACCCATCATCATGTTAAAGTAATCAACATACCCACCATCTCCAAAAGTTTCCTGTGTTCCCCCATTTTTGTGTGTGACAAGAATGATTAGTATAGCATCATCCCTCTTACATGTTTAATTGCACAATACCTTGTTGTTAACTGTAGGCGCTGGCTGGTGTGAGATGTCTTCATCTTGTATCATGGAAATTTTATAACCGTTGGACAATGACTCTCCATTTTCTCTTTCCCTTCCCTTGGCAGCCCTCAGCTTCCGTAAGTATGACTCTTTGAGGTTGCTCTTATAAGGGGAATTATTCAGCCTTTATTCTGAGACTGGCTTGTTTCACTTAGATAACATCCTCCAAGTACATCTGTGTTATTGAAATGATAGGGTATCCATTTTTTAAGGTTGAATAGTATTTCATTGTGTGTACATATCATACATTTTCTGTATCCATTCATCTGTCTGTGGATCTTCAGGTTACTTATATATTCTGATTATTGTGAATAATGATACACTGAGTATAGTTTTTTTTGCATCTATCCAAGATTCTGATTTCAATTTATCTACATACAGGATTGCTGGATCATATAGTCATTCTATCTTTAGTCTTTTGAGGAACCCTCATACTGTTTTTCTTAGTGTCTGCACTGTTTTACATTTTTACCAGTAGTGTATAAAGACTTGAGTTTTTCACAGCCTCCACATTTGCTATGTTTTATTTTTTCCTTTTTATAATAGTCATCTTAACAGATGTGAGATAGCTTATCATTATGGTTTGACTTTGCATTTTCCTGATCATTAGAAATGTTAAGCAGCTGTTTTATTGAATCCATTTATGTATCTTTGCAGAAATGTCTATTCCAGGCCTCTGCCTATTAAACAAATTTGAGCTATTAATTTCTACCACCAAGTGTGGTTGTAAAAAATGCACTCTGGGGAATGAGCTAGGTGCCAGAGTTCCCTGATTCACTCAACAGTAGCTCCTCCAGAATGTTGGTCTACACTGAAACACTCCCTTTTGCCTGCTTACTGAGTGCCTGAGGGACCCTTGCAAACTTCAGCAGCACTCTTAGCTTAATGTCACTGAATACCAGCCCACAGCTGCCTACAGACCCCTGCCTGCCTCACTGCTCTGCTGTAGAAATTATTGGCTTGTATTGAAGGTTTCTCCCTTCTGTGGCATAAGCATCGGTTCTGTGGGACTAGGAGACAAATATTTTAAGGATGGATCATGATATGTGTTTGGGAGAAAACAGGACAGAGTTTGACTTTTAAAAAGGCAATGAAAAATTTTAAGCACTGGGGTGACATGATTAACTTTATATTTAGGAAATAAGGTGACCTTTAATTTACTATCTGAATTTTTCTTTATTAATAATTGGTGATCAATACACCTTAAAATAAGGTTTTCATTGACTTTGCCAGTTGCTTAGGGCTGTTACCAATCTGCCAATACCATACATTAAAATTTCTCCTTGAAAATTTTTTTCAGATCACAAAGATAGTGTGAACTCATATTGCATAAGTGATTTAGGAATGACTTATGGAAATGCATTACCATAGTAAATGTGTGTTTTTTCATTTCAGTAGAACTCTCTTGGCAAATGCATTTGTTTTCTGTCCATACTGTGCAATGGGGTTTATGTCTCACATAGTTGGTTCACTGGATCACTTACCATATTCTTCAGCCTTGAGGAGCCCTGGGATTGATCATACTTCTCCAACCTTCTGCAGGATTTTACAGCTTGAATAAAAATCTTTAGGTCAAAAGTCAGTGTTGGCTTTTTTTTTTTTTTTTAATATCTCCTACATCTTCTGGTTACTTTATTTTTGAAACATTACTTTCATTTGTAGTGATACTGTTCAAAAATACCTAACATTTTTATCTGATATTTTATCTTATTAAAAAGCATTTTCAGGGCATCTAATCTACCATACTGTCAAGTGTAAAATGCTTTCTTCTTTTATTTCAAGGGTAAAGAAACAGACTTAATGTGACTTTTCCTAAGATCATACAGCGCTTTTGAACAGCCACTGGTGCTCTGTTAGATACTACTTTTAAGACAGGACCAAATTCAGGCTTTCTGACTATCCTGGCACCACAGTTTTACATCTGTACTTCAAAGAAATCAGTGTCTTAATCAAATATGACTTGACTATATGAAATACAGTATATTAAAGATATGCTAAGCCAAAAGGAGATTTGGGTCATCTCAGAGAACCCAAAGATAAGATGTATCATTTGAATTCCTAAGGGGTTGGCACTAGATTTGAAAATCACCCAAATTCAAGGCATTCACTTTCTCTGTCATTTCCACCCTTAGAGTCTCCTGTCTTCTCAATTCTCTTGTGCTGTTGTGTTGGGATCATTCTTCCCCCCCCCCCCGTTAACTAAGTTTCTTTACTTCATTTCTGCATAAGTTACCTTTTTTTTAAAGTTATCTCACAGTTAAAATATCCAACAAACTAACCAGAGCCCTTCAGTCTGAACTCTAGTATCTCCAGTATGATGATTAGATGACAATTGAAACAACAGAGGATTTTTCTTCCAGTGAGTTTTGGCCAGAGTCTCATCTTGGGATCAAATAGCAGACTTACAAAAGTGACGTATAAACATTATTTGGAAAGTGATTAGGAAAGAAATGATGGAAATAAAATAGATTCCCATTTCTAGTACCATATATATAAATTGTATGTTATGTATATAAAATTGATCATATGTAATCTTTCATATATGCATATACAAAATTACATGTATACAATGTAAAATAATATATTTTTTAAAGTAACCCATGAATTACTATAGCATATTTAGGTTCTTAAAGTAAAAAATAATGGAATGATTTTTCTCCCTTTTGTTAAAAAAGTCAGAAATACATATAATCTTAGTCTTCATATTAACCTTTATATTGTCATCTAATGTGTTTGGAAGAGTGACATTTATTTCCTTTCTAAGATCTGTGTGAAAGAGTCATTAACCATGCTTTAATGCTTGGTACTTGTCAGTGTGTACCAAATGTGACATGCAAAAGAATGACCTTTCCAAGCCTGACCTCTTCTAGACAGTAGTTGCCAAAAAGAAACCAGCTTCTAGGTAGATTTAATAAATAATGCCATCTGTCATGAACAGGCCAAGGCTTACTTGAAACTGCTACTACTGTGAGCCAATTTAAGATGTTTTATTATATTAAGAGTCTATAGGATCTGTTCTTTCTTTGGGTTATTTCTTGTAGTCATACCAGAAATTCAAATTCTTTTGAATACTGGGGAGAAGAAAAGAAGAATGCAAAGTTATTGTCTATCACTGAACAAAGTATCTTTTAGGGTGATGGATAGTGACTAGATTTATTGTGTTGATAACTTTGTAATGTATACAAACATCAAATCATGCTGTATACTTGAAAACCAAGTGTTACATGCCTAAAAATTATTTTAAAATAAAAGAAAGATGAGCGATTATTTTGAACAATTAAGGGAAAGGTATTCTAAGGATTAGAAAACTTATTTTTTGAGATTATTTTGATTATTTGAGAATATATATTTTAAAAGAACACAAAAATAAATATGGAAGTTTTTCTGCAATGCACTGCACAATTACTAGAGAAGCATGCTGGAGTTTTCAAATATTTAAGTTCAAAAATATTTCTAAATATACTTTGAGAAGAAAAATTGGGATGAGTTCGTCTCTATCTATGAAGGGAATAGTAAGAGCATTGTAGGAAATTGGAAGAGAAACAAATGGAACAATTTAAATTTGTTGCAGTTTTTGTTAGATAGTCTAGCTATCCCTTTAATACTGCCCAGACTCCCAGGACTTGTCAAAAAAATTTATTATGGAGTCTCTATTCCCTGAACCATATTGTGGTAAACATCAAAATATTGCAACAATCTCATTTTGAATTGCACTACAGATGGGGTTCTTCTAACTTATTTTTGCATTGTTTATATAATATTATGTAATACAACTCTACTATAAGTAGAGGATAATTTACAGCCTGGGAAATAGTTCTGATATCTCTTTCCCCAACCCCCAATATTATTTCAGGAAATAGCTACTCTTGGTAATTCATAAACTTTCATAAAAAAATAGAGTAGATAAAAATACACTGCATTTCTAAGAACTGGTATTAAATACCAGTGTAGACACCATTCTTAAGTAATGCAGTGAGCTGAGTACAATGTATGTGTTCAATTATTACTTGTTAGATTAGTGGATAGGATACATGTTCTGTTGGTTCCAAAGAGAATAAATGACATGATGTATGCTCTTGGACTTTTCCTTTTCAGGGTGTAAGCAGATTAATAAATTAAAAATAAATGTGATATTAAGTCAATTTGTAATTCAGGCTTAGGAATCTAGGAGTTTCTGGGTTATAAAGTGATCTACATTAACTGCTAGTTTGTCCCTGAAAACCTGTCCAGCGTTCACTGACATTAAAGAGAACAAGAATTATGAACTGCGGCCTTCCTGAACACATAATTTATCTCTTTTCACCAGGCATTTACCTTGAATAGTGATGAGTATATTAAAGTATCATAAATAATAGGTTATAAATTTTATTTTGGAATTTTAAAATTAAAATTTGAGAAAGGATAAATGTCAATATGGAATGAGCTGGGAAAATAAATAACATTTTTTAGTAAACTTAAAATAGAATTTTAATTATGATGCACATTCCTTCATATTTTCTAAAATGAGAAATAAGTTCTCATTTCTTCTAATAGGAGAAAATCTTGATTGCTAATTCAGGACATTTGTTTGGGATAATCTACTACAATAAATATTCAAAATAGAGAGTCCTATTCTTTGACTTCCTAAGGCCTAATAATAAAATCTCACATCTCTACCTCAAAAGGGAAGTATAACTGATAACTATAAATTCTATATTAAATAGAAAACTACACTTTGTTTGACTGAGAATCCACTTAAAAGACCATTGTGGACAGTTTATGAGTGCAAGCATTTCAAACTTCTTTGGGAATACACCTCAGCCTTCTTTCTTTTCATTTTTTCACTAATAAGAAATTACAGAACAATGTTGCTTTAAAAAGTGTTTGAGCCATTTGAATGGCAAGAATATCATCAAAATATATATAAAGATTCTATTTTTCACAGGGGGCAAAAGGACAAAGCGTTAAAGACAGAGACTTAAATTTCAGTTTTGAATTGAGTGTATCTTGAAACATGAAGCAATATATTCTTGGTTGACTAAAGCAATGTGTAAGATGAAGTACCTTTTACAGAATCCATCTTGAAAAGTATAAGCCAATGACAGGCAATCAGTTGTTTTTCAAGAAGCGATAAGGACATAGTTAAAAGCCTTAATGTTGATGAGAAATGTGTTCGCTAGTGCTTCAAGGGATGGGATGGGTTGTTTGTAGGAAAAAGAGCTGTAAGTTCTCAGGAAAATTGTTAAGTGCAATAAGATGTCACTGAAACATAGTTAAATCTCTGATCAGAGTACTAGGCCAAAAGATACTTTTTGTGGCCTTATTTTACCTGCTCCTGCAGGTTAAGTGATACTCAGTTTTATACCCACTAAGTTTCCTCCTTTAATACTGTAGTTTCTTTCTGTCACATTGACCTCTGTATCCAGGCTTGAACTTCCTCCTGACCTAGAGAATTAGATACACATTCCTCATGGACAATTTTACTTGTGTTAATATTTGACTGAGGGGAGATTTCACCATCTGTATACAAAAAGACCAAGGAAATAAACTCAGTGTGATAGATTAATAGAATTGGTATGCATAAAGAAAGAGAAAATAATTTCAAATAAAAGCATTTCAACAAATAAAACTCCAAAAATGTCTCATCTTTTCCACTCATGGGCAAAGGCCCAGTCTAACAGGATCAGCCTCAAAGCAGGGCCACAGAAGCCGGAAAGCCTGACAAGCCTATGGTGCTTTCTGGTGGGGAACCATAAGAAAAGGGTTAGGCAGGTCCCAGAGAACTAGAGCAGCAAGAGACACTCAAAATTCAAAATACACTGCAACAAAAAAACCAAAAACCAAAATATATTGCATCAAGATAATGGCACTGTTGTCTCTACCAAGAACCAGGAGCAGGCACTCTACTTGCCCTTCCTCCATGTGTCTTTTCTCTGTAGCTCTTTCAAGTATCTCTACATGTTTTCTCCTCTGTCTCCTCCCCCTTCATTCCACTGCCCCTTATTATATCCATCTTGTTCCTTCCTAACTCAGGAAGTATGATTCATGACATGCTGGCACTTATAGTCCATGGCAACTGCATGTAAGTGGGGGTGGGGAAAACAACTCCCCCTCCCATAGCCGTCTATCTATACTACTTTTCACAGATGGATTGAAATTATATTATGATCTCCCTTTCCCCCAATGCTATGTAAGAATGGTTCCTCTTCTAGTACTCTAGTTATTATTAGTGATTCATCATTCATCTAGTTGCTTAAGAAATAAAGCAGGAGTTAACTTAGATGGGGTTGCTGCTTGTCCAAGCAGGGATTTTGCAAAAGCTATAAAGAGTTGTCCTTTCTCTGTGCACACAGATCTTTCTGATAAACAAAGTTCATTTTGGATATCAGTCACCTTCTCCCCTCTTGCAGTTAAATATGACATGATAACTGTATGGAATAATGCTTATTCTATCATCTTCCCAAGAGCTGGCTTATTGTTATTATTTTGCCCTATCCTTTTAAATCCTTATTGACTCTGCTCTAGGTCATGCTGTCATCATAGATCACTTAAACATTTGTTGTAGCCTCCTAGTTGGAGCTCAGTTCCTCATGGTTCCTACATCAACCCACTAACAGCATCGTATTTAAGTATTTCACTCCCCAGCTCAAAACTCTTATAAAGATTTTCATTCCTGAGAGGAGAGCATCTAAAACTGCTTGGCATGACAGAGTTCTATCCCCCATGGGCAAAAGCTCCATCTTTTGTCACCTTGCAGTTTAGTCCTAGCAAAAGATGGGTCTCCAAACAGCTCATGCCACTACTTTGCATGAGAGACTGCTTCCCTAAGCCTTGCCCAGTCAGTCCTTTCACAGTTGGTTGAAATTATTCGTGTCTGTTTTCTATAGATATCATTTGTTCCTAGACCGTTAGTTCTCTGAAAACAGCAAATATGTCTTGTTCATTTTTGTTTCTAATTCAATTTCTGGTTCTCAGCAGGGTTTTTAAATGCTTAAATTAAAATGATGAAGAAAGAACCTTATCTTAATATCTTTTTGGTTGATGCAAAACCATCAATCAGAATTTTAAATTTTAAATTCAACCAGTCATCTACACATTTGTTCTGGAGGCCTTTCACTGTGTATTTAATAATTTTGCTATCATGTAAACACAGCCTCCAGGCTACCTTGGAGAAATTTCTTAATGTGAATCATGGAATCTGACAGTTAAAAAAAATCAGACAATAATGTGGCTTCCCCCCACCCTATCCTCTCCCTACCTATCCCTCTCCTTTTACCCTCTCCGCCCCCTCCCCCCACCCCCATAACCAAATGGCTAAATCTGAAGGACTTGCCTCTGGTGCTCCTACTCCAGTTCCCAGTGCCCTATAGCTACTGTTCCAGGTCAGCTGAGGGTCCCATCTGCTTTGTCCTTCCAGAGTAGTTTCTTCACCATGGTTTCTTCTGCACACACCCTGTTCAACCCTGCCCTTCTTCCGGAGCCACCATTTTTTTACTGGTTGCCAGAAGGACCCAATCTCATTAATTTCATTAGCACATGAATAACTATTACTTAACTTAATCAGTAGACTAGCTGAAGTGAATCTAAATTTTAAAAGAAGCTATTTCTTACCCCAAAGGAAGGGAGCTCAAGGATGTCTTGTAGTTAGTGGGTATCTATCTTGATACTTTTCTAGTTATGCCAGGCAATGCAAATGCCTAGTCTTGCTTGAGTGTAAAAATACTCAAATTGATCCTTTTGTAAAACTTTATAAATATTAATTACTGGGAAAAGTACACTAAGTGCACTAAATATGTACAAGCATTTCAAAGTTAACCAAGGTGATTGTTATCTGCATATGTGCATTGTAAGACCAAATTGCTGAACTGATGAGAAATAGGTTTAGTTTCCGCCATTCTTCACCAAAGGCTCAGATTGGGAGAAAGCATGTAGTTATGTGGTCTATTCTCTTTTCCCTGATGTTAGTGCATATTGTGATGATAAGGGATGTTCGAAAACCAGTACATTTTTCATAGTGACAAATATTTGTTGGAAATATACTATTTTCAGTGCAATGTGCAATGAATGAGACATGATTCCTGTCCTCACATAGCTTATTAGAAGTTCACATGCTCAGATAGAAGGCAGGATGTGATAAATGTTCTGCAGGAGGTATGAATAGCTTTCCTAAGCTCCCAGGTGAAGATTAATTCTATGTGGCAAAGACTGAAAAGATTGTGCAAAGGGGTGGCATCTGAAGAATAGCTGCACTCTTAAAATGTGGTGATATTGGACAAGGTTGTTCCAGATAAAGAGAGGAGTGTGAGCCAAAATTTGAAAGTAGGCAGGGAGAGGATGCTCTAGAATGTTGCCAGAGGGTTTGAGTGGGAGAGGGTTTAGTACTTTAGGTTTTGACTGAGAAACACTCAGCACATAGCTGCTTTTTTGTTACCCTTGGAAAGGTAATTCATGCTTGCACCATTTTGCTATGTCCCAAATTTAAAATTCAATTCTTTTAAATTTCAATTGGTTTGATTTTAGGGTACATAAAAACTCCTTTTGCTGTCAATGAAAGTAAGAATTTGTGAAATTGTTATTTCACTTTGATATTTAAATACATAGTAAAGTCATTTGTTCAATGAGTTCTAAATTTTTTGTAGTTCCAGATTGTATCAAGTCACAGAAATGGGTCTTAAGTAGTTATTGAGTACCAGATGTATACCTGATGTCATTTTTGATTCTGGGAATAAGTGCTCTTATAGAACTCACAGTCTAGTTAGGGAGATGGGACATAAAACAAATAGACAAATAAAAAACTTTGAGTGACAAATGCTCTGAACAATTGCAGTGGCAACAAAACTAGTAAATTTCAGTGGTTTGAAAAAAAATATCTCTTATTCTAAGATCTGAGCTCAGCTGTAGTGATTATTTCATGCTCTGAGTTGTTCTGATCTGTTTAAAATGTCTGTCATGCCAGAATCCACATAGAAGGGTTTGTATTGCCTCAGACAAACTCTGCCTGTAAGGGGGTGAAAGTCTCAAGAGGCATAAGAGAGTTGGTGAGACTTACCATGATCCTTACATCTTGTTGTTACTACCAAACACTTTCTGTGAACAAAATGGGTCATATGCCAAGTCTCAGGTAAATAGACTGGCATTGTCCACATCTCTCATGGGTACTGTGTGAGAAAGAGTGACTGTTGGTTGAAAATAATCCAGTCAAAAAAGTTAATAGGAGATGGTTTCACTTATATGTAGAACATAGGTAAACCAAATGAAGGGTCAGAAATAAGACAAAGTTTGCAAGATGACCACAGATCTGAGGCAAATAGCAGGGGAAGGGGAAGGAGAGGTGTGCAGTCAAAAAAGTGGGTGCAGGAAAGAGCACAAAGGAATATGGTGATGGCTAAAAGCAACTATAGTGGTGGGAGTACTATGCACTGGTGCTATATTTAAGGGGAGAAATAAAATGTTGTACAGAAATGAAAAAAAAAAAAAAAAAAGAAAATAATCCAGTCAGTCTCAGAAGAGGTTTAAGATACATACATATGTGTGTGTATGTATGTATATATATATATATATATCATAAAGAAAATATAATCAGATAGAGAAGCATGTTATCTGGGCTAGAACAAGTTTCTTCAGGTAAAGTGGTTAGGGAAGAAGAAACTAGATGGGGTGTAAATGATGAACAAGAGCAAATGGTGTACTGATCTTGGCTTTTTCAAAGGGTGAGAAGATGACCTGTGTAGCTAAAGTGTGCCAATGATGTGACTGGAGAGATATTCACAATAACAGACATTAGTCAGGTTACATGGGAACTTGTAGCCATGTAAGAAATTTGGATTTCATTCTTATAGCAATGGTCAATATTAGACTTAAAGACAAGGTAGCAGCATAATTTAATTTATATACTTAAATCTTTCTGCATTATGGATTATGGACTCTGAGTGAGGGTGGGCAAGATTGGAAGCAGTGAGTTAAATTAAAAGATGGTTGGAGCCTCAAAGTTATTCTTAGAAATTAAGCAACACAGACCAACAGGTCACAGAAACTCAGGTTCTCACACAGAATAAGGTCATTTACCAGGTACCAGAAGAGACCAAAGGGCCAAATAGCGAACACCTGAACATCAACTTCACCAACCAACAAATTGCAGAAATATGGGAGATGGAGTGATTGGAAGGGGGATATGTAGGTGGGAGGAGGGAGAGCCATCTATCAGGGGATCAATTAATGCACAAATGTGAGAAATCAATAAATTAATTTTTTTAAATAAAAAGATGATTGGAGAAGTCTAGAAGAGAGACAATGGTTAACTGGCAAAGAGTGTAAAGGAAGGAAAACGAGAAATCTAATATGGGGTATGTATATATATATATATATGAATATATATATTAATAAGATTTGTTATGTTTCTGTTAGAAGAGATAGTATAGTTTTGAACAGTCTGAGCAGAAACACAAGGTGGTGGAAAAAGAAAGACTATATGTAAAGTTTGAAAATGTTTCTTGATTTGGATTTTGCCTCTTATAATATGTTTGACTTAGAGGACCTTTGAATCATTCTCAGTCTTACTGTCCTTAAATACAATAAACGAATGAATGAATGATTGAATAAATAAATAGATAGTGAATGACACCAAAGCCATGTAGTTGTTCAGAGGATTACATGTTGAAAGGAATTCATATACAGTTCAAATGGTCTCCACGGATAAGTCTTAGTTTTTATTGCTTTAATGTTGTCATTTGTTTGTATTAATAAGAAAATGTTTTATAAACTGCAAGTTCCATAAGTTGTGCATTCTGGAAGCTGGTATACTGGTGGCAGTACTGGCTTATAAATTCACCAGAACTCTTACATAAAATATCAGTGTTATTTTCCCAAGCCTCCAAGTGAGTGCCCTCTCTGGGAAATGCAAGAACTGCTGAAGCTAGATGTTTTTCTAAGCATGGATTTATGATGTACATTCTTGAGAGTCACCCGCTTATGGGTTGACCTATATACTGCTGCCAGGAATAAGGGATAGTGCACCGAAAGCCTTATCAGTTAATATAGCTGGTTTTGCTTGTAATGGAGTGATTAAGCCATTGTTTTAGTGAAAACACCTTAACATGGAATTGAGCTGTCAGGGAGTTGCAGGTAATGTAGCAATTTTTCAGATAGGGTTCTGACATTTTCTGATAACATCTCTTTTATATTTAATTACTACTGCTACTACTACTATTTGGTGTTTTTGAGACATGAACTTCAACTATTTCATAAGTCCAGAACCGGGGAGAGAGGTGACATTTTTTTCAAGTATCTGAGTTTGTTTTTCTATTTTTTTTTCACCCTTACCTGAACTCTTCATAGACAGCCTAAGCAATAACCCCAAGTAAACATAAAGTGATTTCCAGTTGGTGTTTCTAATAAAGATTTCTAATAAGATTGCCAGTTGGTGTTTCTAATAATGATTTCTCACTCAAACTAGTCTTCATAAACCTGCCACTGCTGTTCCCTATGGTAAAAAGTGCGAAAATATTCCCAAGTTAATATAAAGTGATTTCTAGTTGGTATTTCTAGTAAAGATCTCACTTATAATAGTTATGTATAGATCTTTGCAATTTAGAGGTTATATGCTTAAATGGATTATATTAGCATAAATAATCCCAGTTGCTATAGGTATTTGTTAATTGAGTTCCAAAAGAAATAATGTCATTCATTTGGTTCAAAGACTCACTCACAGAAGGCAGTAACATTAGGGAAACAAATAAGGGATGAAGTACCCCAAACTAGCAACCCAAAAAGCTATTCAAACCCTTGGAATTGAGGGAACTTGCCTTAATTGAGCATAATGAGAGTTGGAACTCCTGGGAAGGTATTAATTAATAGTAGCTGTATTCCTAGAATACTTTTCTGTAATTCACAGAAAAGTAGTCCAAAGCATATAGTGGAAGGAGAAAAAATATACTCATTTCCATCACCTTCCTATCTCTGGTTTCCTTCTGATTTTTGTCAACTAATCCTCATCTAAGCCTGGCTGCAGGGAACTTTAATAGTTTGGGCTATGGGACCTGTCTTCCAATGACAGAACAGGAGAAGAGTCAAGTATAAGTGAAAAGGACTAAATCAACAGTAACTTTACAATTCATAATTCACAGCTGTACTATGTTTTGTACCCTATTATGTTTCCAGTTATCTGAAAGGTATTAATATTTTTCTATATGGTGATTTAAAATTTGTGGGATGTCAAAATGATCAAAAATAGTAGTGCAGCTCTCTAAATTTGGAAATCATGGAGTCACAAGAAACATTCCATCCATGCAATTTTGGTTCTACCATTGAGTATGTTGAATAGAGGATTGGAATATACAGACTTTGGTTCTGCCACCAAATAAACGTGTGACCTAGGCAACTTGCTGTGACTGTGGGTTTTTGTTTCCTCATCTGTGGTATGGAAAGATTATTATTCTCACCCATAAGATCATTGTAACTACTACCAAATTACAGATAGCTTATCATTATGTATTTAGGAGCATACACAGCCAAAAGTGTATAGAATAATAAAAGCCATGTATATGTGGTTTTAATTTTGTCACTGTTTGAGTTTATCCACACTATCACACTTAAGATAGTAAGGTTAGCTGAAAGTTGACATAAACACAGATGTCTTCTGTACAAACAGTCTGCTACAGTCTTATGATAGGAAATTAAATGCAAATATTTGTAAACAGTGAAAAGATCAAGCATGAGAGATTTCTAGATTTCCAATACTACAAAGATGGCTATGTATTTATGCTTCCCATGCTTCCACTGTTAGTTTGTATATAAACATCTGTGGAAGGTTGAAGATAACATTAGTGAACCATTGACTGCTTCCCATGGGGTTTGCACTAAGAAATTAGAGTTGAGTCACCATCTCTGGTTCTTCATTGGGCAAGAATTTGTTTTCTCTTAGGTTGTTTTTCTTATACTTGTATGTTCTTTTCTGCATTCAGCATCCCTCTTTCTTCTTCAGATTCTGTTTGTCTGACTCAAATGTGTTTTTTATAGGAGCAGCTGTAATTTGGCATGTAGTGGAGGCTTAGGGTTTCTTAAGAGCAGTCAAAGTATAGGGGAAGAAAACTAATGAAATCACAGTGTTTGCTGAGACTGAAAACTCAGTTTTGGGAGTTGACCTCTAAGAAAAAAGTTGGTGTTACAGTATGAAAAATCATGTATGGTAAGTGTCCTTGTTTACAGAGTTGTAGGGAATAAAGCATGTTAATGATATAATATAATGGATGAGGCATGAGTGACCTTTCTTTTGCTTCCCCAGTACCTCCTCTCTCTGCAAATCTAGTAGATGGCACCCATGTACACAATGCAGAATCATTTGGGAAGCCACTGCTCCCAAACCCAACCTCACACTAGAATTCTATTGATTGTGTTTCCTAAATACTGATGTATTGCTTATTCAGTGGCTTCTTAGTTAACTTGACAAGTATTTAAGTGTGGGACTTTGGGCTTGACTCTGCAGATATGAAAGTAAAAAGACTTCATGGTCTTGACCTCACAGTGCTGATAATATAAGTGAGAATGAAAACATAAATACATATACAAATGTACCTTCACAAATTGCTATTTTATAAGGTGCTATGTTACAGAATAATTATTAAGGATCTAGTTAAAAAAGCAATTAGTTAAGACATTCCTGAGGAGGTAAAATTCAAAAGAAGGCATGAACAGTGAGAAAGATCCAGTAATGCCAAATATTACTAGATAGGAAGGTGGTTAGGGTGGTGGTAGAAGTTGTGTAGAGGTTTTGGAGAGAAAAAGCATAATTTGAAAAACTGACAGGAAATCAGTTGTTAAAGAGGGAGTAGTATAGTCTACATGTTTGTGTTCCTCCTCAGTTCAGATACTGGAATCCTATTGGGGTGGTATTTGGAAGTGACCATTTAGGAGGTGATTGGTTCTTAAAGGCAGAACTTCATGAATGGGATTGGTGCCTTTTTAAAAGATGACCCCAGGACTGCCCTTGTCCCTTCAGTCATGTGAGGATCCATCTATGAATCAGAAAGTGGGCTTTCATCAAACACCAAATCTACCAGCACTTGATCTTGCACTTTGCATCCTCCAGAACTCTGAGGATTAATTTTCTGTTGCTAAGAGCTTATCCAATCTGTGGTAATGTCTGGGAGCAGCATGAATGAACAAAGACAGGAAGGGCAGGGAAATAGATATAGGCAGAATCAGAAGTTTGTATTTTATTTTTATTGTAGTCAGAAGTCATTGACAGTATGAGATGACATGATCAATCTCATATTTCAGAAAGATAGTTTTGGTTATTTGGGATAGCATGGATTTGAGGACATTAAGAATGGAGACAGAAAAACCAGTTTAAAGCTGACACTGTCAAGGTGAGAGATGACAGTGTGTTTTAAGAACATTGGTAGCAGTAAAGTGGAAGCTAAATAGATATTGATGAGTTGGAAGCTGTGCCCTGCCTCCCAGGGGCTCCTTCAGGACAGGGCATTCGTTCCCTCAGCTGCTAGAAGTGTTGCATGCTAACCATGTATAGCTTTGTCCATCTCTAGAACTTGTCCTTGCCTAATAGAAGTGTCTCATTTGAGAGCATGCTTCTGGTTGGCCCATTCCGTAACTGGTCAGCAACTTATGTCCAAAGACCCCTAATTTAGATAGTTTCAACTCTGAAAGACTATTCTATCTTCGGAGATACCTGGGGAGTCAGTTGAAGTCTCTGTAGCAACAGCATCACTGTTCAGTCTCTCTCTCTCTGCCCATCTTGTCTTCCTAATATATTTTCCTACATCCTCACCAATAGATTTCTTACATACTGATCTCTTTCTAAGCCTGTTTTGAACCTGAATGGAGACCATTAAAGATCAGTTTTGAAGGGAGAATTAATACGATTTTTTGAATAGAGCAGAGAGGAATGGATCAAATAAGCAAACTCTGGCAAACATAAGAATCTGTTACATTTCCAATATTTCTGACTTGTACTTCTAGGAGAATGATTATGCCCTTTATTGAGATTTGAAACACTATAGATCACTAGCAGGTTTTGAATATATTTTGTTTCAGAAGACTTCAAGATTTTCATCCTCAAGCAGAAAATGTCAAATACATGTTTATTATATAAGTTTCCCCCCTTTTTATCCTCACTGCCACCCCTCTTGTTATGGTCATCTTCTCTCACCTGGAGTTTTGTATTAAATTCTGACTTGTCTTCCTGGTCATAACCTCGTTCCTCTTGTATCCTTTTTATATTCTTTTGTTAGGACAACATTATATAATGATTAAGTTCCATACTTAAAATGCTTTCAGGAGCCCATTGTTCTGAGGATAAATACCCTTAATCCAGTAAGCTCTGCACCTGGATCTGTTCCAGTTGTTGGCTTCATCTCTTTTCCTTTCCTCTTTCATCTCTAGCAATCTGAGCTTTTCATACCTTGAATGCAACCTGTTTGTGGTATCTTAGGACTCTTGTAATGGTGTTTCCTTACAGGCATTTCTTGGCCAACTCTTTAAAAAAACCAACTCCTAACCACCTTTCAGGACTGAGAGTCCTCAGGGAGGACTTTGTCCTTAGAAGATGCCCTATGAAATAATCTAGAGATCACTATACTTTTTTCCTCATGATCCCCATTCTGCCTTTGTTTTGATGAGGTTCATGGCAACTTTTTTCTAAATTTACATAAAATTCTGTTTAATTTTTCTATAGAGATTTGTCCCTTCTTTAAGTCTCCTGTTATCATCAAATCAAAAGAATACTGAAAAACTGACCTCAAAGTATAGGTTTCCATTACAATTGACTTCCAGGTCAGATAGAAGTTAATTAACTTCTCTCTTTACAGCTCATTGACTCCTCCAATATCCCCTCCTAGTCAGAGGCATGAAAGAACTAGTTAGCAGGTTTTGCTGCTTGCCTAACTAAAGCATCCTAGGAAGAAGGGGAGTTTCCAGCATCTGGCTACGTTGGGGTTCTTTGTTGAACCTTACTGCTCACAACCATATCTCCCTGGGAACAAATTTCCCCAAATTGTCCCTAACTGTGTTTTTAAGGGACACAACTCCTTTTCTATAAAGCTCTTTGGTTATAATATATGATATGAATTAAAATTTTTTCATTAATCAAAAATGTATTTATTAGAAGTGACCCTGTCCAGACAATCTTTTAAAATGCTGAGTATGGGGATTCTAACTGTTGGGTATTGCATTTGAGCATGAATTTCAACTAAATGATTTGTGGATTTCTCAAAGTTTTCTCAGATTCTCTCTAGAGAAAACTTATGAGTGACTAAGGGTTTAACATTCATAGACTTGACCTCAAGCTTTGAAAATGCTAACTATATGTGACAGTTTTGAAAGATATTTTAGATTCCCATCTCCTGGCTGAATGCATTCACTAGACACAGTGTTCTGAGATCATATTTAGACTCTGTCTCTTCCATACTAGGGTCCAATTAAAAGGTATTTTGTAGATTCCAGGCAGCTTGGCAGTCTTTGTTACATGTAGTCAGTGGTGATTTCTGGTTTGCATATAAAATTCTACTTCCCAGGTTATTTTCTTAGTGCTCATCTTTGGAGAGTTGAGGACAACGTAATCCTGGACTTTTTCTTGATTGAGAGGTAGACAGACAAAACACCAATCTTTGAGTTGCTCACATTGATCACAGAGTCTTAAGCAAAGTGAAACCTGATGTGTGATGAAATCTTCCCATAGAGAGTGCGCATGACCCTAGATTGCTTCTACATGGGTGAATCTTATAAACTATAGCTCATTTAGTGGCCCTCCTTAAAGGTAGCATTGTCAGAAACTGTAGCAGTAGTTACAGTAGTTACTACGTTTACAGTAGTAATATTGTCAGACTGTCTTATCATTAGGGGACAAAGCACAGAAGAGCATAGACAGCGATCATCATATGGCAAATCTATAGAATTCATTATGTTCTCAAAGAATGTCACGGTCAATGGCAACCTGTCACTTTTCCATTAGTCTCAGCTTGCCTTCTCCTGTGCATGTGAGATCTCAAGAGTAGGGCCAATGCATTAGTTACTTGCCCCTTTTCTTCAACTCTATTCCTCAAGAAGAGGTTTTCAGTCTAGATTGCTTACCCTCTTTGGGATCTGGACTGCAGCCTGTGGGAAGTGCTGCTGTCTGTTCTATTTACTTAAATTGTTGTAGCTACATTCTTAGTCAGCTCTGGCTGCCATAACAAAATACCACAGACTAGGTGGCTTAAGAGACTGAAATTAATTTTCTCATAGTTTTGGAGGCTGGAAAGTCAAAGATCAAAGTTCCAAAGTTCAGTTATGTCCTTATAGAGAAGAAAGGTAGAGGGAAAAAGGAAAGAAGGACAGAATGCCTTTTCTTTTGCTCTTGAAGCTCTTTTCTTGTTTAATTGTAGTAACATTGGTTTAGACTTCTAAATATGATTTGGAAGTATAGGTTAAGACTTTGAAGATATAAATTTTCATGCCACACCCACCACCAAACCACCCATAGACTCTACCACAGTCTGTAGGGCCTTCTTTCTCCCTTGCAGACTAACCTTTCCCTTCTGGTAGCCTTAAATCTACAACCAGATTTCTAGACTCTGTTTTGGTTTAGTTTTATACATTCTTATGTTTTGTTTGAACAAGAGACTCCTTTTTTTTTTTTTTTAGGGACCACAGTCCCATCCTTATGCCCTCATTTAGTCTTACTTACCTCCTGAAGACCTTACATCTTAGATAACAGTGACTTTATGAATGAGGGCTTCAATGTATAACATTTCTGGGGTGGGGTGAAGGGCACAAATCAGTCTATAGCAGCTATTTTAAATGTCTTTCCGCAGACTGTCACCTCAAGAAAACAAGGATACTGCCTCTGTGTTGAGTTCCGGCCCACAGTAAGAACAAAGGAAACATTGAATCCCTGAAGGGACTAGATTGATTGACCTTGGGGAAAATCCTTTACCACTCTAAGCCAATTCTGATCTCTAAGATTTGATCTCAACTTTAGAATCTAAAATTTTTCTTGCCTAAAGAAAATCATTTTAGCTTGGTTGGTAAGTGCCTGTATAGCACTTTATCATTAATCAACAGGGGTCTTCTAAAAGTAAAGCACTCTGTGGGAATCCAAACTAAAAATTAGGAAAAGGTATTTGGCATGTTACTTCCTAGGTCTTTCTCATTTTTGCCTAAGAGTTCATAGACAATCCTGGCTTTCTTTGTTTTGAGTGCTGCAGTACTAAAGTAACAAAAGTATTCATTTTCATCTATCACAGAGTAATGTAAAATAGCTAGTCCAGTTCTTTTGATAGTCACATTTGAACTATCACTTTCATTCTTTACGTATGTGGAATGTCATATATATTTGTCTTCAAAGGTTTTATTTTTAATGAATATTTAATTTCAACATAAAGTTCTGTGTGTCTTTTTATTATGGGCTTGGTATACTTTAAGGAATGCCTACTTATCATAGTTCCTTTCTCTTAGATGATGATCTTATGTCTTGGAATAACTTCTACCTCTGAATGAGCTCTGAGTAGGCAAATCTGATATACACAGATTCCATATAACTTCTTGACATCTCTGGATTTAGCATGATGCTAAACTTAGCAAGCTGAAAGTGAAATCCTCCAAATTGGATTAACTGGCTGTTATTATTGGAGAAATGGAATTTGTTCTGTATATTAAAAGGACATACCTTCCAAAATCCTAACCAAAGTTTGTGTAGCAGATTTGAAAGGTGCTAAGTTCCATATTGTTAATAACACTCCAGTTGCTTTACCTGTCATTTTAGAGAGACGTAAAGATGAATACAGTGACTTCTGAAGCAACCTACTAAAGAGCTGCTCTTTTATGAGCAAGGTAAAACAAGAAAAGATTTTTTTTTCTAAATTTTCTCAAGTTACTATTACCTTATATTTTTTATTTTTAATATGTCCCTTCATGTATCTCTATTTTTCCACTGGCTCCTTGACACCTGACTTTGAAATTATTCTCCTTTCCTTTCCCTACTTAAAACATCTTCATTTTATACATGGAATATTTTTTGTTAAAGCTGATTTTGTTCTATCTTTGTAAAACTTGATTATATAGGTGTATAAGTTGTTTTAAGATGAACATTCTGGATCACAACCTAACATGAACAAATTCTTCTCTTCTTGTGAGTAGGTGTAATGAACATCTATATTCTTTTGGACTTAAAAATGCATATTTTCCCATATGCTATTACTGTTCAACAGTAGTGATGTTGTTATGGGATGTGAGGACCATGGGAAGAAGAAGCTGAGTGTTTTTTAAGGAGGTTCTAGGAAGGATACAAATAAAACAGCATTAGAAGTGGAGTGAGTTCTGTGTACACTGCAAGTGAGCAACAATGGAACTCTAGATTTTTATGACTCGCGCATGTGGTTGCTTGGGTTGGAAAGTACACTCTGTTGTGTGGGCTTCATCAACATCAAACTCTTGAACTGCTGTCATAATACTCAAGCATGGCTAAGAGCTCTGAGCCTACCATGCATGCATCATTGATCAGAGTCCAGCTCTCATTGCCTTTGAATTCTTACCCATCAGTTCAGCTTGGAGAGGGAGGTGATATGCACAGAGGCAAAGACAATAAATAGAGTTTCAAGGAAGTGCTGCATCAAAAGTCCTGTCATCTCTTATCTTTGCAGAATATGAATGAATGACAAGGGCAGGCACAGCCTGGGTTGCCTGAATTTCTCCATGTGTGAGTGATCAATCTACATCCTCAGGTATGAATGGTGCTTCTTTCTGAAGAGTCTGCCCTGTCATTCTGTGCTGTCAGTAATAACACCAATTTGTGTCAATTTTAATGATAGCCCTTCAGACCCAAATGAGACAAATGTTTTGGCTACTGTAATGAGTTCAGTTTTGTATTCAAATTATATGGAAAATGAGCATTCTTCATGGGTCTGCAGATGTAGTGAGAAGGAGTGAGTCAGCTGAGTACCATCAATGACATTTTTATCTATATTTTAATACCTATTTCATCTAGGATCAGTACCTATTCATTGGGGTAGTGTTTTGGGCATGTAGACTTCTGGAGTCTGCGTATTAATTAAGAATGCCTTTAAGTGTATTCCCTTTTTTTTGGCACAAATTATAGTACATACCTTGAATGCATTTTCCAGAAATGGTTCTGGATTGTGCTGAGCTGTCAACTCTTCCTTTAGAAAGATTACTTTCATTTTTCAGGTTGTCTGAGAGCAATCTTCATGCAGTTGTATCTGCTAGAAAAGAGGTTTAGGTTTGCATTTGTGAATTGTGTCTCAGAACATGATGCTAACTTACTCAGCAAGCTGATGTGTTCTTAATGCTGTTTAATCTCTTTGGTGAGGTGTTTACCCTGGACATGTTTTTTTTCATATTTGCCTTCTTTTAATTATCCTTCTGTTTAGGGAAGAAGCTGAATTGCCCAAGTAGCAAAAATGGAGCCCATTCTCTCTATCCAGCATAAATTTCATGTCAGTGTTGATAAACTGGGAGCATAGAGACAGTTATAATTTTATCCTAACCCAGAAATTTCTTTTAAGCAGAAATTCAATTTTGGCCATGAGAACTAGTTTGAACCATGAAACTGGTTTACTCTCACAATTCACACTGAGATAGGAAACTGACTAGCCATTAAAGACTCCTAATTTTTCTTCAAGCATTAAGAAGAATTTAGGGCACAGTTTTAAGGGGAAAAGGAAGCTACCACTTTCCCATCTGCCAAAGACAGGTGATCACAGGATGACCTCACATTTCATTCTATTTCTAGTAATATTACATATTCTCAATAACACAGTCTACTCTTTTATTGTAGGAACAGAATAGATGGTGTTTGAAGTCTCTTTAAAAGCTGAATCCACCCAGACTTAAAAAGGAGTCAGTTACCACTTCCATTTGGTCACATGGAGTGTTATACTCTCTTAGCAAACATTTGTGTAGACTCTAAAAGGATTTGTTGAATTTCTTCATATGACAAGCTTCTCTTGTTTTACTGCCTTTCGTGTTAATCTTGGCATGTTCCTCAGGTTCTGCTAGGGAGTGTGAGTTGAATCTTAGAATGAAATTATAAGACTTAAGTGAAAATTAAAAATAATTCACCCAACCTGTTTTCTTTAATAATAAAAATTAAGTAATATTTACCAAAATACCAAAATAGTAAATCTGATTTTGTTTTTTGTTATTCACAGCTGTATTTGAAATCATCTCTAAATTTCTGGTAACAGTGTCACATCATTATCATAGGAGTCAGGAGTTAATTCCCATTTTAGTCATTTAGGATTTCATTATCAGCTTCTACTGATACTGATGTGAATGTTATTATGTATATGTTGGGGAGCTAAAGGAGGATTTTGGAGGGAAGAAGCAGGGTAGGGAAGAGTGAAAATTACAGTGAAGAAGGTAAGTGAGGGTATCGGTTTCTTTCTTGGCTCCAGGGACTGAAACTCTCAGAGGAGAGTTGAAAAAACTCGAGAAAGCCATTTAAAGAAATTTTATGGGAGCTGAACACAGGCAAATTGTGTTGGAGATGGTCTCAAAGAGTGTCATGGTGCTGGCGTAAATTAGACCATCAATATTCAGAAACCAAAGTTTCACTAATATATGGGATATAGGAAAAACAAATAAAAGGCCAGTATGAAAAGTCAAAGCAAGCCAACAAACTAAACAACTGAGGTGGGGGGATGGGTGGGAATGGTCAGGGAGGGGAGGTGGTAGATGAACCCCGGGGGAATCAAAGATGTGAAATATATAAATTATTAAAAAAAACCTCAAAAAAACCAAAAAAATTCAAATACTGGGAGGGACAAAGACTTGGGGAGTCCACAAGCAGTACCTTGAGCCTATGCTGGGGAGTAGGGAGCTGAGAAGCTTTGTAGGCAGCACCTTGGGCATTGGCATGTGCTGCTGTGCACCTGTGAGACTGAGCTGACTAACTTCTGGAAGCATGTGTAACCATTTAGCTTGGGTCAGAAAGATCATCCAAGTGCAAGATGATTATTGACTATTGTTGAAGTCATGGGGACCTCCTCTTCCCAGAAATGAGCAATCCACACCCTTGTGGTAGTGAAAATCATGCTGTCATATTGTACATGCAAGGCAACAAGACTGTTGAAAAGAGAAACTTTATTTTGTGGTCACAGCTATATTGGAAATAAGTGAGAGAATACTTGTAAAATGCTTTTTGGCTTCTCAGGCCTGATTGCTAACTGAGCATATGTTAATATCTTTTGTTTTTTCACACTTGATCTGAGTCAAAAGACTGAGAAATTATGACCTCTGCTTCTCAAGACCCCTATAAAATATTAAAGACTAGGAAATGGAATATACTTAGTGATAAAGAGAAACTGTGGAGTATCGTTGGTAGTATGTTTCAGTTCGTTTTAGAGTTGAGGCAGACAGAAGTATGCTGGTGTGTTAAGAAGAAGAGTTGGGGACAGAAGCCAGATTAAGTTGGGCAGAACTTCTCAAAAGGCTGCAGTGAGCCAGTATAGGAGGGTGAGGATGGGAACATTTGGCAAATATAGTTGAAAGTGTGTCCACTGGAAATGTAAAATCCTTTGGTTTCTATACTTTCCTGCCCCTCTGCTGTTCTCTGGCAGGCTGAGTGTGGGCAATTCAGTACTTAACACTTGTTAAAATCTTGAAGATTCTTTTGCATAGAAATTAGATAAACTACTTGAGAAAATTCATGGCAGCTAGTAGCTTCAGCATTTGGCATAGTCTTCTTACCTTTGGGCTGGTTCTCTACCCATTAAGTGAAGTCAGTCAGGTGATAAATACTGTTCTCATACAGGGCCTTTGGTCAAACTTCCTGTGCCAAAACTGACACAAGACTTGATACAACTATGGAAACTAATTCCTCAACACTAGCCAGCTAGACAACCTAGCTGAGGGCATTTGATAATGTGGTTATGTTGGTTATTTTTTCTCAGGTATTGGGAGATACAGAGTATCAGTGTAGGATGACTTAAGTAAGGTCCAGGTTCCATTTTACAATGAATAACATTTTCTTAATTTCAACAAGTAGGACTCTTTATAAGCATCAGAAAGCACTCAGGTCTCACCTTTTTTCAACGCAAATTACTAAGCAAGGCAGGGCTCTGCAATTTTGGAATTGATATATGATTTCAATTTTAACATGGACATAAAGTGACAATATAAAGTCAATGACAACTTATTGAGTTTCTTCAATATAATGTCAACTATTGAACTTCAATAACATGTACTGATATTGACACGTATGCAAAATGATCATTTCCCATTTAAATTTTATATGTCTCACCATCAAATCAAGCTGACTTTTTGCTAAACTGGGAAAGTAAAGAAAGCTCTGACATAAAGCTGCTTAGGTACAGTGAGGATTTTGAAGGATTTCTTACACTTTGATAATACTTCACATGTGATGTCTGAAAGAAGTGATTCTAATTATGAGAAACGGATTAGATATTGCCATAATTAGACTTGATTAGAGATAAAAGAGCTGATAATCCTGACTTTCTTATTTGGCAAAATCCCACAAGAAACCAGAGCCACTAGGCAAAACTATCTTGACAATGTCATGAGGAAGTCAATAGAAATGCTCGAAGACTTGGTTGGTTAATATAATAATTTAAACATATTACATTCTCAGAGGAGGCAGATTTTATCTGATTTTCAAAATAGGCTAATGACAGATGTGAAAGCTGTGTGTGGCTTTGTGTTAGAGCCCAACAGGAAGGGCTGATATTTGTAAATGACTTCAAGAGAACATTTGTGTCTCTGACCTGTAAATGGATCTAAAGCTTTTTGTGGGTAACATACAAAGTTTATAACTGTGTGTATCAGGGGTTCTTTAGTATATGTAGTCACAAGGGAGGGATTCCAGAAGCCTGTAAACTGTGTGGAATTTGATGTATATGGGTACATTTTATTTTTTCTGTCGGGCGGACTCAATAACGTCATCAAGGTAAAACCGTGTTTCAATACATCTGATTAAACAAGGAATACCTCTAAGGAGTTTAACCAGGGCATTGTTGCACATTTTAAAAATTATTGTGAATGCAAACTGTTCACTTAGATACTAGGAAGAAAGGTAGCTTGAACCGAGGGTAGGGGAATTGAAAACAGTAGCAACAATAAATATAGCTAATCTGAAAAGAAAAAAAAGATTGCAAATTTGGGGGGTAAAGTGATTATTTGGAAACTGCTAGAGAGTCCAGGTAAATTTTTTTTTCTTATTGATACAGCCAACTAGGGTCATAAAGAAAGCAATCTTAGTTATTGATAAATTTTCTAGAAAACCTTGGGCGTTGTGCTGAGGTAAATACATGAAAGACTTTCTCTTTGGATAGACATCCATCAGCATCTCTGACATAATTAGGCTAGTTCTTTCTCATTTCCCTCAGAATTCCTCACAGATAAAGTTGCACAAAACCCCAAGAGAAGATCACATGGCAGAAAAACCACATAAAAATCTTTCCTGAGTGATGAGGTCTTATCTTTGCCAAGCTATTAAATTAAATTATTTCTATTTTTATGCTTCCCAAAGGTGGGGCTCACTTTTACTTCAGAATTATGGACAGAATTTTTGAGATGCATTTCAAACTCTGTTAACTTAGAAACTATTAAATTATCATTTTCTAAAACTACCTTATATGAAAAGCATAATTTAAGAGCACATGTTTTATTATTGCTCACTATACAAGGTAATTTAATAAAATTAGAAAACTTGGCCAGGAGGATTAAAGGGTATTTAATGATGAATTGACCTATTAGAATCTCTATCCTCAACACTCAGGAATCATATATGGGTCTACTTATGCCCAAAAACTTGAATTTAAGATTATAATTATTTTTTTGGTATATGTTAAAACACTGTCAAAGTTCAATTAGAGAAAGGAATAATCTAAAAGTATGTGACATTTTATTTTGAATTAGCATTAACCTGATTTTTACCTTTGGACTCTTATATCCTGTGTCAGAAACTTAGAACATGCTATTTTCTCTGCCTGCAATGCTTTCCCCTTAGACATTCACATTCAGTTTGTTGCTCCAAAATCGTCTTCTTTTTTTAACTTTTCTTTTTTTATTTGATTGCACATGTGTGTGTGTGTGCACACATATTTTTCACATCATTGTCTACCCTAAGGTTCTCCCAATACCTCATCATTGGTGAAACATCTTAATCTCTTGTGCCCTCCCCCATTTTTACTCTCTTCCCCCTCTCTTCATCTATGCTTTAGTTCTGTTGGCACTTACAAATTTTTCTTATTTGTTTGTTTGTTTTCCTTATATTCCTCACATAAGTGAGACCATCCTGCATTTCTCTTTTTCTTTCTGGCTTTATTTCCGCTAATATGATTCCTTCTCGCTCCATCCATGTTGCTGTGAATGACGTAGTTTGTCTTTTTTGATTGATGAATAATATTCCATTGTGTAAATATATACCATATTTTCCAACCATTCATCCATTTGGGGGCATTTGGGTTGTTTCCATGTCCTGGCAATTGTAAATAGTGCTGTGATAAACATACAAGTGTCCTTTTGAATTAGTGTTTTTGTATTTTTCCAAAGTCTTTTAAGGAAGTTTTCTCCGGTCATTCAGAAAGTATTAATCTAAATGATCTAATATTTAAAAAAAAATCTAAAATATTACTGACATAGCTCTTCTACCATAACACTGTATATTCTTCAGAGCAATAACTCCTTATTTCATATTTTTACCTGTGTTCTCCATTAAAATGCAAAGTGTTTTGAAGTGAGTTTCACTATTAAACCTCTTGTTTCTAGATGGTGCCCATTGAGTATTGGTTGAAATACTCTATCTAAATATTTTGGAATATATATGTCTTTAGATGGATATTGCATAGTTGACCTTCAGTTGTACTAAGAAAATGGCACCTTCACTGAACATATTGAATATAGCATATATTACCTAGTTCTGCAATCAGTTTTTAAGAAGTGAGAGTTCTTGCTTAATGATTATCAGAGGAAAAAACTATACATTGATATCATAATCAGAACTGTCATATTTATCATATTTATAAAGTATAACTGCTTACTTCTTAATATATTCAGTGTTTTAAACTTTAAGTTTTTGTTTAAAGACTTTTACCTTTATATGTCTTATTCTGTATAGAGATACCTTGACTTGTTATTAGTACAAGAGATTAAAGATTGCTGATGTAAATTATCATTTTACCCTATATATCTCTAAATAATAGATAAAACTTAGCAAAGAGTAATTGAATTAGTAAGGAAGAAATAGGAGCCATACAAAATATATGGAAAAGGATAATGTGAGTGTCTTAAATCAAAAGTTTTTGCAGTTGTTCATTATTTACAATCTTTGATTCCTGAAGCTCAACAGCTAAACTATGGATTTAAGACTTTAGACAACCCAACTCTGGTGCTTAAAAACAACATTCCACCTGCAACCGTTAGGTACTTTGCTTCACTTTTATTTTTAAACATCACATTTTACATTCTGTGATAATCTCTAAATTACTTCAAGATTTATTTGAAATTAAATGATAAGAAATAGATTAAAAAACTGGTGAGTTTCATGTTCAGAAGAGCTGTATGTGTAACTACTGCATATTTTAATCTTCATTGTGATAGACTGTAGACTAATTTATGATAATCTCAATGTACAATATGAACCAATATCTTTACAATATAGAACCAAAATAATTTTATAGCCATTTTAATCTAAAAAATACCATTCTGTACAGAGATTTTTTTTTATCATCAACCTTTGTCCTTCTTTTTGATGAAATAGGGTAAAAGTGGAAAAAAATAAATGAGCAAACAGTTAAAAATGGCTTAGTTGTACTGATCCAATGGTCTTAGCCTGCTATCAAGGTTTGCTGCTGAAATTTTTCCCATTATCTGTCATCAAGAAGCGGAGAAGTCTGCTCACTATAAATTATGTCACAGAGCAATAGCAGTAGAAAAATGGCAGCCATTATTTTATCAAATTACTTTTTATCTACAAGACTGCTCTCCTTGCTGCCATGGTATTGTAAATTAGGTGGTAATGTTTGAAAAAAGGACTTGTTACTTAGTTTCTAATCTTGACTTTTACCCCTGACAAAATAATGTTCTGTTTTAAGTAAATCCTAGAGACCCTGTTGAGTACTTCCAGATAGGGAAGTTGTGTTTGTTTGGTGCTTATAAATTTTCATGATGAAACTAAATTTCATCTCATGATGAAAATAAATCCCATTAGTGTTACGGGATTATGAATTAGCCAGAGCATTCTTTTTTTGAAGAATGGTTAATAAAGTATAGACTACACAAACCTCTTGCTGTTCTGACTTCCTACTGAACTTTATTTTGTGTTGACTTTTGAGCAGTTTTTGCTTAGTCTTCTATATGTTTCAGCGTTTTTCATAAGTGTTTGGCTATGAATGGGGAGGATGGGTTTTGGCAGGGAAAAAGCACCTAATTCTAATTCAGCGTCTTCCAGCATCTAAGATGTATAGGTGTTTTTACGTTGTTCAATGCTCACAATTCAGTACTATATAGATATGCAATAACAGGGTATTAAACTCATTTTATAGGTAGACTTTCACCAGATAATGCAGCTTCAAAGAAGCAGACTCAAAAAATATCATACTCTAAAGCAATGTTTTTATCATGACTGTCTATTGTTTGCACAAATCTCATATACAGGGAAGTTTGGGAAAGGCAAGGGTAATTAATGCTTATGTAGTAAGAAGAGAGAGGATTGAGGACATATTTAAGAAGGCTTAATGTTTAGAAGGTAAGACAAAAGAAAATTGTCCTGAAAATGTAATTTGGGAACCCAGATTCTTTGTTTAGGCATAGTATGATTATATATGAAAACAAGTAATTTAAAGGAAAGGAAACCCCATCTCCTCTAAAATGAAGGAGTTGGTTTCAAGTATTTCAAGTTTTCTTCTTTGTCTGAGTTACTTTGATTATGTAATGCTGAAAGATTACTATTTTCTTAACTATTTTAATTTTAGATGAAAAAAGAAAATGCCTTTGAATGAATTCATGAAGAGATAAAGGGAATGCTTATGTACTTAAAGATAGGGCTATAGTTAGAGACTATAGAAAAAGCTTCTTTTAAGATTTAAAAAAACTTGAAGGATCCACTTTCTTGGAGGGCTTTGAGGGTAGAAAAATCATGCATCAAGAACTTATGATCCTTTCAACAAACACATTTCTGAGTCCTTTGTGAGTGTAAACCACTATTGGAGATGTGTAAAAGAGTTACTACCTGCAGGAAGACTTTGATCTAATTGGGGAGTTAGATGGGTAAACAATAATAGAATATAGTATTTTTACAATAATGTCTTCAATACTTTGAAGTTGTAAAAGCAACAATTTAGAAACCCAATGGTAATTTAAAATAGCTCTCTTTTTACTTATTTACCTCAATCCATGAAAGGCACATAATCTATCGCAATATGTTAAATATTTTCCTTTATCTATAGAAATATTAAGAGTGCAGGTTTGTTCTTTGAGATATATTTCTTTATCATTGTGCTATTCTTTTATCATCTGACATTCCTTTATGGCATTTATTTATCATAGTGAGGGAAATTATCCATTTTTCCTTACTGAAAACCCTTTTCTTTTTAATCAAACCTCATCTCTGCCCATCTTGTGTCCTCCTCCTTTGATTCTTCCCTTTTTCTGTTAAGTACTCATTTTGTAAGGCAAAATCCAGAAGGACTTGTCTGTCAGGAGAGTCAGTTTAAGAACAGAGACGGAAACAACACTAAACTAGCAAAGACACAGAGCCTCTGCATGTGATAGCACCAGTGTGGGTTTTCTACCTTGTTTCCCTTCCTGTGGGGAATATAGTTAGATGGGTTGTGGGGTTAGAGTTAGAGGGGGTCTCAGCACTGGTCATTGACTCTTTGTTCCCATGATCAAAATGATTGGTTCAGGACTATGCACTAGTTCAAAGTGGGATCAGTAAGAAGCCCCTTGACAGATGGGATATATGGACACTTTCTTCCTTCCTGTATCATTAACTCTTAAGGTTCTTAGTGTGGAATTGCCAGCATCTACTGCTCTGCTTGGATGTGTCAGACTGCCTGCAGAATGAACCTGACCGCAGAAGAGAGCAGAACTAGAAAATGGAGAGAATAACAGGAAGCACAACCCTCTAGGGTTGGCATCTGGGTCAGTGTCTGAGACTGACAAACCCCTGTGTTTTCTAGATACAAAAGCATGTAAGTCCTATTATTTTCCTTCATTATTTTAAATGAATCTTATGCCTCCTGAAATGGAAAGAGTACTGTATTATGTACATCTTTAGCTGTGCTTGTGGGATAGTCACTAAGAATTCTTATCCAGGTATACTTTTGTCAGACATAGCAAAATACTAGTCCAGAGCACTGCAAGTTCTCACCCTCATTTTACTAGTTGAGTTTTGTTTACAATTCAGTGTTTCCTCATCCTTTCCATTCTGCTGAGATTGTATATAGTATCTCTTGGGCTCCTCAATAGGTGCTGTGACATACCATATCTATGTTAATTCAGATCCTTCTTCAAAACTTTGGAACTAAGTCAACTTCTCAAAGAATGAACCTACAGTCTTTCTTTTTTTTGGCTTTGTTTTGCCCATGGAACTGCAGGCTCACGTTGCCTAGGGTACCACAGACTCAAGCAGTCCCCAGCCTCAGCTTCCCAGGTAGCTGGGATTTCAGGCGCGTGCCACCATGCCAGCTATTTTTTGGCACTAGGTCTCGCTGTGTTGCCCCGAGCAGGACTCGAACCGCGATCCCTAGCCCCAGCTGCTTCATAGGCTGAAGCTTATAGGCATGAGCCACCGTGTCCGTGAACGCACATTCTTAATACTCAGTCCCCTTTCCTTCATGTCCATTGTTTTAACTTTGGAGAAGAAAAAGGAGTATGATTAAAGCCTTGGACACAATAAACTATAAACAAAGACTTCATTTGGGATAGATTCCAGCCACACTGAATTTGCAAATCTTCTGAGAATGGGATACCTATACCCTTCTCATATATGAGCCATTGTAATTTGCTGCAAATAAAACAAGAGGCCCACTCTTTGTTCTGAATCCTGGGTTGCTTCTTGACTGTAAATGAAGAAAGCAGCTCTGTTAGAATTTGTCCTTAAGAGCTTATACTTTCCTTATTTCCAGCTTCCATAACCACTCAAAAGGGTATCACATCTGAACTTCATCATTCTGGTTGACTTGGTAATACCCAATTTTCTCCAGCCCTTACTAGATTAAAAATCAGTGAAGATCTGGGTTTTTCTTTGAAAAAGTAATGAACTGACTGAATGTATGTAGACCCAACACAAACTGGATTTAGAAGCTTTCATGCTTCTGTGTCTCATTTTATAGCCCCAAGCAGACCTCAACTTGTAGTTCTCACTCAGATAGATGCATGGGGAGGCCAAGTACTGCTTTGTCTTCATTAACATTTGGTCATGAATTTGTCTTCTAAGTGCAGTAGCTTTCCATGTTATCATAGTCTTGTTCTAGGCCAGTGGGGTACTGCCACATGCATGTTAGCTTTTATGGCTTTACCAAAATCAGCAGTTCTCAGAACAGGAACTTGCAAGCAGTCCTATAAATGAGGCCTTTAATCTAGCCTGTGTTTTCTTCAGTATATGCTTCATTGCTTAAGGGTCCAGGTAAAGTATTTCTCATAATTTTCACAGGCTTCTGGTAGCAAGTACCTGCTCAAAGGTACTCTCAATGTATCTATTGTGTGTACCTGGTTAGTGTTTCTAACACTTGTCTTACTGAAGTATGCAAGTTCTGCTTATGTACTTTGAGACATGTGAGTCTTCTCTTGTGGGAAGATATGTCACATTTATTTCACTCCTGTGTTGAGTGTTCTCCATGTTCTCTCAGTTTTTTGTTCATTTCTGTCTTGATCAGTTCTCATTGGGAAGTGATGCATACAGAACCTCACTTTTACTGGCATAGTGAAGGCAACCATTATTTCTTTCTTTTCTCTGATTATTAATTATAACAGTAAGTTTCCGAGAACTTTTCTAGTGCTTGTACAGAGCTGCTGAGCTTCCCAGTTAACTGAAATTCTTGTGTCTTTTTCAGTTCTTTTTTGTTCTTTTCAGTTCAATATGTCATCATTGAACCACATCTTCTTCCTTCAGTATTTTTGATTTTTGAGTTATTATGTTTGGCCTATTTTCCATTCATTTGGGATTCTGATTCTGGCAGCCATCATATTAACTCTCCCACAAATCTTATGATATTTGCAGAGTGCCCATGGCAGAATTGTTTTAGCAGCTCTTTGGTAGCTCCCTATTCTGCTTGAATAGACCTTTGCTTGACTAAAGCTATAGACACATAGACTGTAAAATGAAGACCAAATAATCTCATCAATTTTAATTTCCAACTCTTTCTGCAACCCTTCCATTGTTTTCCTTCTCTCTATATACCCCATAAAAGCCTATGTGTTGTCTGCCACATATTCTATATCCTGTGCATACATATACCTTTGAGTTACATTAGGTACATTCATCTCCAATATTCTTTTACCTTGTTAAAAATTATTTTCTCTTGATAATGTTTTTAAGGAGACTCAATTTTTAATACCATAGCAACTTATGATGTAGAAAAGCTATTGGGAAATAGACTTCTAGTCAGAGTCATTGATAGGTATTTAAGTTTCAGTTAGATGTTTGTCTGGGCTGTCTATGTCTTCTTTCTCAACCTGGGAATTAAATTCATTTATTCACTCAGATAGTCAATGAATATTTGAGTGTCTTCTCTGTGTTAGAAAATGTTCTTGATACTGGTTATTTGTAAATAGCAAAGCCTATATTCGCATGGTTTTATCTCCTAGTGGATGAGATGGAGTATGTAAGAGGATAATATAGATATCCTCTGCTTTCCTAATATTTGCATTATACTACTCCCTTTTACAAAAACCTACCTGTTTTCCCTAAACAAAAGAAGTCCAAAAAGTATTTTACCTTTTACAGAAAAATGTTAAAAGAGAAGATAGCAATTGGTGGTAGTTTTGCAGCAGTTACTAGAGAGACAGTGTGTCTTCTGAGCTGTGAGAGTGATACCACCAAGTTCCTTTCTGGAACTACTTTCCATGGACTGTGTCTGTAGGATATAATTCCTGTTTTTACTATATGTTAGTTATTTATGGTTTAGTCTGTTATTTAGTATGATTTGTGACCCAAAAACACTGAAAAGATTTTTCCACGTGGTAATAATTTTACTATTGTTGATGTCATTTTAGTTTTAATATGTTATTTGGTATGATTTAGGTTTTGCAACACAAAATATGTTTTCATATAGTAGTAATGACTTTATTACTAGATTTTGACAGATGAAAGCATTCATAGGAAGACTTCACTTTCAGATATGGGGTAGGGGATCTACATGCAATGGAGAAGAATAAAGTGAGATAAAAAGGAAAGGTACTCCTGGAGACAGGTATTACTGGTATAAGGTAGTCAGGGAAGGTTACCTGGACAGAGATGTGAGGATATGATGGATCAAGCTACACAGATACTTTGGAAAATTTCTAGACAGAAGTAGCAACACGTTCTTAGGATCTGGTTTAGGGTATGTGTGACATGTCCAAGGCTGTTGTAGCTGGAGTTGGGTAGAGTCAGTAGAAGGAAAACTGAAAGGAAATGGGACAAAGCAGTGATAGAGGGAGAGGGATGTATGATTCTAATTCCCTGAATGACTTGTTAATGGAGATTTCTGGCTTCTACACCAGAATTTATGAGTCTTATAGGTCTGGTGTGATACGTAAGAATTTGTGTTTCTGATAGACTCTCAGGTGATGCTGATGCTATGTTGTAGGCATGGTAGGTCATTGTAAATATATTTACCCTTTTATTGAAGAATATGAGAACCAATGGATTTAAAAAAACATGAGCCTGGCTGTGTATGATAAACAGATGTATGGAATGGGGAGAATGCAAGGTATCCAAAAAGGAGCCTATTGTAATACTCAAAAAAGGATGATGATAACTTTGTTCAGGGCAGAAACAATAGAAATGGAGAAATAGTGATTGAATTCTGGATATATTTTAAAGGAAAAACCATGTTATGTTTTGCATTCCCTGGAAAATATACATAAATAAGGCAAGAAAAGTCTGTCTTTATAGTCTCAGGGACTGGCCCATATTCTGCTACATGACTCAAGTTGAAACCTTTAATTTAGTACATATTTTATAGGCACTATTACAAATAAATGCAGTATGTCAGCATTATGACTCCTGTGATAGGTTGTAAGTATGTACCTTTAAAATATCAGGCATATGCTCCAGGTCTTATTTCATTTCACCTTTGTTTTATTGTTCTAAAGCATGTCATATTATGATACTATTACTGTCAACTTCAAATTTCATTAAATCACTCACATTGTAATAGAAGACATTGACAAAGGGCTGGTTGTGCTCATTCCTAAGAAATATTTATAATTAGATCTTTTTGGTAAAAAGGAGTTTAAAGAACTAATTAACATTTATAGAGGAGCTGTGAGGCCCCTTCCACCTGAAAGTTACCTCTCAACTCCATGCCTGTGATCCTAATACTTTTATTGCACATATACTCTTTTCTATAATGTGTCATGATCTTAGATTTTGTTTTTTTTATCTGCAATTCCTGGTGAGGCAAAATCGGCTTGTCTTGTGTCAATTCATCTACACGTTAAATGACAGTTTTTGCCATCTAAATGATAACACAGGGTTATTCTATCTGAGTGTGCTGCCAGCTAAATGCTTAGTGTGTTTTCAAATCACGGGTTATTAAAGCCAAAAGGATCTTATAAATCACCTTGTCTGTTCTCTCATCTTACAGATAGGGGAAATGAGACTAGAATAACTAAGAAGAAAACTTATCATTTCTTTCTTTTTTAAAACCGTTATTAGAGGCAAGAAGGTGTACATTAAAAAAAGCCATTATCTGGGGTTGAAGATTGAACACTTTAACAAGAAATTCTCTCAAAATATTATGGCAATCATTCTGGGGTCAATGTTATAGTGTCAAAAACGTAGCCTATGAAATTATCTTTAGAGCATCAGCATGAGGGACAGTTAAGGGACATGTCTCTTGCAGATGAGTGTGCCTCCATCTTAACCTGAACAACAGGTATAGTGAAGGAGGAATAAAGGAAGTACTTTGCTTTTTCTTGAAGGTCAAATATTTTTTTTAACTACTCTGAACTGGTTTTCTAAAGCCATCCTATTAGTGACAGTTAATAAAACTCTAGGAGATAAAAATAAAAATTATCAACCAGTCAATGCAAGGAGGAAAAATAGTATGTCTTTAGTGTGGTACTAACTCTTAGATTCATGTCATGCTTTAAAGTAGTTCATATGTGCCCTATTAGTCACCAGCCAAGCCCTGGTTTCATTTTCTCAGATATTTTCTAAGCTGTGAGAAGTTATTGCCTAAAAGGAAATCCAGGGACTGTTCTTAGAGAAAGGTGAAAATTGATTCTGAGAGGGAAAACAACAGATTCTCCTTATGAAAGGGGAGCAAAGAGGACAAGAAGATTCTCTGAGAGCTCCTTTAGCATTGAATGTAACCTTATCTATAGACAGATTTTCTTTCTAAACCAGGATATTACAGAGAGAGGTGAAATGAAGCATCAATTTTTTCACTACCTGGGACCTCAATTCCTAACTTTTTATTTCTTACAACCCAAATATGTTGGCCATGGTTTAAATCTCTTTCTAGAGGTATCCTTTCCACATTGCCACTGGTTTGCTCTTGTGGTAGCCCTCCTACTGTGCGCTTCATAAGGCAGGTGTGGACTTGCTTCGTTTTCAGGTGGAGAGATGAGCTCAGAGGAGACAAGAGAAAGGGATGTCTGACACAGTTTTTAATATTTGTTCTTAAACTCTGTGAAGAGTTTTGTGTGTTCCCATGGGAACATGCGTTTATCAGCAATATTGCCTACATGCTGGTATATCATTAAGTTCTCAGGACAGCATTTTAAAAGCAAATAAATTCTCTGCTCTACAGGATGATCAGATTTAAGTGAGAAGTGGGGATGTGAATAAATAACTCTAGACAATGAACATATAAACACACTGGAAAGAGCAGGTGGATCAGGGCTTCTTGTGACTGAACATCCATAGTTATATTGGAGGATATGTAGACCCCAATGTTGAAAGTTCATGTTATCCCATTTTGCTTTTACAAAAGACTTATATTAGTACCTGTTTTTGCTAAACAAGATGTATTTGAAGAGAATGTTTATTTTTAAGACAAAAGGTAGAAAGAGTAAATAGAGTTTTCAACATTGGTTTTGTAGCAGCTATTAGAAAGGCCTGGCTGCCCTGGCTAGTAAAATACACAGAAATTGATAATTATGTAGCAATGGGAGGTGGATCTAGGAGAATTCCATGTCTGGTTACATGGTAGATTAAGTCGTTACTCTGATAAACTGGGAGCTTGAAAAAAGGCAGTAAGAGATATGGATGAGAAAATTTGGGCTTTCATTATGAGTTTGAAGTGTTTATGAGGGATTATAGTTTTGCAGCTGAGATTACCCCATAGATTTATAGTCTAGGGATATAATGTTTCTTGTTTATCAGAGTGGAAGAAATGTTGACTCTATTGGCATGGTCAAGATTTTCCAAAGAGAAAATAAACTTGGAGAGAGTCAGGGCAGAGTGCAACTCTGGGGACCACTGTTGTTAAAGATAATACAACCAGGACTCTTTGGCTGTTGGAATGACTCTTCCAATGTAGAATACTTCTGTCTGGATGGCATGTTCATAATACGGTTTTGAAAGAGGAATAATGACGAGGAGTGAGGTGGAAGTTATGGCAATTGAATAGATCCAGAGACTATAAAGTTCTCTATTGACGTTAGTGTACTTCTACCTCAAAGTTTGAAGTAATTTGAATGATCTAGATGCTAGCATCTACAATGAATGTGCAGCGATTTAGAAGTGACACATGAAATGTCAGTTTGTTGTATGAGAATCAAAGGACAGTGTTTTCGTCTTAAATTTGGGTGGAGTTAACTAATTTGGAAGAAAATGCATATATTGCTTCACTTAGAGAGAGAGAGTTATAGAATGAAAATGCATGTATTGCTTCACTGAGAGAGAGAGAGAGAGAGATCTAGAATGTGGTAGAAGTTGTGGACTGTTTGGAGATGAGCCTCTAAAAGAGGAAAGATGACCAGAGGAGTATAAGATAACACCTGTACCTTGTGGGAGAGGATATACACATACAGCAGGACATTTACAGCATTCTAGACTCTGTATGGAATTGTGCCCAAGTATTTCATACATAAGTACAGTTAAAGGAGAATCATAATATGCTGATGATTGGCAGTGGAGAAATATTTGGGTGAAGTGGAGCTTAAGTCAATTAGGTTTATTTATATGGAACACTCTGAAAACTGAAAAGTGTAATATAGCACATGAGGTGGTACAACCAAGGAAAGATCTTAGAGCAGTTTCCAAATTTTTATAAGGAACTTGCTGTATCAGGATTTTCTAAGATGATTTTGAAATTTTAGATACCTGGGCCCTTCTCTCAATTTTCTGCATTAGGACTGCTATAGTAAGCTCTGGGGAATCCAGAATTTTTTTTTAATTGTTCTTCTTCTAAGTGTACTGCTATTATATATTTTAGTTTTACATATCTACATGATTATTGATAATAACTTAAATGGCAATAAATGTGTGTGAATGATAAAAACATTAGAAAGTCATAATGGATGAATGAACTTCACAAATACAATTAAGGAATAGTGGATAATTGTTTGGAAAATCATAGAAGATGCTTAATTTCAGGATTTTATTTTGAAGGCACTGCATTACCACTGGATTATTTTAATCAAGTAATGATTCTGTGAATGATGAATTTAAAGAACTATTATGATTTCTGTAAATAATATTTACAAATAACTTTTTTTATAATAACATGATTTTAAATGACATTTACTCCATTTAACTGGAAACTCTGTAAACTTCTAACATTATGTAATGTTCACCTGATGGTGAGAAAACTACATTAGTTATTATTATTATTTTAATGTATGCAATTATATTTATGTGAATAAAAAATTTATGGGGACAGTCATTTGTTTTTGCTAAACTATTGATTCCCAGTTTCTCTAGTGAATTAATGGCTACTGATTTTTCGAACTCTGAAATAAAGCATCATGTACTCATGCATTTTAATTTAAAAAATGGTCACCTTTAGCTTTCCTCTTCAGATTAATGAATTCCTTGAAGTTTGTGAAAGAATTTAAAAATTATAATTTAGTGAATTAAAAGGTTTCATTTTTTTATTAGTCTTGGGCATGAGTGACTTATTTTGTGATTTTCTGAAGTTGTCTGTTTTTTGATCTTTTTAAAGCAAATATTGCTTGTCACCTTTGCAAACTTTTTCTTATACTTGGGTCTGACTCTGAAGCTACTTTTAAGAACCATATAATTTTGATCAAGAATTCTGTTTCTCCATGAAAAACTTCTTTTTGTATCTAATTTTTGATGACATGATGGTGATTACCTTTGTTCCTACTTAGCTATATTGAAATTGCTTCAAAGCTTTGAAGTTGTAAGATTTAAAGAAAAGATGAAATACAAATATGTATGTGCTGTTTTCATATGGAAATGATATTCTGAATGTGAAATAGCTTCTTTGTTGGCATATACTAGGTCTTATAGAATAAATTAAAAGGTACTTGCAAGACAGGCCCTGTGCTTTTCTCATGACACAAAGATACATTATTAAGTAAGCAGAGGACAAAATTTCCTGAATTTTGAAGAGTACTTGAAATACTCATTACATTTTAGCACTTAAGATTTAATGCATTTTGTTTATTTCTGTACTGGAGTATGTCCATTTCATTCTTGAATTCCAAGGTTCTTTTTTTCTAAGTAGCTTTATATTTATTTCTGATTATTAAACTTATACATTTTCATAGTGAAAATCTATGGAAAAACAGTGAAAATTACTTCATCTTTCTATCTAGATTTTACCACTATTATCATTTTAGTATATATCTGTTTAGGCTTTTTTTCCTATGATATGAATCTTTGTGGGTGTGTATCAGTTATGCATCTCATTTTGTTTTATTTTTGCTTCTTTTTCCGTATCTCCTTTCTGCCACATTCTTGCTGTCTTTTTTGTTCTCCTTAGAGTTATTCATAAGTGTATAGTGTGTGAGGGAGTGTGTATGTTTGTATTATGTGTGTATGTGTATTTGTGTCAAAATAGGACTATTTGAAACATACTGTCTTGTAATTAAAAAAACTTTATATAGCAATATAGATTCAAAGGTCCATTTTAATGATTGAATAATATTGTACAGTATAGATCCTAGATTCAAAGGTCCATTTTAATGATTGAATAATATTGTACAGTATAGATCCAATTCACTTATCCAATCCTTTTAAGTAATTTCTTTTGGACATTTAGGTCTATCACCTTTTTGTTACTATAGTTAGTCATTTTAATGTACATTTAAATATATCTGTATAATCACTTCTTAGTAGCTAATATGTTACTACTATTACTAATAATCCTTGTAAATATCCCAAATTAGATATTCTGAATTATATAAGCTTAGAAATTCACTATTAAGATAAGTTACATATATATTTTTTAAATTTTTATTTATTTATTTATATATATTTCACATCATTTCAGTCCCTGGGGGTCACCCACCACCTCCCCTCCCCACCCGCTCCAGCTTCATATGAATTTTTTAAAGAAAAGGCTAGTTTTCCTATTAATAATAAAATATTACAGGCTATTCCTAGCAAATACTATTGGGTGTGGCTGTATATTGTTGTTTACCATTGCTAACAGTATGTTTGCTATTAGAAATATCTCAGCCAGCTTCTCCATGATCAACAGTACCACTATTTTGAGAAAATCAATTTGTGCCTGATCAACTGTTCATTTTCCAAAAAGCAGAATCAAGCTATACAGTAAGAGGAATAGGAAAGAGACTTGTCCCCCTATCCTAACCATTTGGGTCAGTCATCTCATGTCCTTTTCTCAAACAAAACAGGCCCTCCTTTTAAGTTTTGTTTTCCATTCTTCAGTTCTGTTTTTAAAGCTGCTTTGTCTAAAGCTGTTTGCAACAGGAGTCTTGTTTTCACTCTGTTGTTTTGTAAAATGCCATATGCATGCATGACATTTTGTAGATAATAAAAACGGCAATGATTATAGGCTGTTGGTAGTCTTTGGTTGATATCGCTGCTGGTAACAATATACTAAGCTATCACTTGACATTCTATTGAGTTAACAGAAACCCTTGTGTTGATTTTCACTGTTGTTAAGAACAGGGAGAATATTGATTTTAATCATAGGAACAGGGAGAAATTATTTTGACATGTGTTTTTTATTTGATCTTTGAGAATGTCATGACAAAATAGAAAGAGTAACTAATAATCTATGTAGGGTTCTTTCAAAACGGCTGAAAGGGTGTTTGAAAATAGTGACCCAAGTCTAGAGATTTACTTTTGGAAATGAAATGTTTAATCAGCCATCACAGAGCAATTTCTTGTAAGACTTTTAGAAACTTTTCATTGGAATAGTAAATCATTTTATTTTGAGTCAAACAGTGAAGTGTAAAGAATTATGGTTTAGTTTCTTCATCATTTAAATACTTATTTACTTAGTCATTGGAAAAATGTACAATAAGTATCTTCAGTAAGATTCGTGTTTGTGTAGGTCAAACAAAATCCTTGCCCTGGTGGACTTTGCATTTTAGGTTAGGAATATGGACAGTGGAAATTATGACAGGTACGCCTATGTTTTGAAAGTTTATGCCCAGCTACCTGGCTTTTACAAAACACCTACAGTATTACATGTTTTCACTGACCAGAAAAAACCTGAAGAGCATTTCTTCTTTAAAAACAAAAGGGAAAAAGTGAAAATAATGTCCAGCATTTGTTTTGCAGCAGCTTAATGTTATAGAGGTGGTGGGTAGCCTAGAAGAAAGAACAGCACCACCAAATTCCTTTCTGGGGACTACTTTTTACAGGCTCTGTATTTATCATATTATTCCTGCTATTGCTGTATGTTAATGTTAGGTTACATGTGTTTATTTGGCATGATTTGGTAGGTTATTTTTGAATGTGGGTTTGTGAAGTACTTTTTTTTTCATATAAATAAATAGTTATTACTTCTTGACTTATCCCATTTCACCTTATGAAGTTTCATGTGAACCCTCTACTTTTGTAGAGCAGGGGAAAACTTTATATATAAATATCAAGTAGCTCTCTCATTCCATCTTTCCTTCCTTCTATTCTTTACTTTGGTGTGCAATATTATAGATTATTGTATGCTTTTGGGAGCACATAAAATAGTATATATTCTAATAGAGAAGAAAAACCATTGATAATATAGGGGAACTAGTTTAGTAATAGTTACTATTAACAAGATCAGATTAGGATTTAGTATGAGTACAAGTCTTTGCCTTTATAAGAATTGTTTGTACAGCCATATTAAAGGAGAGGAAGCAGAATTTATATGGAAATATATACTTTATGCTGTGGTCAGGAGTTTGAGTATGTCTCTTACAACTGTTTCTAATTTGTTAAGGAAACATGAGTTTGAATTGAGAGAAAGGAGAGAGGAGCAGGAAATGGAGTGATTATCACAGTATGTGATTAACAACCTTATTTTCTCAATGAAACCAGATTTTATTCCTGAATGCCCTAAAAAAGAAATTATTTTTCCTTTCTTACTGATGATTGAATTTTGTGGATTTCTGGTCTTGGTTACATCTGTTTACCTTTTGGTCAAAAGTTTATTTTTACAGAGCACTTTTCATATGAAAAGAAATCTTATTTTTTACAGTGTTCTGTGATTTGAGTCATGCTAGATGATTTTGTAGATACAACAGAGATAAGCAAAATATACTTGTGCTTAGATGACATGTGTGTAGAAGAATCTGTACTTATTAAGCATACAAATTATGTTTAAAATTCTCTAACCTTCATGTGGCTCACAGCAGGCAAAATTATAACATTTGAAATTGTATCTTCATTGCCTTCTGTGGGGTTGGGATGACTGACATATCCTAACTTACTTATGTCTATGAGACAGAGGTGGTTATTTACATAAATTCTTCTTCTTTTTTTAATGTTTGGAGCTTAAATTATTGGATTAAATTATAGTAAAATAAATCAGGCCTGCAACACTGATAGGAGATTGGTTATCCTGGCAAAATGCATACACTTTATGTATATCATTAGTATGTGCCATTCTTGAAAAAAGCAAGCAAAAGTATCCTGTTTTAAAATAAATACAATAAAAGATAATTAGCCTCCATAATCCTTGATTTTCTTAGCCTTAACATGGAGGTTAAGGTTGTGCTTCAATAATTTATTTCAATAGTTCCTCTCATTACAAAATTTTCTGATCTTTCAAAGTAGTTTTCATTTGGAACTGGGTAACTAATTAATCTAAATAATGATGTATATTAGATTTCCTATCTTCTTGAGTCCTTAGTTCATTAGGAGATGGTACTGTTTTTTAACTTAAAGTTGTTAAGAAATTCAAATGGAATTGAGGCAAATTATTTTAAACCTTATACCTAAGTGGAGTCTGGAGGCAAAATTTCTATGAAAACACAAAATCTCAAGATTCATTTTCCAAGTTTCTGATTTAATGTTTTGAAAATGAATTTGGGGTTATGAATTTTAGTAAGCACTAAAGTAGTTCTGAGGTGGGTGGCCAAAGAAATGTACTTTGGAACCCTGCCTGGGTTAATATGTAGAATTTACGTGATTATGTTTATTTGTAACACATAAATTTATTGACAGTGGACATGAGGAGTCAACTTCCATGGTGCTTAGCTAAAAATCAAAAGATGCTGGAAATTAATAAAGAGAATAGAAAGTAAAGCACGGCATGGCAGGCTGACTCTCTTTGCAGTTTGATAAATTTCCAGTTTGTCATGATGATGAGAAGAAGATCAACTTGGGAGAAGGTTGTAAATTGTTGCAGTGGGAGAAATTGTCTCATATAAATTTCATTCAACTATACAACTTTTGGAATCAGTTGGGAGATATTTACACATTGAGTTACAGGAATTGACACATCATGATGTGGAAATAAAAAACCACAATGGGGAGATTTTATAAGTTAGAGCAGCTTTGTCTTCTGTAAGTGACTCCAGAATCACAAAGAACTATAATTATTGAAAGTACAGTCCTTGAATTTTATATATATATATACATATATATGTATATATATTACACACACACACACACACACACACACACACACACACACACACACACATATATATATATATATATATATATATATATATATATATATATATATATATATATATATATATATATATATATATATATATTTCTGTATTTCCATCCTGAAAACTACCATGTTGGAAGTTTTTGGAGGATAAGAATCCTGTTGAATTTTGTTGGTAAATTGTCTCACTCCATCCCTTTTTTCGCCCATTCCCTTCCTCCCTCCCCTATTACTATACTATTACTATACTTCCTCCCATTCCCCTACCTTCCCTTTTTCCTCTGTCTGTGTCTCTTTTTCATTTTAATCTCTTTATTTTTCCCTTTTTATTCTGGCAGTTTTTTCATATCTGCATCTTGTGTATATGTTCTCTTCTCAAGGGGAAAGTCTTATCATTTTGTCTTTAAAAAGTTGTTTTTGCAACTTTTGTTTACTCTCTCCAGGACTTACACAGCCTAGCATATAGAAAGTACCCTATAATTATTTATTATGTAGGTAAATTCATGGACTCCATGAATAAATTGTATATGTTGTAAAAACATAAAAAGTGACCCAACCTGGCAAACAGTTGAGTTAGTGATGCCATCTTGGAGATATAACCCTTGCCCAAGTAGGAATCAGTGATGCCATCAGTTACTGCTTCATGGACTCAGCTCAGATTTTAACTTACATTATTGTTAATGGTTTCTTTATTTTTCTATGGAAATTAAAAAAACTGGTAAAAATACATGAGATTTATCATCTTAGCTGAAATTGGGTAAGAAACAAGCAAAACAGAACTTTAAACTTACAAATGGGAGCAGTGGATCCTTTAAATCCAGGTAACTCCTTAGGTTTGTTGTAGCCTGTGCAAGCAGTAGCAAAATCACACTAACCTTAGGAAGAGGCAAAAACAGGTTTACTCATTAAAAAGACAAAATAGACAAGAGTCACTGACTTTGATTATCTTACCAACCAGTGCAGTCACTAGTCCAAAAATTGCACTGGCTCCTTCAGCTGTGTGCATCTACAAAATACTGGCTGTCCTACCTTCAAGCCAGATGAAGATAGCAAGATGGAGCCATCAATCCTTCTTCAAAAGTGTGAGATTGAAATCCAATGAAGAAACCAGGGTGGCATCAGTTCTCCTCCAAAAGGCACATCTCTGGCATTCCTTCAGCTTCAAATTTAAAGTGGCTTGAAACCAGCAAGACTCACTGGATACAACAGCAGCAACCACCTCAGTCTTCTCACAATGAAAGCAGCAATGCAACTAGTTCTCTTCAGGTCTTCACACAGTTCCCTTGAAACTTTGCAGTTTCAGGGTTAAAATTTTTTTTCAAAAAGCATGTTTCTAAGTCAACTTACACAAGTCACAAGTTTCTCCAACATGAGCTCCTCACTGGCCTGGGATGGGGATGGAAACCCACAGCGAGGCTTCCTTCCCTGCTCTGCTGCTGCATGTGACAGTGGCAGCTCCGAGGCCTCAAACCTCCCTGCTGCTCCTCTGCTCTCATCTTTCTTCCTCTCTCTCTGTCTCCTCTCTTCTTGCGAGAAGGCTTAACTTTCCTTTTCCCAGTCTCTACACCAGGGTAGAGGCTGTCATTCTAATGCAGCACCACCATGCTGAGGGCCACGGGTCCCCAATTTCACCACAGCACCCCTATCATAGCCACTTATAGATGTACAGTCTGTGATATTCAGTATATTCACATCATCACCACCATCTACCTTAGAACTCTTTGTCTTGCAAACTGAAACCACTGCTTACTCCCTTGTATTCCTGCCCTGACTACCACCATTCTACTTTCTGTCTTTACCTAAGTAACTGCATATAAATGGAACTGTACAACCTGTATCTTTTGTGGTGAATATAGATCATTTATCATAATATCCTCAGGTTTCATCTTTTGTGGCTCATAATCCCATCATTAGTATTTATGATGGAAGAGGGAGTAAGGAAAAAGGGATAAAAGTGTAAGATGTAGGGACTGCCAGAGATTAGCTTTGAGAGAATGGGATTAAATTGGAGTTTATGAGATTTGGATTGGGTTAGATTGGATTGGGATACCAGTTTTTTAAGGAAGATCCTAGATAGAATTTTTGGGGGGAATTGGAGTTTTTTTGGGTAGGTCTGATAAAGCTTTTGAAAGAGACAATAAACAGCTTTTGGGAGTGATAGAACTTTTGGGGAAATCTGTTAAGTTTTGGAAGAAGGAGATCTATCAGAACTGGCTTTTGAAGATCTGAGCTAGCCTTAAGAGGAGACCTGATCTGGCTTTTGGAATCTGATCTGGCATTGGGCATCTGGCATCAGGAGCTGACAGTTTTGCTTCAGAAAGAAAAGGATCTGGGAGCTGTTGAATCTTTGGGTGCTCCCAGTGTTCCAGTCTTTGAAGATTGGGAGTTGGATGATAGCAGAGAAGAGGAAGAGATGATCATGATGGAGTGCTGAACTGCCCTATGACCCAGAGAGAATGAGAGAGAGGTGTGTGTGTGGGGGGAAGTGGTGTGGAGTGGGGGGATGGGAAGGTGGTCATACTGGCTACAATGATTGAGGGCAGAAGATAAGGATGTGAACTAGTGGTTTTGGACTGAACTGCACTGACTGAGGTAAAACCCATGCAGCTCTTTGGGAAGCAGAAGCAGGGTTCTTTTCTGTTTGACACTCTTGTAAAAATATGGACTCTTAGGCTCTTTTGGTTTGTCTTCTATTTGTGAATACACCTCAGTGTTGATCCATTGCACAGAAGTTTAATCTCTGGGCAACTGCTTGTGTGTGGGCAGAAGAACCCTCATTGACTAAATTCAAAGGGGTGACCCCCTTACCTGATAACATCAGGACACTTGCACCTGTTTCAATCCCAGGGCAAGGGTAGGTGTGTTGAGTATGAACAAGTGAAAGGAGTATAGAGCTGTGCCACCCCACCCTACCCACCCCCATTATCTACAGAACAAAGCCAAAGATATCTTTATCTTCCTCCAGTTTTCTTTCTTCTCCAAGCTCAGTTCAACCCAGTATGCAGGCCAGCCTGGCAGCTTAGGGAGGGGTGAACAGGCAGGTCTCTGAGGGAATCTGCACTCCATGCTTGAGCAAAGTCGAGGAAGCCAAGTCTCTGCCCCTCTCACCTCACTGGGGTTGTTTTCGTGTGTGTGTGTGTGTGTGTGTGTGTGTGTGTGTGTGTTCAAGGCAAAGGATTCAGATCTCACCACTGTTGAGTAATTAACAAAATGTTTCAATGCTATATATGGCTCTCTTTCCCTTTTTCCCTTTTAAAAGGAAAACCCCAGAAAGATGGATCATATTTTTACTGTGCTTTCAAGTTGGTGTCAGATGAAGCAGCAGCAGGAACTCAGGCAAGCAAGAGAAAAGAAGCAAATTTATTTAAAAGAACAGATACAAGGAAAAGTTTATTAAGGAGAAAATAAAAGAAAAAAAAAAAGGTGGAACTCCCTGACTTGGGGAAGGAGGGAGTACCAAGGAAGATAAAATAGTCTTCTCTCAGGGATTATATACCTTCCTTCCCCAATTACTCTACTGCTCCATTATCAGTCTCTTTGTGATTGGCTAATGCCTTTGTGCCAAGATTCACCTCTTGTTTTCCCACCCTCAGTGTCTTTTCTTGTTTGACAGTGTCAGGAAATGTCCAGTTAATCCTTGATCGGTAAGTTAGTTTGGTCAAATCAGTACCTTGGTATTGACAAGTTGATGTGTGCATGTGTAAGTGTGCATACCTGGGCCTAGGAGAAAGGGGAAAAAGAGTGCATAGAATATAAGAGAGAGCACAAGCATAAGAGAGAACAAGAGAAGATGAAGCCCCTTTCCTGGAAATGTCCCCTACCTTACTCTTGTCCTTAAAATACAGGTCCCTCATTACCCCTTTCTGTGAAAGTCCCTTGTACAAAGAAACAAAAGAATGAGGATTAAAAAAAATGAAGGTGTACTAGGAAGAAGATAGAAAAAAAAATGAAGAAATGCTTGAAAGACTGAACTATTTATTTTAACTGACATTTAGCTGAAGCACTGACTTTCTTCTTATATGCAAATGTTTGCCTGTATTCCTTAGGCAGTTAGTCCCTCAGGTGGAAACCATACCCCTGCCTGCCCTGGTTTTGTGCTAAGTACAGTATGAGCATTCCATAATATATTTTATCTTCAAATTTAAAGATTCTTTTTATAATGTGAAATACTCAATAAGCATAATGTGAACTTATTTTTCAGACTGAGTCTGCTTTAGTCATAAGAGTTTAAGAATCAAATATTTACTATTTTTTTTATATTAACAAAAACAAAAAATGACCTAGGTTTTCTTTCAAAAGGATCTTTCTTTGTCTTAAGTTGATAAAAATGTAAAGCATTTTCATTAGTAGCTTCTTAACATATTTATGTATCCAAGACCTTTATCTAACACCTTTATGGACTTCTAATATTTAACCCATGTGAGCTTGACATTTAAGATAATACTTGAAACTCCAGAGGTGTTTACTATTTTTCAGGTATCTACTTTCAAATTCCTACCTTTCCTTCTGAGGCTTTAGACCTTTTGTTTCTAATTTAATATTTAAAATACTAATCTATTTGTCAATAGTCCTCATTAAATGAAAGGTTATATTTTTTGGAAGAAAATATGAATTATGGCCCATAAAAATAAGTTTATGAGAGAATTCAAATTGCATTCCTAACAAAGCATACAAGTTTAGTTTGGTAAATCAGTTCTTAATGCTTTTAACTAAAGTTTTAGTTAATTCTGGCAGAAAAAAAGTTGATTTCTTGAGTGTAGAATGAATCAGATTGCAGTTCAAGTTCTCCTAAAAGTCTTGTCAAAAGAAGCTTGTCTTTCATGTTGTCATCAAAAAATGTATTTATAATTGTTATTTAAAGAAATTAAACTCTCTTGGGCAAGCAAAGATTTAACTGTTTCTTTATGGACCATAATTCAAGTAAAAAGAAAATTAAATGAAGCAAATAAGTTCACTCTTAGGGTTGTTCGTTACAAAAGAAATCATCTTCAGCAAAAAAGTATATGTGAATGATATGGGATGTGGGCTATCTTGGGGAATGCAGATTGTTAAAAATTTCAAATTATTCATTTGGATTTAAAGCATTAAAATGTTAAGTATGTATAATTCTTATGGAGAGAAATATTTCTCTAAATATGATTATATTCCTTGCTGGTGTTTTTTTAAACAGTAATTATACACATCTGAATTTCTTATTATGCTTGATAATCAGAACTAGAAATTTAGATTGGGTGGAATTTAGTTATTCTGAACCAGACTTAGGGAATAGGTCAATTTTTAGACCAGTCTGAATCATAGCAGTAAAAGTTCTGATAGCAGATCAGAACTGTAGCTGAGATTAGACTATAGTATAGATAAAAATGTCTTTCTGAGAAGTTATCAGTAAAATTTGGAAATACTCTAGATTAACAGCTGTCAAAAGTGGTTGAGGAAAAGTGATGAAAAAAGTGGTATAAATCCAGCTGTTAAACATGCCAGGAAGCTTGGGCTAATTCAGGGAAAGGCTAACTCAGAAGCATTTTGTGATCTTTGATGGTCCATAGTAGTTGTTTGGGATCTCCAAATAAAGAACAGATCATTTGTTTCACTAATCAGGTATTTCCCCAGGAAACATTCAAACTAACCTTAACAATACAAGAGAGAAACTTATATTTCAAATGGGTCAAAGCAAAGTTATGTTCTCTTGGAAGTACAGACAAGGCAGGAGAGCAGTTATGAGGAAATTTGAAATAATGCTAGCTACTTAATCGAACAGGACACTAAAGAAATCTTGAACTATCACCTTGTACAGTTTCTTGCCTCAATTCTAAGACCTGGTTTGCTTCAATTCCTTTAATATAATAAAACACTGCAAATATTAATTGTCCAATAAGTAAAAACATTTTCACATCCTAGGATATTTATAATAATTAGGATTTAAAAAATCAGAGTGCTAATCTTCTTACTCCTCCAAATACTCAATAGGGCAAGGAAGGTACTAACTCTTTGATATTTTCTGATGAGTCATTTGACTGGAGATGATGAGTTATTTTAGTTTTTCATCTGATGAGTTTTTCCACAGGGAAACCATAAGGGCTGCCAATTATATTTCAACTTATTTTTCTAAGTCATTCTGTATGATTAGATCTCTTACAGCTGAAATGACAAAATTAATGAGAGTCTATAATAATGTTTGGATATAATAAATGATGCCAAATGAAATTTCTGTCATCCAGTCCAGTAGATCTGAAACTAACCATTATTCTCCAGTGAAAACTTTGAAAGTACAAATAAAGACATAATGAAGTGCCTTACTGAAAAGTGATAAAATCTTGGCTAAAATTTACCTTTCACCTCAGAGTCAATAGTAAGTTAACTGAGTCAGAGTGTGAAGCAAACTCAAACTTCTGAGTTCTTTTAGCTTGGCTACTGTTTGCAAAGAAGAGTAGAAAGATTAATTCCATGAAGTAATATTGATGGAACTACTAATATATGGAGCATTCAACAGGGAACACAGATTAGAAATAGAGCATAGCACTTTTGTGAAAGAATTTACCTTCTTTTGAAGGAGAAAAAACCTGAATACAAATGACTATTAATATACAGAGGAATATGATAAATCAAATCTTTGAGAATAAGATTGGGAGAACTCAATGTCATGATAATGATAGAGTGATCATAGAAGGGAAATAAACCACCCTATAAAAACTCAGTGTTTTTAGGTTCCTGATAAATATTGGTTCCTCTAAAACTTTTTATCTTTCTGTGTATAGTTATAGGCCTAAAACTGATAGGACATTTTCTATGCCAGTGGTAAAAGCATGCTCTCTTTATTTATTATAGTTACTGGAAATAATAGAGAGGTCTTGATTGTATTAATATGACATTATTTGCCAGAGGTCAGGAACAGTCAAGTCTTGTTCCTGAAAGAAAGTTCCATACACAAAGAACATACCATGGAAGCAGAGAAGCTAGACATGTGCCTGAAATTTATAGGTCACTTTTTACTTACTCATTCACTTAAGCACAGTGACTCTGTTCAGCGGAGAACATGCCTAACTTCAGTTATGGAATCAACAAATCCTTCTTTTCTTTGAAGGATGCTTGAAGAAGACAATGCAAAGATAAAGCTAGAAGAGCCTTCTACTAACTTTGATTCCTTCTTTGAGTCACTGAACTTCATACCAAATGTACAATCAATTAGGTAAGAAGTGATTCCCTTGGAGAAAGAAGAGAAATATCAGGGAAGTTCTATCATCACCTAAGTGTGTGTGCTTCTCTAAGTGCGTGTGCTTCGTGGCTTATAAAGATGTGTCAACTGGAAATCTGACTGCAGAACTGAGTGTACCAGAAAGGGAGGGTAAGAGGTGGGGGCTATGAAGGGAGGGGCACTCTGTATTATGGCAGAGGGTTATCTGTGTTTTGTGATAACATACATTTGTATATGTGTGACCCTATACACCTAAAACATATATGGTAAATTATTACTGCAATTTAAAAAAAAGGTTAAACATTTAAAAAATGCATCGAGAGTACTAATTTCAAGGTTAAAATATATCAGTCATCTAGTTATCTCTGTACGCTTGTTGTCATGGAGAAATAAAAATCTTTCAATTTCTTTTGAGGGTATATTGAACCTTAACAAAATTTTCCTTTTCTATGCCAAGATAAAATTATGCCTTCAGTTCTGTCAGTTTTTCTTCCTTTGTTTTCTTTTTCTCATCCATTCAACTAAGAGTGGCACTGTGAAATTGGATTTGAGATGTTCTTTCATATAGAATTTTCCTTCTGTACTCTAGAGAGGGGAAAATACAACACCCAATCCTGTGGGGGTTTCAAGTCAACGAAGATCTAGGAAACTTCAGGATATTTAGAAATCAGATCATTGGGATCACACAAAGAGTACAATTCATGTAAGAATACAAATCTTAGCATTCAATCAGTATTACTTGTTTTATGCTTGTATGCTTAACTACAAGAATCTGACAAATTGTTTTCCAAAGGGATAGGACCATTATTAATTTCCACCAGTATTGCCTAGCAGTCTAGTGCTCCAGATCTTTTCCAACAATTGCTAATTTTGTATATTCTAGTAGTTATAGAGGAGTATCAACTATTTTACATTCTGCAATCTACTGAATGAATTCCACTAATGACTAATGATGTCTTTGAATGTGCTCATTTATTGTCAGGATCTCTTCTTGGTGAAGTGTTTGTTAAAGTGTTTTGCCATTATATTATTAAGTTATTTTAGAAATTGTAAGAATTCTTTATAGCTTTGAGTATAAATTTTCTATTACATACGAATTTTGCAATTTTTTTCTGTTTGTGATTTGTCTTTTAATTTTGTTAATAGTCTTTCAAAGAGCTGAAGTCTTACAATTTTGATTGGCTTATTTACTATAATTATCTATGGTTATCTAAAACAATCTATTATTTTATGAATTGTGCTTTTGGTATTATACATAATAAATTGTTGCTGAACCCAAGGTTACAAAGATCACTGCTAGTGTTTTCACTGAGAAACTATATCCTTTAGGTTTTTAAATTTAGATATATGATCCAGTTTGAGTTAATCATCACATTAACTTTAATTACTTTAAGAGTCAAGGATATTTTCTATTTCCTTCTTTAATTCTTTATCTTTTCTTTTTCTTTTTTTTTTTTTTTGTACAGTTTTTCTGGTACTATTGCTTAAATGACTATCTCTTTCTCATTTGTCTCTTTAACAATTTCATCAAAAATCAGTTGCCCAAATACAAGTAGACCTATTTCTAAATTTTCCACTTTATGCCTTTGATCTATCTATGTAGCCTTAGATTCATAACAATATTTTTCAAAGTTTTTTGGAGGAAGAGTTATTCTGAGTTATTTGAATTTACACATGAACTTTATAATCATTTCTCAATCTCCACAAAAACCCCACAACAATTGTATTAGGATATGATCTGGATTTCATTGAATATATAACTCAATTTCTGTAGATCTGACATCTTAGCAATGATGAATCTATTTCATGAACATGATTGTTAGTTTAGTTCCTTTGTTTTTTTTCTCATCTGTATTTTCTAGTTTGGGAAACTAATGATATCAGATTGCAACATATGTATTGTATTCATATTTTATAATACTATTTTAAGAAAATATCTTCTTATTCCAAGTTTGCTGAAATTCATGAATGAATACTAAATTATGCCAGATGTCTTTTGGTGTTTCTCCTGAGTCAAATGGTTTTCCCGTTTTCAATCTTTTGACAAAGTGAATTAAAAAGTGAATGATGTTTTGGATGCTGATCACATTGTGCATTTTTGGGTCAGGCCTACTGGTCTTAATATATAATTGTGGAGTTTGTCAGTATTTTTTGTAAGTATTTTCATATCCATGTCTAAGAGTATTTTCTTCTAGTTTGCTTACTTCCTGTATGTGGGTAATGTCCGTTCTTGACATGAGTTGAGAAATGTTTCTTTCTTCTTTTTCCCGAACAGTTTTGGATAGAATTGGTGTTACTGATATGATAGTTAAATTCACTAATAAATCCATCTGAACTATAAGTTTTCTCTGTAGGAAAAGTGTTTAAATGCAAATTAAAGGTATTGTAGAGATTAAGTCTGTTCTTTACTCCTTGAGTGAATTTTGTTACTGACTTTCAATTAACTTTCTATTTCATCTAAGTTATCAGAATACTGAAATTCTGCTAAAATTATGGCATTTCTTAATTTCCCTTTAATTATATGATATGATCTTCTTACTTGCTCTTATGACAGTCACTTCTTCCTCCATGTTCTGATAAAGGTGAAATAGTTTGTATGTTGAAATTCCTGTCTGACAAGTGAAACATGCTTCAGAATTTGGGAATTCACTTTGACTACATGGTTGTTTCAGTCCTCAGGCAGGCTTAAAAAACTGTTATAAATTTTTAAAGTTTCCAGTTTTTTTCCCTTGGTGTTAGTAGTGACTGAAGTGATAGTCTCTTATAGTTCTGTATATCCTTAAGTGGACGTGAAAGTTCAATGACTGAAGTTTTTGTATTGGATATTAAGGAAATGATTCAGATTCCCACAATTAGAAAGTGATGCTGAATTACAAAATCCACTTTCCTTCATTATGTCACACTGGGTTATTAAGCTCTTAAAGACCTGGGATAATGTGAGTAAATTATATTTATGTAGGGTTTTGCTAGTTAACAATTTAGTTTTTATATTTAATAGTTAATTGAATCTTTGTGATCTTGTGAATTATACAGTATTAAGGTTCTTAGTTTACAGGTAAGAAAATTTTGATTTAATAATGTAAGTTGGCAAGAAATAAAGATAAAACTTAAAATTGCTCTCAGGTATACAGAACTTTCTACAATTCTGTATCTATGTGGGTAATTAATAGCCAAATGCATTTTAAAATGTTTATTCCAGAAAATGTAAAAAATTAAGTTTTAGAGTGTTTAGTCCCTAAACAGAAAAAATATTAATAAGAAAAGGCACTGTAAGCCAAAGTGTTAGTCCTAGAGCTACTTTTAGCTATCAGTATCTTTCCTTTCTTCACATGGAAGTCAAATGGATGAAGGTCTCTGGAACCATGTTGTTGTTTTAGGAAAAAAAGAATAGATTTTGTGATTCTTGTAATGAACTGAAACTGCTTCAGACATAATGTCAACATATCTTTCCTAGCATTTGTCTATCAGTAGGAGACCATTATTAAAGCACAAATTTGTATTTTATTACTATTATTATTACACATGCCATTTTTAATAACCCATGAACAATAATACTGAAAAATAAATGATATACAGAATTCATTTTAATGACAAAGTGAACATTATTTGTGATCTTAAAGTTATTTTAGACATTAAGATTTATAGCATTTTAAAAGTTGAGACAAGTAGATGATTCACTGTCACAGATATGAAATGGCACAACTTTGAATAAGCTGTTCTTCCTAGTATATGTTTAAGCCAAATGTATTATATTTCTAAAATTTGGCCCACAATCACATGAAGATAAATGATTAATTATTAAGTTAATCTTGAATTCTACTCTAAACACCATTATATTTTAATAGATAAGTCAAGATACTAGAAATAGTTAGGAACTAGAAATATATGTAGTAAAATTTGAAGAAAATCACAAATTTTACTTATCTTAAAATATGTTTTATAATGCCTACATTCCTGGCTTTGGTTTATGTTCATAGTTTTAGTGCATTTCTTCTACATATAGCTGTGAAATTTTACCTTTTATCTGGAAGAAGGAAAGAAGTCAGGTTAGCCAGTACTCATTTTGCAAAATGGATGGCACAGGGAGAATAGGATTGTGGTCAGATGAGTTGGTGTAGGAGATAGATTAGAAAGGCAGTAAAACTTATGACACATCCTCAGAAAGAGTGATTTGAACATAAGCACTGGGAATGTGAGATAGGAGAATAGTAGTGGGTTGAATGATCTCAACTCTGATAGCTTTCCCCAGACACTTAGTAGAGAATATACTTGCTAAGATGAATAATATCAATCATTACAGCACCAAGTCAAAGAGTGCAGGCTGTTTACCAAATATCAGCCATGTTTGAGGAACTATTTAAAAAATAATGGGCTATCTAAAGAAGAATGTTTCTCCCTTAGGCGTCCATGATCTGTTTGGAATATGTTGTTACAGAAAAAAGCAAAGATAAATATTCACAGAAGTGAGAATGAACAGTGAGTGCTGCAGTACAGTGCTATTTGCATTTCCTGGAATGAGATAATTGGTGCCAAACTCCAGTGAGGAAATAGTTCCTGAAGACTGAGAAAGGTTTATACAAGTAGAATGCAAGGGTTGCATTTTCCAAAGGCAGTTACTCATGAGAAGTAAAATACAAGAGAAGAAGACAATTTTTTTCTGGAATACATGATTCTCAGTGGGGAAAGATAGAAGATAAGTGAGGAGGTTTAGAACAGGATTAGATTGTGGGATCTACTGCTCATTCCCCTCTTAGTCTACTCCTTAAATGTTAATGTTGCTTTGGTCTCCAACTTCAAGTCCACTTGACCCTGCCTAATTTCCTTGGAACTCACATCCACTTTCAAAACTTCAATTATGAAGCATATGTGTTGAAAGATTTCAAGCTTGTCTCTCTTCACCATTGTATTTCTATATTATTATACTCCAACCTAATATAAAAGATTGTTTTGTTCAATGTTTTATTATAACATCAGTGGAAAAAAAATTGGCTCAAACGAAGACTTGTCAGTGTGCTTTGCACTACTTCCCATATCTGGGTGTTCTCTGGATACTTCTATGTCTCCTCACATCCCAAAGGCATGAAAGTGAAATGAAATGGCATGTATATATCCTTAGTTTGAGCAAATGTGTGTGTAGATGCATCCTGTGATGGGAGGCTGTTTTGTTCAAGGTTTGTTTCTTCCTTGTCTCCTGAGTTGCTGGAATATTTTCTGGTCACTCGTGACACTGAACTAGAATTATGTGAGTTGGAAAATGAATGAATGCATAGAATTTTTGTAAACTAAAAATCCACAAAACGAATGATAACCACACAGTACACAACAGTAAATGAGGCCATCCATCTGTGGTCCAGTGAGCCTACATATTTGTTACTGTTTAATAGCCTGGTGATAGGAAGTGCTGCTTAGAACTTTCACTTTGCAAACATTTATTCCTTGATTTAATGCTCTCCTGATGAGTGCTAAACATGTACAGTGTACATGTCTGATGTCTGTGACTGCAAAAACATAAAGTGTGACATTAGAAATAAAGCCAGAAAAATTTAAGAGGTTTGATGATGGATAATGAGGTGTGGCTATAGGAAGAGCTCCTGGATGACCATCAACAACTATAGGAACTATTCAATTCCCAGTAATTGCTAAAAAGGTTAATGCTTCTACTCAATGGGTGACACTTTAGCTGATGCAAAAACTCAAAATGGAAGCAGCCAAATAGGAAATATGGTAAGACTTCTAAATATCTGGATGAATAAACTGCATCTTTGTAACTCCATGTGCACCTATGGCCGCACAAATGAAAGCTCCATTATTTGATGGTGTAAAGAACAAACAAGGTTCTGGTGCTACAAGTGAGACTGTCATGGCATGCTGTGGTGAGCTGGAGTATTTTAAGGAACAATCAGAATTGTAGCAAAGAAAGAACAGGTGAGTATTCAAGTGACAAAGAAAAGTAATAGCTTCTTTCCACTTTTACTGAAAAAATTATGAATGATGGAGGATACACAGTGCAGCAGATATTTACTGTACCATGAGCCATTGCTTTCTTGGAAATTAATGTCAAATGGAAACTTACATTTCTAAAGAAGGAAAAGCAGCCCCAACATTCAAGACTGCTAGTGATTGTTTGACTCTCCCACTTAATGCTCTAGATGTGCTGATTATCTTTTGGCACCCCCCAGGAACTATAAAAGGCTACTCTGAACCTCAATGCTGTTGCTTGATGGTCAGATGAAAAGGAACGTGCACTTGGAATTTATACCGTCATTAAAGAATGTTATCAAGCTAAGGACCGTGAAAATAAAGCTTTTTTTTTTCTGGACAGGGCTCGGTATCCAAACATGGGTACCCTTATGGATAGTGTTCAAGTGACTTCTTTCTCTAACCACAAACAGAATTATTCAGGCTGTGAATTGCTATGTTATAACAATAGTCAAATCCTGTTCTTTATTGCACACCTTTAAGCAAATGACTAAGTGGTGAAGCTAGAACTTTCCACTCTATGGGAATAAATTCCCACTGTAAAGGAATCTTGGTGTGGCTACTGTATTATGGATGCTATTGATGATTTGGTAGAGACTTGGCAGGAAGTAAAAACAACTGAATGAATCTCATCTGTTGTAAAATCTACCCATAATTCATTGCAGGCCTCCCAAGGTTTGAGCAGCCCTTACAAATTCTTCACCAGGAGATTGTAGGGCAGGCACATCAGGCTGAATGAATGACATGAACGAAGAAGATACAGTAGATTGCTATGCTTGGTGAGGATTCATGGAAATGGAGAGAAGAGGAGAAAGCGGAAGATGAGGATGCAAAATGATCCAGTATCTTCATGATCAAAGATTTGTCTGTGGTTTTTCCAGTTGATAGAGCTTTGGCCATTTTCACTGGAAATGATTCATAAAGAGAGATGTTCAGAAACAAACAGGTTAATAATGAGTGGATACAATTGCTACCGAGGATTATACAAACAGAAGAAAAGACTCAAACAACAAAGCTGGCACACATTTTTTAAAACCCCAGCGGATTAAAAAATTGAGGTAGTTGTGGTCAGTAGTCACCACAACTCGAGAGTCATCACCTCTCCACTCCAACCTGGTGACCAGGAGGCTCAAGTGTTCCCTGAAACTTTCCTGCCCCTCCCGAATACCATGCAGTACTTCGAGGCTTCTTGCCCATCCTGCTCAGGACCGAGACTCACCTATACTACAAGCCGTGGGGAGGACTAAATTTACCTCTCCTTGCCACCCAGCATCACCTTAACCATGGTCACTCACTCATTTACTGAAAATTGGGTTTTTATTCATCTTTTAAAAAATGACATATAACACATTTATTTCAGTGTTTAGTACTAACAATGTTTTGCATTTTTATTTAGATTTTTGTTGATGTTTCAATTTTTGTTGATTTTTTTTTTGTGACCAGAAATATGCTGTGGGAATTTAACCCTTCTGTATCAACTAGCTGCTAGTGAAATTATTTTCTTTATATGTAAAATCTCCTCATAATTGTTTTGTAATCTATTTTACTTAACGAGGGGTTCCAAGAGTCTATCCTTGAGGTTAAGTGAGGGCTTACTATATTGCCAGTTGCTTCTCGTATCTCTATTTGCATATTAGGTAGAGTGAAGGTGTTTTCTTGTCTCATAATTTCCCTCAACCTCTTTTTCTGTTATCTTGTTTTTTTTCTGCTAAATATCTGTGTGACTTTGGACAAGTTGCTTAAGTTCTTTTTATCTTGCTTGCCACATTTGAAAGATAAAAGGAAACATTGCTATTTTCATGGGCAATCTGGAAGGACAAAACATCAAAATATGTAAAACTCTAAGGACAGTGCTTAGTAAATAATAAATTCCCAATATTTATCATTCCCCCCTTAGTAATCTTAGCCGGTATGTTTGATTACCTTTTCTCCAGTATTTAATTGTTCATGATGTACTAATCAAATTTATATGCCTGTCCATTTTTTCCTTTTCTTAATCCCGTCTGGCATGGCCTTAGTTCATATGTGACTTACTTCTGGATGGTGGTGTTGTGATAATCTTAATAAAATGATAAATATTCTCCCTAGCTCCAATTTCATGTTTCTTCCCTTTAATTTCCAAAATGCCACTAACGTGACGTTTTGAAACTGTACTGAACAAAATGTTTCAAGGAAAATGAGTTGCATTCATAATGAAAAGCAGATTCCTTGAATAGCACTCTAGGGTCCTATGTGTATTAGTTCCTGTCTGTCCCTTAAACTGTGGATCCCATTGCTTTCCCAACAATCCTGATGCTTCCAACATGTCAGGTGTTCTTTTTCTTGTACAGTTTTGCAAATGCAATTCCTATTACTTTCAATAAGTTCATTTCTTTCTTTTACCACTTATTTCTTCTTTATGACCAGATAATACATTTTATTTTCTTAAGTATAATCCTTCCTAACCCAGTGTAAGAAGAAGAAAACAAGAAATGCTTTTGTGATAGGATGTGGGTAATTTATGGAGGGTTTCATATAGGGATTATTTACAAAAGTATTAATATTATCAAGAGGAAACTGCAGAGTGGAGTGCAGGACTATCAAGAGTTAGAAACTGTTATCACCACTAGGTCTGACAGGGTAAAATGAAGTGGTGCCTGTGCTTTACTCTGGAGATAAGAGCAATTAATAAGAGATGTGGTCTTCTGTGCAACTTGCAGCTATCTCTCAGGGAAGAATACCCTGTCTTCAGTGTTATTAATGCTCTCTGTCATGCTTTCAGTGTCTCCTTTTGTCTGAATCAAATCTGAGGCCAAAAGGTAAGACTGCCAAGTAGCCAAAAGGTCTGCCTCCTAGGAGCATCATAGAGAAAGGTAGAAAGGAGAGGACAACTAAAAAACATTAAACAATGATACTCTTTTCTGCATTACCAAGTGCCCAGGATATCCTTATGAAGATGTGTCATATTTATTGACTGTATGTTCGCTTTTCTTATAAATGGAGAAATCATTGGTCATGGGGACTATATCTCAGCATGTAGCTAGGGAATAAGTACTTTAAGGTGTATTGAAATGAATAATAAGTGAATGAATGAGTGAATAACAATACAGGGTGAGGAGATTTGTCCCTCATAAAATAGGGAAATCTTTAATTCACTTTCTGAAATTCTAGAATCGTATTACTATTTAGACTTTTCTATTAAGACATGACTGATACAATCTGGACAGAACCAGTTTAAACCAGATCAGCAGGTTAGAACTTGCTTGAACTAATCAGAATGTTTCCCCAAGTTTTAATCTGAACTAATCAGAACAAGTTTGAAATGGTTTCATGTGATTAGAACTGGTTTCCACTACTTTTGTCTGTCACAATTGTCCAGAACTGGTTTCAACTGGGCAGAAGCAGTTTGAACTAGTTTTATCTAGTTAGAACTGTTTTTATCTAGTTAGAACCAGTGTGAATGACTTTTATTGTTAAGAACTTGATCTTACTGGTTTTATCCAGTAAGAAATGGTTTTCATGGGTCAGAGACTGTTTTCTATTGTCAGAACTGGTTTGAAACAGTTGGAACTGGTCAGAAGCAGTTTGATATTATTGTAAGTGGTTTGAATCAGTTTCAGCTGGTTTCATTTGGCTATGAAATATCATATCAATTTCATTTTTGTATGATATGTAAATCAGTGCAAGTAGCACATGTGTTGTTTACTTCATAATTTTAAAAAATGTTGATAGGTCCAACAAAACCAGATAATTCATGAGCTTTTGACAAATATTAGAAAACAATTTCTCAAAGTAAATGATCTCCTTTTAGCCATTTATTCACTTGATTTAACCCCATGCTGCTATTAGTTATGCAGGGAAAATAGTATTTTAATGACTCTTCAGAAAATGCTCACCACAGGAAGAAATACTGTAGGACTGGAATAGTCTAAGAGGATATTTATCTCCTGTATTTTGTGGGTCTTATCATACCTATGTAATCCAAGAAAGATATTATAGAACAGCTGTTAACAAAGGTATTAATAAGTCATGTGGAAATGAAGCCTTCAGGAAGAGTAGAGTCCTTTGAACATATTAACTGGTCTAAATATAAAATAGAAATACACGATCTAACTCATATTAACCAGCATGACCATGAATGCAATTAAGGATAACTTAAAGAGTTAAAATGTCATTTTGTGTCTTTTGGATTTTTTTAAAGATGAAATACTCTCATTAAAAGTTGACTTTAACTTCTTCTGATAATTGTTATCAACACAAAATTCTTTTATAACAAGAAAACCAATTTTTTGAGAGTTTGAGAGAGACATAAAGCATTTTTCTAAAACAGATCAGGAAACTGATCCTCAAAGAAATTATAGCTCATTAAAGAATTCTCTAATTGGATAAAGGTAGAATCCTGTTTCTGAATCTCCTAACTTAAGTATGTACATCATGCTATCAATGCATTATGCTGTCTCCCTAATGCCAAGCACCAGTGGTGTAAGATTTAAAGATAGTGATTATACTATGGCATATTATATGGGGTTGTGATATCTGAACAATCAGGTACCATGTTGTGGAGCACCAGTGGTGTAAGATTTAAAGATAGTGATTATACTATGGCATATTATATGGGGTTGTGATATCTGGACAATCAGGTACCATGTTGTGGAATGCAATAGATTACTATGTAAGAACTTTCACACAGAATATTGGAGCCTAGATTTATTTATAAACTATACACCTTTTTAGTTAAGGAAATCCTGTGGATAAATAGATGGTTGTGAGCTGCCATTGTTAATTATTTCATTTCATTGGTGGCATTTCAAAGGAAAGCAGAAGCTGTGTCTATATTGTTAAAATAATACATCGAGTTAGGAAGAGTTCTAGTTATTTTCTATTTTCATAAACGGAACTTTTTTTTTCTAAAGTATTTCTTAAAATGGCAACTTTTAAATAGAATTCTACTTTTCTTCTCTTGCTGATGCATAGCAGATTTTCCACTCTTAATGTCTTCATACCTGAAATTTACTCTTAGATTTCTTACATAGTTTACAGTCCCCTTCTTGAAAGCAGAATAAAGGGAGAAATGAGTTGAGAAACAACTATTCACATGATTAAGTGGAACCCATTTATTTTCATGTCATGGAGAGACTTATTTGAAATCTTACCTTTCATTTCAATCTACTCTGTGTTTCCAGTTGTTTGGTGAGAATCTTCTGGGCTTGAGCTACTTATTTTTTAAATTGAGGTAACATTGGTTTATAGCACTGTGCATGTTTTAGGTGTACAGGTTCACACATTTTCAAATGCATAATACCACACCTTGCCTCACCACTAAAGAACTATAACATTCTGCCATAGTTCACTGGACCCTGTCTACTTTTTGTTCCCCTTCTACTTCATAACCTTGATTCTGTTGTTCGGATCTAAGGGTTTATTTATGCTTGTTCTATTTGTTCACTTGCTTTTGTTTCTCTATATTCCACATATGAATGAAGTAATGTGGTACTTGCCTTCCTCTTTCTGAATTACTTAGCAAAATTTCCTCAAGTTTGGAGGAAATTTTTGATGGTATTCCTTGGAAAATAATTACAAGTCTTTATCACTTATGACAGATCTTGGCATTGGAACTGTTGAGTGCCAATTTGGAGAAAATAGAATATTTTTTGTGAAGAAAATAGTATTATGCATGCTGTTTTTGCCTGGAAAACATCAGGGATCTCTCCTAAAATAAGGAAGGGATCTCTTTGAGTTTAGGAACTGTTAAACCTCACCCCAAACTTTAAGTTTCAGAGTAAGATATCTGACTCCCTCTGGACTTTTCTCAAAACTTTCTCAACTTCCTTTGTTTCTGCCTTCCTAAATCTGCTCCTTTACCAGTCTTCAGTGACATTGAAAATCTGGCCCAATTTGTGTGGTGGGAAAGGCTAAAAGTAAGAAAGAAGGAATACAGTAATTTGAACTAATAAACACCTGGAGACTTATCCTGTGGTCTCTCAAAAATATAACTAACTATGCCACATAGAAAAATAATTTACATGTCAGCCAGTCCATCCACTTGCTTTGCGGTGGTGGATACATTTGCCTTTCATTGATGTGAGAATGAATTCCTTTAAGGCATTTAGAAAAATTCTGAAGGTGGTAACATGACTTGTTTTTGAAAAGATGCATAGAAAGTTGAATATGAATTTGAGATATGCATAATAAAGAAATACTAAACAGTTGAAATCTGTTCTAAGAACACAGTAGAGTCTGTCCACTATGTGAAGAAAACCTTTTGTTGCCTTCAAAACTTAGTTCTCTCCAAGGGATTCGGTGAAATGATAACTGGGAACAGAAAGGGGCTCAGATTCACCAAGGTTTGAATTAATGTTGAGATGGCTTTCAGAGCTGGCCTTAGATGCCTCTAATGGGTGAAAGTAAAGCATGTCATAAATCATATGAGTTTAATAGTAGTATGTGGGATAAATCCTGAAGTAAGTGAAGAGAAAATTAATGAGAGAGTGCTCCATCCCTAAAGCATTTTATGAGATATATATATAGAGTGAAACAGCTCTAAATAAAAGACCAGGCAAGAAATTGAGTGGGGAGAGAACCTGCAAGGTACTTGCTCTGAAACTATAGGTATCTGAAGCTAAAAACCTTAATTTGGGCAACTAAATTGCAGAATGGTGCAAAAATAGTGGGTTGTTTGTCTGAAGAGATTATGAAAAATGAATACCTGAAAAAAGGCCAACTGTTTTTAATTTATCCTGGGCTCCTAGCAATGGTGAGCTGTTTCTTCCTTTGAGAACACTGGGAGATAGGCAAGATTAAAGAAAAACCAATATGTTAAATGAGATTTTTGTTATCCTTAAGAACTCCATACTGATTCTTTTTAGGATTTACTCTTATTTCCCAGCTTTCTCATATCTTCAGAATTTTCCTCTTCACTGATCTTTACCAGCTCTTTAATATATAAAAATGTCCATATACTTGGAGCTACTGTAGTTTCCCTTGATCTTTTCTTCCCCCAGTTTAGTGAGCAATAATCATTATAGAACACTGTATTAATTTAAGGTATGCAGCATCATGACTTGATATATCTATATATTGACAAATGATTATTACCTTTTATTGTCGCCCATCATCTCACATAGATACAAATTTTCAGTTTCCTTTAATTCTAGTCCCCTACTATACCTCAATGTTTTCCTTTTTGTAACCCCAAAATAGGGATGTTGAATAGAAATTCTATAGTCATTGCCTGTCTTCAACTTCCCCAGGACTTCTGACACCTGTCACTTTGCAGAAGCTAGCTTCTCAAAAGTTATGGTGACCTCCTGTCAACCACCTGGAATGATATTTTATTGTTACAAAGGTCTCTCCATGAAAAAGAGAGGATCATTGCAGAGCATTGAACACACACCATTTTCCCCACCCCTACTTACTCATCCTGGCCTGGATGGCAGGTCTCAGATGGCCTTAGGCTAGACTGTTTGAAGGGGTGGGGGAGTGGTGAGGAGTGCACAGCTGGGAAGGAGCAAGGTTGATATATAAACAGAGCAGAGCCAAGAGTGAAGGGAAATGATATGTTTTCAGGCATCTAAGTCAGAAATGGGTTTGTTACAGATTTTTTCCATTCCCCCATATTCCACATCCAACTGGTCAGTAAGTCTTAATCAGTCTCCTTAGTATTTCTGAAGAAAACAGGTTACTTTTTCCCATTCTATTCTCACTAACTTTGTTTAGACTCACATCAATTTTGTCTTGAAAACTGCCTCAGTTATCATGGCATCTATTTTCTTGTCTGTATATTATGTAGTCATCTGTCTTCTGGGTATAAAAACCTTAAGGACTAAAAATCAAAAGTTCTTTTTTGGAAATATTTTTAGTGGTTGTCAGCGTTGTGCTCATTACCTTGACTTTGCTTCATGAGAATGTTCAGAGAAAGTCATATTTTGAGATTGGGGTTCAAGACAACATTAGGACAGACTGACACTGAATGGGAGAGATCTGAAGAAGCTGCTCAGCAAGTTTCCTAGAACAATAAAATGAACCAGCCAACCACAGAGGGATTAAACTTCATATAATTCTTGCTAACTCTTAGACTGTGGCTCCTATTGTTGATCTGTATTTGGTCTCTCTCTAGTGCTTATTAGAGAAGTATGGTGAAAGGATGGCTCATCTGGTTAAGAGCAGATGAAGCATCAGGTACACTGAATTAACCTTTCATTGTCAATTTTATTATCTTCTCCTTTCCCTTCTTAATTTTTGTTTTGTTTTGTTTGTTTGTTTGGTAGGAGGAAATATGCCACAAATCTGCTAGATTAGAAAAATGACTTGAAATTGCTAGATTGCTAAGAAAACTGTTTGCTAATTTGGTTGTGAGCAGCTCTCTTTTTGCTGCATAGACCCTCAATCTAATTAAACAACTTGATGAAGTAAGTCAGAAGGAGAAAGATAAATACTGGATAGTGTCACTTACATGTGGAATTTAGAGATGCTAATAAGCTAAAGGGTCAGATAAAGACAAGCTTAAAAACTAACCCTTGGTTAAAATTTTTGCATCCGTGTTCATTAGGGAAATTGGTCTATAGTATTTCTTTCTTGGTGTTGTCCTTATTTGGTTTTGGTATGAGTGTCATGTTTGCTTTCTAGAATGCGTTTGGCAGTTTTCCTTCTTCCTCAATTTTTTGGAAAAGTTTTAATAGTGCAGGCATTATTTCATCTTTGAATGTCTGGTAGAAATCATTTGTAAAACCATCTGGTCCTGAGCTCTTGTTTTTCGGGAGAGTTTTGATTACTGCTTTAATTTTACTGTTTGTGATTGGTTTATTTAAGTTCTCTATTTCTTCTTTGTTCAATTTTAGTTGTATTTTTTCCAAGAATCTGTCCATCTCATCCAGGTTGTTGTATTTGTTTCCATATTCAAATTGTATTACTAAGCCATAGTAATTAAAACAGCTTGGTACTGGCACAAAAAACAGACAATAAGATCAATGGAACAGAGTTGAGTGCCCTGAAATAAAACCACATATATGTAGTCATCTAATTTTTGACAAAGGAGTGAAAAACTTACACTGGAGCAAGGACAGCCTCTTCAGTAAATGGTGCTGGGAAAACTGGATCAAGACATGCCAAAAATGAACCAAGACACCTCCTTAATATCATGTACAAAAATCAACTCAAAATGTATAAAAGACTTGGATGTAAGACCTGAAACCAAAAAATGCATAGAGGAAAACTTTGGCAAAACCCTCCATGAGTTACAATTCAGAAATCCGTTTCTTGATACATCTATAGCCAGCAAAAAAAATGAAGAAAAACATAAACAGCTGGGACTGCATCAAACTAAAGAGCTTCTGTACAGCAAGAGAGACAACAGGCAAAATGAAAAGAAGCCCTACTGAGTGGGAGAAAATTTTGCCCATCACGAAAGTGATAAGTGATTGATAACAAAGATCCATAAGGAACTCACACAACTTAGCAAAAACAAACCACAAAACCTAGTCAAAATATGGGGAGAGGAACTAAAAAGACACTTCTCCAAAGAGGAAAATATAAATGGCCAAAAGGCACATGAAAAACTGCTCAACATCATTAACAACCAGAGAAATGCAAATCAAAACCACAAGGTGGTATCACCTCACACCAGCAGGAATGGCCCAGATAAAAAACAAAACGGGCAGCAAGTGCTCTTGGGGATGTGGAGAGAAAGGAACACTCTTACACTGCTGGTGGGAATGTAAACTCATCCAGCCACTATGGAAAGCAGTATGGAGAACCCGCAAACTAATAAAAATGAAACTACCATTCAACCCAGATATCACTCTTTTGGGAATCTATCCAAAGGAGATCTCAATGTGGGTACAAAGGGACACTGTACTTGAATGTTTTGGCAGCCCTGTTGATAATTGCAAGGACATGTAAGCAACCCAAATGTCCGAAAACAGATGACTGGATGAAAACGATGTGGTATATATACACAATGGAATATTACTCATCAATTAAAAATGACAAATTTGATGATTTCTAGGTACAATGATGTACTTAGAAGAAATCAAATTAACAGAAACAAGTCAGAAGAAAAAAAATCCAAATGGTTTCAGTAATATATGGGTCATTTGAAAAACAAACAAAAGGCCAGGAGGAAAAATCAAAACAAGCTAAAAAACAAACTGAAGTTCTTAACTGGGTGGGGGGTGAGGGAGGGAACCATCAGGGAGGCGAGAGCCCCGGGCATTACAAAGATGTGAAATAATTATCTATATAATAAAGTTTTAATAAAAACAGAAACAAAACAAAACCCTGAAAAACTAACCCTTTAAAGATGACTATAAAACTGAAACATCCAGGTGGGGAAGGGTGAGGGGAGAGTAAAAGAGGGAAGGAAGTGCAGTGATTTGGTGGTGGATATGTGCCATTCAGTTGTGGGTACACTGCAGTGGTGGTACCTGGGGGTGGTGTGGGGATCCTAATGTTACCTCAATTAAAAAGTATTGGAATGAAAATAGGTGGGCTTTGCTTTTCCTCACAGAATGCATTAAATTTTGTCTCACACCATCTTCAGTGACTGGGTCTTTTGGAGTCCCTGGTTTATTCTCTATGGGGTGTGATATTTCTAATTTTCCAATCCCAAACTCAGTTTTCCAAGGGTAGTAATCAGTTGATTACTTTAGTTTGCAATATGTCTTGATGGTTCTCTTTTTCACATAATGTGATATGACCTCTGTTTGTTCTTTCTGCCTTTCATTTCCTCTGCCTAGGTTCTACCCTCCTCCTTCACCAAGTATTTCTTCTTCTCTCTCTGTCCTTCCCATGTTTTAAAAGTCAGCATTCGTATCATATAGTCACAAGTTCTGACATAATAGCCTCAGGGGTCTAATACTGGACCCTAATAATCAGGCATTCTACTGGATTTAATAATTGACAATGAATATATCTTTGTTGATGAAAATTTAAAGCCAAGTACAGTCAACCCTTCATAGTTACCTACTGTAGTTCAATTGTACTTGAATCCAAGAGGATTCAACTGTGAACCAAAAATATTTGCTATATAGTCACCTTATGATGCTTGCTTCTATACTGAATATATGCACACTTCTCCCTACCCCTTTGTAATACAAGTACTTCCATTGCAGTTATTATTTACTCAGAATTGATTAAAATGTTTGGGAGGATTTTGTTAGTTTACATACAAGTACTACAACATATTATATACAAAAGCATGTGGGATTTTGGTATTTTAGGGGTTAGAACCAATACCCCAAACATACTAAGGAATTCGGCATTCCTTGGATTCATATCGATGAAATGTTGCTTTAAGAAATATCAAACTTCTTAACCTATTTTGTACTATATCCCTATGCTTTCTAATTTATGTTACCCTTATAGAGAATTATGAATGGGGCAAAAATTGGCCGAAATAGTTCGTGTAATGTATCATATACTTTTCAGGAAAGAAATTATCCATTTGTGCCTCTGGTATCTAAGTAGGTGGATGCTTAACCTGAATATAAAATCTCAGTAAATTGTTTCAGAGAATCTTGCTGGAATGAACTCTTTACAGAAAAAAAGGAAAGTTTACAAGCTCCTTTGCTCATCTGGAATTGGACTGAGCCAAAATCAAATTTTGCCCAATGTTTTTTCATAAGTGAACATCTTCATAGATTACCAGAATAAGCATTAGCAGAGTTACCAGTCTCATTAAAGTGATGGAATTGAATCTAATTTTTTTCCGTTCAGGTACAATACACAAGAATATGGAGGAGAGAGGATACCTCCCTCTCTTAAATTGCTGTCTTATACTCATTTCATAAACCTTGACTATTAAGTGAGAGCTTGTTCCATGTTGACTGAATATGACAGATTAATTTCCCCATTTTTGAATGTTGGTGGGCCATCCATCTCTGAGTTCAGCGTAGTGGTAAGCTGCATTTGCCACTAGATGTCACTGTGTTTTCAAACAAATGGCTTTAACATTTCAGTTAAAGCTAGCTTCAAATCCTGGATTTTTGTATTCTTTTCCATGGAGTGAGTAATAAAGCTATCATTCATCTTAACACATTTGCCCTATTTAGATTTTGGAATTTATTTTGCCTTATCCAGCCCGTTGGATTGTGAACTGGTGCTTAGAATTCATGAATGGTACTTTTCATAATGCAATACTGATCTTGTCTTCACTTAAGAAGATGTGAAAACTATTCAGAAGCACAAAACAATATATATTTAATAGCCTTTCCATTACAGAAAGCTAATAAAAATTCCAACATGAATAGATTTTGCTTAGGAAATTGCATTTCCATTTCTCTTGGGAAAAATAGGTACTTTATTTTTTATGCGCTTTTGGAAATGACTACTAAATCGCACAACTTCTGTGCACTCTCAAATTGTGCAGCAATTTTATCAATTAAAAAAAAACCGCTCCTAGATTATTGTTATCAATTATAAGCTCTCTAATATGGACTCTTGATAGTGTGATAGTCTTATTTCACCAAGGACTGTATATGTATGTATCTGTTTCTCTATCCAAAAAAAGAATAAGATTAACTGTAAGAACAGATAATCAGTGAAGCATAGCAATCTTTCACTTGCATATTTTGTAATCTCTGATCACAGCAGGAATAATTATTATCTGCTTGCATATACAAATACTAGGCTTTCAAAATCTCAAGCGAAATTTTGTGTTATTCTAACTGCTGTGCACTCTTCATTTATGTTTTATGAAAAGATTTTAATAATCAGAACTTTTTGTAAAGGGCTAATACCTAGAATTAGAACTCTATTTTTCTGTCCAGTGCATCTATTCCATCTTTCTACCATTTCTATGGTATAAATTAGAAAATTTCAGATTCAGACAGGAAGAAAGTACCATTCAGTACCATTGACCTATCAGGTTTTTCCCATTTACATACTATTACCTCTATAGAGATCTTTTATTCCGCAACAGCCAATCCACCCTGGTAAAATCTCCATGATACAAATACCAAGGCAAGAACAGTATTATTTTGTGTAGTTAATGCCCTGTAATTCTTTACCACCACTAGCACAATTGATTCATCTTCCTTTGGGGTCATTCTGAGAATTTCTTACCCTCTAACACTGCTTCTGTGGCCAGGTCAGGAGAAATACTGGAGTTATTCACTGTTGAAGGAGAAGGTAAGGGTTTCATCTATTAGAAGAGACAAGTGGTTGACAGAGAAAGCTTTACAAATAAGCCAAGATCAAGATTGTATAGTGATACAGTGTCACTGTCATCTTGTTATCATTGGTGACAGGAACAGAAAGGAAACTGGATAAACATTTACAGAATGGAATTATAGGAAGGATTTTAAAAAGTATTGGGGTGTTTCTTTGCTACAATATGAAGTCTTTGTCCTTACTGTTACAAAATTATCCTCTTTTGAACAAGAAAATATCATTCTGGTGTTTAGTTTTAACCTAAAAATTCAGGATGCCATTAAAAGGCAAGATGCATTTATTTGGAATAAAAAATTGCAGTTCAGTGTGTACAGTTTCAGGTAGTACATGCCCCAAAGGAGGATAACAGTTGGGGATTTTTTTATGCAAAAAAAGAGGAGAATGAGATAAGTGGTTAAAGAAAAGAGTTACTTAGTGTTTAATAAGCTTAAGTGATTCTTGGCTATATATAGTTGGGTACTGACTCTAACCTTGTTAAAAAAAAAATCCCACAATTTTCAGTTCTTGTAGTCAGGACATCTAGTTTCCTGATAATTTTTCAAACAGTATTTCATGAAGCAATTGTCATTTGACCATTTGATACAGTCCAGATAGGTTTGTTCCAGTCCAAACAAAGCAATAACGTGTTTTTATTTCCTCTCTCTCAACTCTGGTATCTCTGTTCCTGTTTTAAAATAGTTCTGTATATATCATCAGCTATTCACAATTATCAAGGTGATATTCTTGAATGCCTCCATTGAATTTTTGCCTCCCATTGAATGCCTCCCATTGAATAATTGAATTTTTGTAATGGTTTGTTAGCCTTGTCTGGTCTATTTTGATCATTGTGTGGTTTATTTGATCATTGGGTGCACACTGGGGTCCTGTGATTTGGGGCTACCATCTGTTTCACCTGGCAGAAAGAGAAAAAGTGAAGAAACTTCAGGAAGAAAAAAGTATCTTGCACTTGCTATTAGTTAACTATGTTTTAGGATGCAAGCACTGGCCTGGGACAGACTGATGTTCATACCTGCCTCATAGAAATGAAAACCATGACTGTTCCTTTGCTGTTCTTCCTGCCGCTGAGGTTGTTGATCTTTGGAGTGTCTAGAGTGCCATATGATCACCTTTCCACATTCATTGACATTGATTGTGGTTACATGCAATTTCTCTGAATGTCATTGTGATGAGTCTGCTGTTTACTTCTCTACCTCTGCTCCAGAAAAAGCTTTCACATGAAGACTTCAAACATATTATCTCAGACACGACTGTATCTTATAGCTGATTCTGGAAAATTAGATACAAAAGTGTGAGTGGGGCTTAAAAATATAAAGCTGTAAAGGGAAAGATTTCTGTTTCATAAATCCAAGAACAGTGTCTGGGGTGCTTTTCCAAATTTTCATATAAAAGATTCTCTGATAGCAGATTTCAGATTTCATTTAGACCAGTAGGTCACACTTAGGGAGCAATCTGTCATTTCCACCGACTTCCAATCAGGACAGATTTGCTATCTCTGTTTTGTATGGAAGTCAAGCCTGTCACTGGGTTCTTTGTAAACTGACCGAATCCTGATTCTTTGCATTACAACTTGGATGATCTCCACCATTTATTGTACCTCACTGTTACCAACTTTGATTTTGTGTGAACTGCAAATAATATTACCAATCTTTGGGTGGTTTTGTGAGGTTTAAATTGATTAATGCACATGTTTAGCACAGTACCTACCTAGTACATAGTAATACTAAACATAGTTATTGCTATTAGTATTGTTGCTACATTGGCTCTTTGCTATTCCTTTGAAAAATGAAACAATTTTCTTCAACCAAGAAGTTTTGAAACCTATCAATCTAGGCTCCTCCTATATAAAAATGTGCTCTTCTCTGCTCTAAGCATTTTGCCTCATAAATTGGAACGGGTTCTACAGATCAGAACAATGAAGCTCTACAGAGCAGAACAATGAAGTGCTCAGGTCAGTACTGGGTGAACCTTGGTGAATTGTTCTTTGATGAACTGTCATTTTCTATTCTTAAAAGAGGCATTAACAATTTATAACAATGTTCTAGTTTCATTATCATTTGGTTGGTATGTTTATGCTAATTTCTACTGCCAATCCTAATTACCAGTGGTTAAATTCATTAAAAAATAATTTTTCCCCCAGACTCTTGTCTGATTCACCTTGCTTCCTAGAATATCTCAATTTCCTTTTGGTTCACTTGCCACAAGTATCAAATGATTTATTCACTGAGCTGTACATCAGAGGGACTGTCACTTATTCACCGGGCAGTTCCTGAGTGCTTCTGGATACTTTGGGGATATCCAGACAGTTTTCCATAAAACCTGAGAAGTCATCTAATCCAGCAGATCACACTGAGTTATTTTTATATGCTCAGTGACAGGTGGTCCTCTGTCTGTTACATGAAAGCCACATTCTTGCCTGGGAATAGTTTATACTGTAGTTGGTGACACATTACATAGAACTTAAAGTAAAGCTAAAAAGCTTTCACATTTTTCAGAACAAGAATATTACTTACTTGTCCAAGTCACAGACTAAGTGGCTATGAGGTTAAGACCAGAATTTTGATGCCTAGCTCCTAAAATATAATACCACTCTGTCCAGACCCTTTTCTTTTTAATAAAAAGTGCTATAAACAGTGAGTAGTTAGATAGGCTATAAAATCAAACTTAGTTTAATAAAAATACTTCATTTTGTGTTCAGACAGCATGGATAAGAGACCAGGTTTTGTCATTGAAAAGCTGGATCTTCACAGGACCCTCAATCAGCTTTAATTTTCTCAATCTATAAATCCAAGTTTAAAATATGTCCTGTCCACCTGATAGTCTAGGTATTAAATAAAATTATTCTTGGCTAACACTTCCTATGCTCATCCTCTTTTATTGGAGGCTAGGTTTCTAAATGTAGGAATATCCCTTTTGTTAACATAGCTTTTACCTTTGTAAAAATTCTTACAATTTTGGAGAAAAACACATTCTTCACCTCACTCATCTTATAAGACCACATAAAAGGTGTTGAAAGAGACTTAATAAGCTTATGTAGCAGGAACAAATCTCCATCCACACACACTCAGTCTTGCAAGAGAGACCTCTAGTAGAAAGTGCTAATTGTTCTCCAGTATTTATTCTCCCTCTTGCTCTCAGAAACAGAACCATCCCAATTTTAGCTCATGGTGCCTCAGAATAAAGATCACATTTCTTATTTACAGGCTGTGTCCCAGTAACAACATCCTGGTTAATGGGATGATGCATGAGTTGTGTGTAGAACTTCTAAGGAGGGATGTCTTTTCCCACTAGGTTTTCCTTTCTTGTGGATGGCTTCAAATTTTAAGTCAATTATCTCACAGCACTTGAAGCTTACGCTGTTAGTATTCTTAAGGAATTTGAGTAAGAAATTGAGACACAGAGGGGGAAGGAGCCTAACCCAAAGTCACATAATCCTGCTAGAGCCAGGAGTATGTGGGAAGTCTGACTTTTGAGTTTGTATATGTAACAACGATCTCTCCTTGGAAAGGAATGGAAAAGTGTTTTAACTGCATCTCCTCTGAGCTGGAGAGAAATGTGACTATAGTCATCCTCTAAGTGGCTCCCCAGGTTATACTCACTATGGTTTCAGATAGACTCTGATGGTCACCAGTCATCTTTCTACCACGGATGTGACACCAGTGGTTAGGAGAGCAAATATAGAAAAATATTGAAAGAGCATAAAAGGTTCTACATATTTTGGGGTCAAGGAAGGTGGTAGCCTAAAATACAGTTGTTATAGGCCCAGAAGAATTAACATTTTAACATGAATTACCCTGACCTAGTCTATTCTCACCTGCCCTGATAATTTTTTATCATGTGAAAAATTCTTTACCCATTTTATTTAACAAAATAGTAATGTATACTACTCCTTTATCTGAAAGTTTATGGGAGGGTTTCATGGCTTCATTTTCAAAGCTGAAGTTCAGTGGGATTTGGATGAGAGGGATTTCTTCCAAGTTAAAGGAGATAATTAGAGATTGAAGAACAGAAAAATGGAATCACTGAAATATGTGACATTCTCATCGTCTTATTCTGTCAATCCAGTGACTTTGCTTTCACTGTGACATTCTTGGTCTCTACGACTCAGGGCAATCCAGGAAATGCAGGTGGGATCTCTCCTGAAAGTATTGTGTGACCATGGATGATAGTACCAATTCTAGTCCAGAGGCACATAATATAGCCAAGAGACAGCTGCTTTTATTTTTACTTTTATATATGGATTCATTTTTCTATATCATTGTTCATTTTTGTTTAATACTTAATTTCTCCCCTCAGGGGTAGCCTAGTCCCTGTAGCTCTTCCTCCACTGTAACACTTGTGATCCATCTCCACAGTCCTTGTCTTCTCCCCTCCCCTGGTTTGACCCTCTCCCTCCTGCTTTGTTGCTCTCAGATCTGTGGTCTGCTTGCAAGTTTTACTGTTTAAACCTCGTTTTTTCTGGAGATAGACCAGGTTGCCTTCCCTTGAGCTTCTCCTGAAACATAGAAAGAGGAGCCTACTTTCTGCTTCAAAAGCCAAGGAATGTAGAGAAAATGTAGGACAAGCCATAAGCTGGATCCTGAAATTGCCACCACACACATTTTGTCTGGGCAAAGAGAACAGGCAGATGAGAGTTCAGCTAAACAATCAGTCATCTGAATGTCCATCTGTCTCATAATCACAAGCCTGACTGGCAAATCTGCCCTGAATTACTCACCAGAGGACTTTTCCATGTGGGTTACTTCCAGGTTGTGCGCATTCACAGTCCTTGTTTTTCCTACCTGCCAGGAAATCTACTTTCAATTTCCTCTAGGATCTATGGGCTTAGCCCATTTCTTTGTGCTCTTTGTTCCCTCAATTCCAGGAGGCCCACTGCTGGCCAATAACTCATCTTTCATCCTGGACAAGGGATGGTGATGTTCTCTCTATTGTTTTCCTTTGGCAGTTTTCTTTCTCATTATTTTTCCCCCTCAAAAATTGGCATCACTTGCCAATCTGCCTTCCAAAATTCCTTGACAAAGCTCAGTTCACAAAGTATTTTATGAAGATTGCAATATCTGTGAGTGGCCATTTCCCTCCTTATTAAAACAATTATATTTACTAAAATTAGATTTTTCTCAAATAGTTGTTAAGAGTTTTCTTCAATAGTTGTACTCAAGAAGACCAGTTTTAATTGAAGGAGGATGCAACAAGCAAATGGTTTTGTATCTTTTCAAATGTTGTAGAAATTGATGGCCCTTGTTCTTTTCCTATTTCTCTTGTTGGAGCTACCCATGACAATGGAGCCCTGGGTGTTTTGTGTGGATGCGTTCTTGACTCTGTTCCCGTTAAAAGACACAGAAAATTTTTTTCATAAGACCATCCAGAAAACTGTCACAACTAGTTGCAGTACAATAGGCAGTTGCCATCTGGTTGTCCAACTGGCACCCATAGCTCATATGAGATTGGGCATAAATTATTTATACTTGAAGACCTCTGATTTGCTGAAATTCTATTCTGTGCGGTGAGGAAACCACTTGTAGCTGTCATCCTAATCACAAAATTATGTTTTCCTCCAAGGGGATGATGAGCAGAATTAAATCCTCCCAGTTTGTAAGGTGAGAGGAGACTACAAGCAAAATCAAATGGTCAAGCTATAGCACAAAAGTAGTCGCCATGACGATGAGAAAATACTTGTATGGGGCAATGAGGATATCTAGTGTGAGATGCATAATAGATCCTCAAAAATACACGATTTGAATGTGAAAATGAAGGACACTAGAGTGCTTCTATTCTGACAATTATAAAACCTCAGATCATGAGGTAAGTTCTATATAATTAATGGCTAGAGTTTGATATTCCCATCAGTATCTATGGGGTATTCATATTGGCTATACATACTTCCGCTCCTTCGAAACTCCTTAATGAATCTCTCTTGCTCTTGGAATAATGTACAACTTTATGAGTAGACCATATACCATAATTTCTGTCCTGTCTTTCTCATTAGGGTCATTTTGAGATATAGTCCCCATCCTCGCATAAACGCTATAGACCAACCACATCAAACAACTTGTTCCTTGATTGGATAAACAAATGACAGTGCTTCTATATAATAGATCCCTGATCTGAGTAGTGAAAAGGACTGTATTACTGGACTGCATTCAGTTCAAAGTTTATGTTGCTGCCAGAGAGATGAGTGCATACTGTATAATTTCATTAATGAGAAGTTCAAGGAATAGATAAAATCAGTACATGGGGATTAAAATTAGGCTGGCCCTCACCTATGACTGATGGTGACTGACTTAAAGGGACACAGGGGGTGATAATACTCTATATTGTGATTAGGCTGTGAGTCATACAGTTGAATATATTTGTCAAAATTCATTGAAATGTACCTTTCATGCAAATAATTTTTACCTATAAATCCTCCATACCTACTCTTAACTAATCAGGTTTTATTAACTTAGGCTTTGACACCTTTGCACATGTCCTCTGCTGGGAATCCTTCCATTCTCCCTTCTCCTTAGCACCTCTCCACCTTGGTAAATGATCGCTTGTTATTGAAACTCAGATACAGTCATCCCTCTACTAAGCCTTTCCCGACAATTTTTCCCAGCACTGGCATAGAGATTGTCTTTTGTGCTCTCTTCACAAGTTTCTTAATTAGAAGGTTTTGTACATTTTTATACATACTGCAACAGTGTTATAATAAATAAAACTTAAAAGAGTAAATTATTTTAAGAATAATTTAGTGAAACATTTGTCAAGTTATCCTTAATTTAACTACACAGTTATTTGTCTACTTTTCAGTGTGTTTTCAGCTTTCCCTGTAAGTTATTTTCTTAGGGGTTTGTCTCCCATCCTCTCACAGTATGAATTTCCACCGTTTCTTCCATCCACATGTTGCCCTTCTTCCTAAGTTACTGTGCAGCATAGTGGGAAGGATAAAGAATTACATAGATGCCTGGGAGATTATTTTCCCTCATGAGCTCTTGGGAAAAATGACTGAGTGCCTATCTGAGTCTCAATTTTCTCTCCTATGAAGTGGTAATTATAGTATCCAACATTTAATATTATTAGGAAGAAGAATCAACATAGTTAACAGCTTCTAGTTTACATCTTGGGCATAGTGAGTGCTCTGTAAAATCAGCCTTTGTGCTCTGCCCGCTGTCCTGATCACACCATGGCTTTTCACTGTTGTGGATCCTATGACTTAATGAGCCTGTCTGCCAACTCCCAGTATGCTTTTGGTTAGACCGTTTTACCTGCACAGATAGATGTCTTTACCAAAAGTAATCAAATATTTTACTATATTTTCTGGCTATTTAAGTGGGTATGATTATTGAGAACCTGGGAGTGGTCCATTTGTAATTTGACCAATATTTTAAAAAGTATGCACATAATTTTTATAACAAGGTACTTGAATTTTCTTCTTAAGTTGTATCTCTTCATTTACTCATAACCATGTCTATTTTCCCCCCAATTTACCTGGAGTTGCAACCCTATTACATTTCATGAAGTAGTACACCCTGTTTTCTTTGGGGCTCAACATTTCCTTTAGTACTGAAGACCATGAAGCCCTGATTTTATAGTCACATAGTGTAGTTGATAGAACAGCATAACTCAGGTATATGCTTTGCCTCTCGACCGCAGAAATGGAAAAATCTCCCTTTCAGGGTCTAATGTCTCATTATTCCCATTGTTATCATACAAGTTGGCCAACAAACCAGGGGCTATTGTTGGCAAGATATACAATCACCATTCTTTCTTCAGTCAGATGGATGAGTCTGGTAAAGATGGACATCTTAGTATCACAGCTCACCATTCTTACTGTAAGAATGAGAATATTTGAATCTGACAAAATTTGCAGTTTTCTTTTTAATTAACACATGTGTTGTCAGCCCTGTTGTCAAATAGCCAGAGCTCATTTTCAACTCATAAATAGAATAAAGGAAGAACAAATTTTCCTGAGGTTAATAGCTGCCACAGATAGTCTGGCATATAACTTGATAAAGGAAACAGAAGCATAGAAAGAGAGAAAAATAATAGGCAAGTAGGTGGGAGTGCTGTTATGGACAGGGAAAGCAAAGTGAGAGATCACCCATGTCCACCATGCCTTCTAGATAAAGGCAGACAGACCTTGGCTGGAGCACACTGTTAAGAACACTGGGTATTTGTTTAGAAGACTGCATAGGGAGGAGTGGGAGTAAGTGGGAGAAAGAAAGCAAGAAGAACCTGGCTATTTTGATATACCTTGAACTTTCATATGCAGGAGTCTGGAGAGTAAGGAGTAAGACTATGTGAAATGATTCAACCCTCTCCATTTAATTAAGCCTTTAAATGCTCCTGTAAAGTTCCCAGGCCATGTCAGAGGCATGCTGTATTTGAATTGGCAGCACAGCATCAATAACTAGAGTTTCTTCAGGCACCATTGTAAAAGATCTTGTCTGGTCTGACTGTCCCTGATCCAGCCTCATAACTGTTCCAGACACTTGGGTCATGTACAAATATCTACCTAGGCATTGTTATGATTACAAGGTTTGTTAAGAAACATTAAATATAAATACATGAGGAGTTGAACAAATGTATATAATTGTATTTAATTAATATAATAATTTGTTAGGAGTTGCGTGTGGAATGAAGAAGAAATAAGATGAAAGAAACTGATAGCTCACAGAGTGGGGATCTTGGGAAGCATGTTTAGGTCCATCTCACAGAGTGGGGATCTTGGGAAGGTCAGCTCACAGAGTGGGGATCTTGGGAATCATGTTTAGGTCCAACTTTATTGAAGTTGTGAAGCTCCTTATACACTCCAGCAAGGATATGGTACAATGATGTAATGAGAAAGTAGCAAGGCATACATGACATACAGCAGGGAGGATGTGGGGATGCGTGATAACAAGAGACTTTACCTGTGGGGGCAAAGGTCATATGTCTCTTGGGACATTCCAAAGAAATCCGGAAGCTGCGTTACAGGTGAGAGATGTGCTTTTGTCCACCCTCTAGTGTGCCAGAGGAATCTGAAAAAATAGGAATTTTTCCTCTTATCTAAAATGCCATCTCTCTACCTGCTTCTACATTCCATAATTAATAAACATGCTTCATATATATGGACAACTCCACCATGCTTCATATATATGGACAACTCTTCATGGACAACTCCATGATTCACAGAATTCTGATATTATGACAACTAAAGAATTGAATGCTAAGGACATACTCTCTTCTGGCTATTTTGTGGGTCTTCTTTTTTTGAAATATTTGTGTGTGTGATGATCCTCTTATGTGTTCCACATGCTGCTTCTTCATTATAGGCTTTCATTCTTGAATCAGGATGGTTGACTGCTAAAAATTGCCAACTGTTTTCTTTGCCCTTAGTCAAACTCTCCTTAAGTGCAGGTTTTGTTACCAGCATTATCTGTTCTTAATTTGTTGCTTTATATGTTTAGGAACCTCTTAATAACATATTTGGAAATGTTTGTTATTCTACATGCTGTCTTTGATTGTGAACAACTTATTCATTACAAACACTTCATGAGATAGGAATTAGTGCCATCTCTACTTTATTGTCAGGAAACTTAGGTAAAGGGATGTGGAACAACTTATCCAAGATTTCCTTGCTAGTCATTGGCAGAGGGGTTTGAGCTTGGGTAGGCTGAATCCAGAACTACCATTGACTAGCTCACAAAAAGCTTCATTGTTTCTCTTACACAACATGGTGATCAGTGATATCTTGAATAGCTTCTCTGTCTTGTGCCTAGCAATTGAAAGAGTGTTATGGGTCAGCCTATATTTTGATGAAGGATTTAATCGCTAATTCAGTGGCTCCATGATAAAAGCCAAACCTGCTCGGCAGCAGTTTCAATTTTTTTCTTTTCCGTACGATTGAACATCTGAATAGCCTACATTAACCTTGAAACTTAATAAATGTATTTTCATTTCTACCTGTGCTATGTCAGTATTTGATCATCAGTATTTTATTTTTTGCTTTAGTGTGCGTGTTATCCAGAGCAGGCCAGGAAACAGTCAAAATTTGGTGCAGAATATTTGGGTGGAGGATGTGAAGTTGGAGCATGTTGTCTTGTGCTTCCTGAGTTGGTAGGAGAGTAATGATGATGATGGTACCTTGATGCAGATGTTGAAAGTAAGAGAGAGAATTCATAAATGGGCAAGGAGTAAGGTAATGTTAAGCCTGGTATCCCTTGTATGAGGAATACTGAGATGGTAGAAGGATAAGACTAGTGGTAAGTGAATTTTGAATCTGATTTTGAAAGAAATAATTGATTGGACTCTGATACAAGGGTAAACTCTGTGACTGAGAGAATGAGTAAAATTTGAAGGTAAGATGACCAAGATATAGAAAATCTGCAGTACTTTGCTTCATTTTTCACTAGATGCAGCAGTCTCTAATATTATGATTATTGTTTTTTGGTTTCTGAAATAATTTTAACTTACTTATGAAACTATCAATGTTTTATCTTCATTGTGGCCAGAGATGAGCAAATTTGAAGCATTTGTAATTGTCTAGAAATATTAGAGTTTGTGAAAAGCAGACACATCTGTCAGAGGTAGATTGTTTTAAATTATAGATAAAAACAAAACATTTCACACAAATGACAAAAATAAGAAACAAAAATCCTTATGCAAATAAATTGCTAATTTATGTATCTATTAACTATAATAACCATGTAGTCTAAGTTGCTTCAAATACATATTTCCTACAAAATCACTACCGCATATGCTACTGCTATTTATTTTTGATCATTAATTTCTCCTTCTCTGCAAGAAGTAATAGCCTCATAAAGCATTAGAGTTACAAGAACCTCAGAGATAACTGAATCCAATTCTTGTATTTTGCAAATGATAAAGTGAAACTCACAGAAATAAAATGATCTTCCCAAGGTCATGTAACTGGTTATCCCTGGAGCTAATATAAGAATTAAGATTTCCTGACACTTTCACTTAGGTTGTGAAATGCTTATTTTTCTGACATTCTTTGAGGTGGCATTTATGGCAACACTTTAAAACTAACACCTTAAGAGTCTTCTACTAATTATATTGTACAGTATACACAAACAGTATGGTAACACTGTAAATCATATGAAAACTTTAGGAAATGAAATAAAATATAAACAGAATTGAATTTTTGTTCTGTGACACATTAAGGAGATTGGAATTAGAGTCAAGGATAGAGAATTATGGGAGTATTTCAGGAAGTTTGCATTAAAAAGAGAGAAACTTGGCATAGTAGTAAACAAAGTTAGATACTTCATCAGGGAGTGATATGGTTATTATACTGTTCAAGGAAGATTATTCTATCAACTAAATGGATATTGTCAAAAAATGAAGTAGAAACCAAGGGAAGGAAAATGGTATACCAGAGGTTTCTGAGATAACCAAAGACTGCATGGTGGTGTACCTTCAGTGATAGTGGAAATTCTGGGTCACTCTCCCTTACTATTTGGGTCTGTTTAGGCTGCTACTTTTTTTTTAAAAGTCAAAAAAATGTGAATCACTATTAGTAATCATGAGCATTTCTTGTTGATAACTGATTACCAAACACTCATAGATTTCCTAATATAAACAGTTAAGAATAAGTAGATGTTAAAAACACAAGAATTATTCACTTTAAAACTTGCATGTATTTCTTCATCTTTTTGCTCTTCATGTTTTTCACTCTCTTTTCCCAATCTCTTAGTACTCTCTCATTCACTTTTAATATGCACCACTCTCTCCTTCCTCAGACCCCTGTCTGTGGAGACCTCTGAGGAGAAAGGTGGGGAGGGAAACTAATATTGTCGGAGCGATAAAGACAAACAAGATAATTGTGGGTTGCTTTTCTTCAGAGAAACTAGAGGTGGTAGGGTGTTTGCAAGCAGAGTCCTACCAGTCTAATTCTCCCACTCCACTTTAGAAATTCTGATCAGAAAGAGTCCTGGAGTGTAAAAGGTGAAACATTCCTTGAGAGAACCACCTGTACTCTAAGATGATGTGCATCTCAGTCTCCACCTTCCAAATGCCAAATACAGACTGAAGATTCATAAGATCATGTCTTGAACTTCTCTGAACTCCAGGTGTATCAGAACTGCTTACTGAATTTCACTGCATGTCCCTGTAATAACTGTCTCACTCAACATATCCATAACTGAGAGGGTTCCCCCAAACCTGCCCCCCATACTTTCCCCATCTTAGTTACTCGCAGCTCCTTTCTTGTAGTTCCTTGGAACAGAAACAGAAACAGAAATAAACAACCTCCCCAAACAAAACAAAGCAAAACAAAACAAAATAAAAATCGGCAATGCCTTGGAGTAAAATTTCTTTCACATTTACCCTTCACGTTTAGTTTGTTAGCAAATCCTGTTTACTGAATCTTCAAGAGAGATTCTGGTTTCTAGCAATGATGGATTAATTGGTAACCAGCCAATCCTCCCACTGAGAGCAACTAGGCAATCTGGATAAAATATCAAAAAAGTTCTGCTTGAAGGCATTTTATGTTTTAGTCAGAATTTGAGGTGTCATAGTCCTAGAAAAAAGAGGACTATTGAGAAGTGAGTTTTACCTGCAAAATCACTTTGACCTGGAGCCAGTACAAGATAGGAGTCATAGAAGCCGAACAGAGGACAGTTACCAGGAGTCAGCTGGTGCTGGGAAGAACCTGGAGTACTGGGTCTAGTTGGTGGACAGGCTCAGAGAGCTGTAACCACATGAGGACAAGGGCAGATTACAAATATATCAGGCTGGACAAAGTTGGAAACCCTTATCCTAATTAGCTTACACCCTGAATGAGTGAATGGTCCTGCTTCTATTCAAAAATGCCTTCTAGAACCTTGAGAAAAACCTGTTGTAAGAAAATATCACCCTTTTGGATGTTCTGATACAATGCTAGATAGGACCCTGGGAAAAAGTAGACAATAGAAATACACATAAAAATTATGCTTGAGAAAAATTAATGACAAAAGTAAACCATTTTGCTGGAGAGTTGAAATCGATTAAGAAGAAAAAGCAGAATCTGAAGAGCTGAAAATCACCATTTCCTGAACAGATAATTTTAAAAAATGCTTCCTCTGTTCTCCATAAATCAGAATTTTTTCAACTTTATCATCTCAGAGAAAAAACTTTGATTTTATTTGTTTCTTTCTAGGGAAATAGGTTTGTTTGTAATAGGCAGCTGTGAATCACCTAGTAACTTTTTCTAAGATTCAGTTGCTACATCTAGAAAATGCAGACTTTCAGTTGAATGAGCATTTGTTGAACATCAGTAAAATGCTGATTTTTGAATTGTGATTAGAACAACTGCATGAAGATATGCAGTAAGCAGGTGGAAATTAAGAACTGAGCTTATCAGTATCAGAGAAATTTAGACTAAATTGCAAGCTAGACAGTGGACTGACTGCCAAAGAGAAGCACTTGTATCTAAGGTAGCATCACCAAAAAGAAAAGTGAAGGAGTGGGAAAGGTTGCACAAAAGGGATAGGAAAACAGATTTCCAGATCTGTGCATTTCAAATCAAAACTATTAATTCACCAACTGAAATGCTAAGAGGGCAAAACAAATATCCTGCTCTCCCCAGGTCCCCTCAATAAAATGTTTCATGAAACAAATTTTTTCTTTTTTTCTTTTTAACCTTTATCACATGAGGTAGATGTAGCTATATGTATGTAGGAATGAATGATTTATATTCAAGACATTAGGGTTCTTGAGTGATGTTTAAAAAAAGAGTGAAAAGGGGGAGTTACACAGTCTTATTCTGCTATCAATTAAGGACATGGGTTTTGAAATGACCTGGATTGCAGATGACTCTAAGGGGTATGGTGGCATGGAAAGATTTACATGGACCTATGATTTGAAAGCAGTTGGGTTCTTTGTAAAATAAATCAAAACCTCTATAAAGATACATATTTATCACAACAGTAGTATTTTCAGGTCTTCTGTTTCACTCATTCACATCTATATCTTGCCCAAGATCGAATGATTTTAATTTCTTGAGCATATTGACCATAAATACTCTGTGAATCTGATGACATGTTAGTCAATGGTCTATGATCTTAAATTGAAAACTGTGCTGATCTGGCTTGCTGTGTAAGAAATTTTCATCTCTCCGATATTATCAAAATCCTGACATGCTTTTAAAAGATTGTTAAAATTAACTACAACACTTGCTTTAGTATACACATTGCTTTATAATTTACAATGTATTTGCCTTGCTGAAAGATTGATTTCAGATAGGTCTGGCTTGTCTGACTGGGCAAAAAAATTGTCATTCTGTTTTATGGAACAAAACAAGATTCCACAAGACACATTCAGTTAAAATGAAGCAAAAACTGCAGTGTTTGAGAATGGTAATGCCTTGTGTTATCTGGATTTATTGATCAAAATAAAATCAGTGTTCCATTTCAAATTTGCCTGCAGCAGCATGCTGTTCTGCAGCCCCGTTTTTTTGGTAACACTTCCCCTTATACCCTCTTACTTCCCACTGACCTTGTATGAGTATTAAAACATCTTGCAGCATTGCCTACCACCTGGAAGTTATTGAGTTACTGTCTATAAATTTAAGATAGAAAGTGAACAATGAATTAAAAACCCATAGGGGTGGTGGCGTTTGAAAGGTGTTTTCTTTGCACTTGAAATTGCAAGAAGTTTCTGTTGAACTAAATAGCTTAGATTTCTTGACTTAATCTCATATTAAAAATTGTAACCTGAAAGACTATGTAAAATATTCTTTTGTAAAGATTCTTAAAGCTTTCTTTTGTGAGAAATTATATAAATAAGATGCTGATTTTTAATTCAATTAAGCAAGACAAAAATCAAAGAAAAGAAAATGGTACCTAGTATAGTTATCTATTGATCCAAACTACCCCAAAACTTAAAGGCTAAAGCAGCTTTATTATTTTATCTCAATATTATATCTGTTTGAAATGCAGGCAAAGCTTGGTTGGAAGCTTTTTCTGGTGCTATGATGACAGAGATAACTTAATAGTACTGAGCTGGCAGATAGACAGCTTTGTGGTTTTCCAGTTATTTTGCAGGCATCCTAATATGGGTGTTTAGATGACTGTGCTTCCTGGGTCTCCACCTTTTAATGTGAAGAATTGCAAAGAATTTGCAATAATTCTTTCCAAAATCAAGAACTATGACAATTTGCCATCCTTCAAGAGGCCAAGATGTGATCAGACATATAAGAGATTTATTGAAGGGAAACATCTGCAAAAGACAGAGCAGAGGTAGTTAAGGAGAAACTCCAGAACCACAATGTAGGTCTACTATCCATGGGAAGAGACAGGGAAAGATGGACTCAGTGGGAAAAACTCAAACTTCAATGACATTCTGTCAGTTTCATCCTAGAGCTCAAGTTACCCATTATGGGAATCTCACAGCAAGTAGAAATTAGCTGAATCTAGTATCTCCATAGTGCTAAGTCACTGGCTGGGAGCACACAGAAAGTCTGGGGCATTCAAAGAAACCCACATTTAGAGCTGTCAATCAGCTGTGCCTCCCACAGGAATTCTAATGAATAGTAATGTAAGTCACTCCCAGGATTGCTGTGTTTATATAGATATGTAATGCATAAACAAAACTGTGAAATGAGGTATGATAACAAGATGAATAATTAGGCTCTTTTGGATAAGTTAATACCAGTTTCTGATCTATTTCTTGAAGAGTGAATGGTTTGAGAAGAGACACCGTTTCTATCAGTAGCTCTTGAAAGAATTTGGGAGTCTGCTTTTTCCTTCCTTGATCAAAAGGAAAGCAGCTAGTCTGGCTGCTTTTTAAACTCTTTGGCTAAGTTTATCTTCTGTGCCATTTATGATTTATTGTGTAACATTCTTATTCTTTATCTTTCATTAATTGATTGTTGAGGTTGGCTGGTCCCTGGAAAAGAAAAGAATAGACAGGCAAGGTAACAGAAAAAAGATGAAGCTGCCCCCCACGTTGGGCACCAAATGTTGAGAGCTGAACACAGGGTACAAGAGAGATGAGACGAGAAAGACACAACCATAGAGGCTGGGGCTGAATGGAAGTATGCATCATCCAGCAAATTTTAATGACCCACAAGTCCTTATAAAGGTTTCTGACAAAGGAAAAAAGTGGCTCAGGCAGGTAAAATTTAGGATGTATTTCAAAGGAAGGCAAATGGTGAGGGGGATAATATATTCCTGAGAGGTAATTGGGGCCAGGGGGGATAGCTCACAGGGGGTCACTATCTCTGTTAAGAAGGTTTTCCATAGGTAAACATTTTTGGAGGGCCGGTGGTACCATCACATCTTCAGAGGATCTCAATGCTAGATTTTGTCTCCGGTTTGCCGGAGGCAATTAAAGCAAGATGGAGTTTGCTCCATCTCAACCGCACAAGCCCATCTGGTCTGTGAGCGGCGTTCCACAGGTCCCCTTTTAAAATTTATTTTAAAATAGGAAACTCTTAACAATCTTGCGGTGATGGTTGCAAAGCAGCCTTAGCAGGAAAAGAATTATAATTAGCAATATTGTGGCAATAATTAGCAGTTTGTATGCCAAGTGAGTTCCCCAATTAAAAAAATTAAACCAGGACAGGTCAAAAGGGTTGGGGTGTGTGTGTGTAGCTTAAAGCTATTTAAATGAGATACAACTTCTTGTATTTGTTTAGTAAACAGATTACGGTTTTGCACAAAGGTAATATGATATTTTGAATAATTGAGATCCTGATCTGTACACAAATACTTGTAAAATTACAATGACAACATTGTTTCATAACATATAAAGTGAGGTTTTTCTTGCATTGTATTCATTTTATGCTGCAGATAGTGTTCACCTTCAGTCAGTTCCTGGATCACTGTTAAAAGCTGTGCTGTAAGTCATTAGCACTTTAAGTTCTGGGGACCTCATAGCAGTAAGAGACCGCTGGAACAGTGGCTGTAGCTGGGTTCATGAGTACAGATTTGTTCTTGATTGATGTATAACTCTTCCATTCATTTTTGGGTTTCAGCAAGGCTTAACCCATGGGACCAGGATCCATTGTTTTCCATTATCTGTAATAAGAACTTCTCTCCTGTGTTATAACTTGAGCTGGATCAGACCATTGTTTGGTCAGAGGGTCCCTTTTTATTACCATCGGAGCTGGTTTGTCTTGTTGCTCTTTATTGTTATTATGAATATCATTACTATTATCATTATCATCATTTCAAATGGCTAGTAATTAGAGACTGGTTTACTTTAACTTACATTATGTTTTTTATTTTTTTTCAAACCTTTAATAGGACTGGCAAATATAAAATAATACCAAAACTTTTCTACCAAGGTCTACTGTAATACTAAAACTTTTTTACCAAGGTCTACTTTTCTCCTTTTTTGTTTAACATGATTTAAATTAATTTAAATCAGAAAAACAATAACAAAAGGTAGATGACATATGAAAGTATATTTAACTTTAGTTAACATTTACCTTTTAACAAGTTGACATTATTACCAAAGGATTAGTTATTTATGTATTGACATTTTACATAAACTGTATACTTATATGTATTTATAATGATGTTATATATCATTATAACATAATAGTTTTTATTTTATATTATTCATATTTATTTAATAATGTTTATTTTATATTTAGTATCATCATAACAAAATGATAACATTTTTTATTATTTATAGGCCATATAACACTTAAACATGTTTATATGTATTATTTATTTTTATTTATTTTTAAAAAGTTTAATAGTTGTTTACATTATTAACTACTTTGTATTTAGTTTTGATTATTTTGTTTAAAAGTTGTATATATATTTAAAATAATGTAAGCAAGATTTAATTTTAAAAATTATTATAATGACTTGAATTTAAAGTTATATAAATGAACTTTGTTAAGTAATTTTACTTGACTGTATATATTTTACTATAACTGTTTATATATTATTTATTAATTTTGTTTGTTTTTAAATTACCAAACTAAGAGTGTTAATAGTTTGACTGTAAGACTTTTAAATTAGGGAAAAGTTTTTAAACTTTGTAATGTGGCGCCAACCAGACAAAAGTGTTTGTTAACCTTTTATTTTTAACAGACTAATTATCTTTGTTAATTAAATAGCTACTATTTGTTTCAGACTTTTTTTTTAAGTCAGAGAAAAAGGAAAAATTTTAAAAGTACCTTAGACTGTCAATTTGTTATGACCTTACTAGGTTAATTTAGATTAAGATTTTAGCCCAAATAAGTATGTTGTTATGTATTTTAAAGTATACTTTAATTTTGATGTGAATTATAGTACAATATTAATGTGAAAAACGTAATGACCAGAAATTTATACCTTTATATTTTAATGTTTTTTAAAGAACACATTTGTGAACTTATGAAAATATTATTTTTTAACTTTGACAATGTATTTTTAAGTTAAGCAAATTCATTTTAAAATTTTAACAGACATTTTGAGAATTAACTTAAATACCTTGACAGTATCTCTTAAAAAGAAATGTCAATAGGCAAATAGTTAAAAGAAATAGGCAGAGCTGATAACCAATGACTCAGTTTAAACTTTAAGATATTAGTGTCATACCTTTGAAAAAGTCATGTTATAGGGCTGTTTTTTTGATCTTTGGGAAAGGAGCTCTCCATTGATAATGTAAATGTTGAGGTTAAATTATAAACAAAGGCACAGTACAGGTAAACTTTTTTTGGTTTGTGTTATGTAGATAATTGAGAAGAAGCAATCTTTACTTTTTTGACTCTTAACAATTGTAAATATTGGTGACTTTTATTTACTAAGACTAGGTTTTAACTGTTTTAGATTAGGTTTTAACTGTTTAACTAGGTTAAAACTTTGTTTTAATTGCTTTTAAGTTAAAATGTGTACTTATTTGTTTTATCTTTTTTTTTTTTTTTTTTTGGTTAGAAGTTTAAACTGGTCAGTTATCCATTGTATTGGATAGACTTAAGTGGAAGGAATTTTTATGACTTTAAATTTTTATGACTTTTTTTTTTTGGTTAGAAGTTTAAACTGGTCAGTTATCCATTGTATTGGATAGACTTAAGTGGAAGGAATTTTTATGACTTTAATGATTTCCATTAGAGTTGTTTACTAGGGAGCACAAAAGTAAGCTGACTGTTAAATCACATTTTAGATGCATTAACATATTAATTCTTGAGAGGTAACTAGGGCCAGGTGGATAGCTCACAGGTGGTCACTATCTCTTTTAAGAAGGATTTCCATAGGTAAATATTTTTGGAGGGGCAGTGATGCCATCACATCTTCAGAGGATCTCAATGCTAGATTTTGTCTCCAGTTTGCCCAAGGCAATTAAAGCAAGATGGAGTTTGCTCCATCTCAACCACAGGAGCCTGTCTGGTCTGTGAACAGCATTCCACAGTTGATCAGTCAGGGTAGGTGCTGGGTGAAGAATGGGGACAATTATGTTGGGAAGCATAATTGTGGTCATTTCTTTATGGACACATAAGGAAACAATATGGAATGTGATTCAGAATACCATGCTATGAAATGGTTATGCAAAATGACTACGGCCTGAGCAATTCAATTCGACTCATAAATTACACCCAGAAAAATAGTGATAATAAAGGTTCTGGGTGCGACAATGTTAATATTCTACTTTGGCTCTTCAACTGGAATTGTTCAAATGACTTCCAGGACTGAAACTTCTTTTACATTTCTTCTTGACCTTCAAGGAAAGCAGGTCGACAGTGACTAAAATGAATTACTGCTGATGTCTCCAGTAGTGACAGATCCTTCTGGCTAAGGTCACAATCAAGGAGATGATGAGAATATTTCTTTGGTCCCTATCCTGGAATGAAAAGTGATTTCTGTCAACTCCTGAGAGCAGATGCCATCAGATTTTGGTGTGCTCAATGCTCGCTTGGACAGCTTATTATAAAAACAGATGCCAGAACTCTAGCCCTGGTGTTTCTAGTTCAGTAGGTCTGCAATAGGTCCAAGGCTTCTTTCTGTTTTAAGAGGCTTCAGTGTAATGTTAGTGCACATTAAAGGTTGGGAACCGTTGCTATCAAACCTGGGTTCTTGTCTAAAATGCAATATCTGATTAATCCACAATCTCATTGTTACATACTAACATACTAACTACAGGTAATATATTTTCAAGTTATTCCTTTCAAAAATACCCCATGAACATTCATTTATTGATATTCTAGAATATAGAGACAACTAGAGAGAATGACACCATCTTTTCCTCAGGTAGTTCACAATTTGGTAGAAGAAATAGGTAAACATTATAGTAGTCTATATTATAATAGGTAAATAAGTATAGAATAAAAGTACATAGAAGGAGGTTTTATATTCTAGGGCTGTAAACGAAAGCAACATAAGAAGCAATATAAAAAAACGGTCTTAAAGGATGTATTGGTGTGCACTAAATGAATTAGGGTTGAAAAAAAACCTAGAAAGGAGTATTGGTTTACCACAGAGAAAGATCAACACTAAGTAGAATGAAAATGAGTAGAACACATGTTTCTGAGACTCTTGAGGGAGGAAATTTTGGAGAATGAGTAGTTATTATGCCAAGTGTTGCAGAAAGGGGTATTAAAATAAGGTCTAAAAATATCAACTATTTTTTTAAATTGAGATAATGTTGATTTATAACATTGTATGTGATTCAGAAGCATAGGATCTCACAATCTCAGATCTATGTCTTCATACTACAGACACAATGGAATCACCCATAGTCTTCTACCATAGTCCATTATGTCACTCTCCCCATTATATTTACCCCCTTCTCCTTTTTATAGCCTCAATTCCACAGTCAGTTTTCTAGGTTTGTTATTGGTTTGATTTTATCTTACTCCCTGTTTTGCTTATCTCCTACATATAAATGGAATAATACAATATTTGTCTTTCTCCTTCTGACTAGTTTTACTGAGCATTGTCTTCTCAGGTTCCATTAATATTGCCATAAATGGCAAGACTTCATCATTTTTTGTATTATAGTAGTATTCCACTGTGCATATATACCCCATCTTTTTTTTTTTTTTTCTTGAGACTAGGTCTCACTATTTTTGCCCGTGGGACTGCAGGCTCTTGTTGCCCGTACTCCAGACCCAAGCAACCCCCAGCCTCAGCTTCCCAGGTAGCTGGGATTACAGGCATGCGCCACCACACCCAGCTATTTTTTTGGAACTAGGTCTTGCTACGGGCCCCAGGCGGGACTCGAACCGCAATCCCTAGCCCTGGCCGCTTCATAGGCTGAAACTTACAGGCACCAGCCACCGTGCCCGGCCTTACCCTATCTTTTTAATATATTCCTCTGCTCTTAGGTTGTTTACATATTTTAGCTTTTGTAACTAGTGCTGCAATGAACATATGACTGCATATTTCTCTTCTAACTAATGTTTTTTTGCAATCTTTGGGCAGATACCTAGAAGTGGAATTGTTGATCACATAGTAGATCTATTTTTAATATTTTGAGAAACCTCCATACTATTCCCCATAGGATTTTATTGGATCAACCTACTTTCCCACCAACAGTATACTAGAGTTCCTTTCTCCCCCACATCCTTGTTAACACTTACTGTTTCTGGTCTTTTAAAAATGGATCATTCTGACAGGTATGAGGCAATATATCTCTTTGTAGTTTTGATTTGCATTTCCCTGATGATAAATGGTGAACATTTTTTTGTGTGCCTCTGTGCCATCTGTATGTCTTTTTCAGAGAACTATCTATTTAACTTTTCTGCTCATTTTCGATGGGGTTATTTTCTTTTTGATCAACACTGTTTTCTAATCAGAAAGTCCTGTGTGAAGTTAGTAGGAATAATTTCAGTGGATTAAGGTGCTTAGAAGGTAGAACTGAATAGTGAACAGTAAGTGAAAATATAATCAGTTTCATGTGAAGACAGAAACTTACAAAATGAAATTTCTACTTTTCTAAACTGATTAGGTTTATCCTCATTCATTTGACACATAGCTAGTATTTTTATTATTCAAGGGTCTGTGCTGTAGAGAGGATGCCACAGAGACAGAAACAAAGTGGAACCTGAATTCCAGATGCCCTGCTTGTTCCCTGGTGTTTTGCTGGACACATGTGTTCTAGAGCACTTGGACTGGTTTTCAGCTTTCGTTGAGAATTTGACCCTGTGACTGCATGTTGCTTTGCACTTACATGAGGATCTGGGAAGAGGCAGTGTTTCTATCAACGGGTCCATTTTGCCAACAGAGGGATCAAATTTGAATGCCATCCTACCTAATTTTAAACTATGCACCTTAGGAGACTTAGTTGAACTTCTCTTTGGCAGGGCTTACGGTACAGCCTCATCTGCATTAAATTCGAGCAACTCCATTATCATTACTTATTTATTTCCCTATATCAATTTAGATGGCAAATATATTAGTATTGTGCCATAACAGAGGTCACTTTGTTTTCCATAATTCCCCCCCTTCTAGATCTACAAAAATGAGCATTTCAACAAAAGGTTGCAATCTATTTAATTCTAACCCCAAGTGATTGAGCTGCCAGGTTAGTGGGTTAATGCCATTCATCCTCTAAAACTCTATAAATTGTAAGACTTTATGGCAGATTCTCAGATATCCTCAGGGCTGACTTTAAATGTGACTAGGTTGTAGATTTCTGAGACTTAACCAAAATGAATTGTTTGTATCTTCTCTTACGGTGATTAGTGAATGAAGATGATCTTAAACGCCACAGAATAGATTTATTCAGGTAATAAAGATACATATACCTTAGATATTATATGGAAAATAGAACCTGAATGTTGAGTGAACACCTCTTATAAATTATAGTCAGTGAACAACTCCAGTATTTATATGTGCAAGGCACTTGAGGTACTATCTGTTTAAAGGGTACTATATCACAAAATCAAATTATTTAGTCAAGAAAAAAAAAGTCTCTTAATTTTGGAAAGTGAAAACTTCCTGTATTGGTAATGGAAATAATATTTATAGTTCTGTGACTGTACTCTGCTGGAAAATATTTATCTTTCTTCCTCCTACCCTAAAACATAGCTCCAAATAATGCATGTGAATATGAGGTATTTTCTTGATTATCAATTAAAACTCTGAAGGTAAATGCAAAGACTAAAGTGGCATTAAGATAAGATATTAAAATACGCTGTACTACTCAGTAAAAGTTAGTTAGTAGAGCTATGTTTGAAATATTGTATACAAAAATTCTTTCAGATATGCAAATTGACTCATAGAATGTTTGGTGTTTTCAATGAATAAAATAAGTTTTGAAAGCAACTTGAAGCAGTAAATATCAGTTAAATCCCACAAGGATAGACATATGTTTATATGATAAAGGTTTTGGAGAACAAACCATCCTGAGCTTCTGAATATTTAAATCAGAATATTTCAATGCTCTGCCAATGTAGAGTACAAAGGGGCAGTGATTTTGAACAAAGTTCTTTCATTTTTATTTTGCTGTTTTGCAGTCAGAATCTCTGCCAGAATCACATCTAAGATATCTGTTTATTTACTGATCTGGCTCCCCAAGTCTCATAAATGTAAAATTTTTTGTTGGCATTTAGTCCCTGTGGATTCCTGTAGATTTGAAGATTTTATAACCTGCTTCTCTTTATGAAGTGGTCAGCTTATAAAGTCAGGTCTAAACTGATAATCATCTTGAAGGAAGAGTTGCCGATTTCTACCCTGATGATTTTCATTATCATTGGTAGCTCTAGAAATAGTAAATCTTTTGAAGGGTGTTATCAAGATTTCTTAAGAGCAGAAAAACAGGGACTAAATTTCAGTGTTGGAAATGCCCAAACAAAAAAAAAAGATGCTCTTTAGAAATGGATGGACTAATGGAGGGAGGACTATAATTGGATCTTTGCTCTCATTTTTCTTCCTTAAAATTCCCATGACAACCAATTTAGTGTGGAATGGTCTTCCCTGGATTTTATGTATTATTTCCCCCATTTTCTGATGTTGGCAACTGGTTAAAATTATGACACAGAAAAGCAAAACCAAAAATACTAAGAAACTTGAATTAATTAGGGCTACAGATTGATTTTAGTCCATAGGTCACCAATTTCCAAAATCTACTACAGAAGTGATTTTTCTCCCAAATTCATAATCAATCTTTATTATCTATGCAATTCACTTGGAATTGATCATGACCTGCCTCATAGCATCTTTCCTGCTGTGTCTTAAGCTGTTGTTTAATTTTTTTCTATGAATTTGAAATATTTCCCTTGTCTTGGACTTCTAATCAACTGTTAACTTCTTTAGTGCAGAAATGGTGTCTTCTGCTTCTTTGTATTCCCTGTAGTGCCAAATAGAACAATTACTCAATAAAGAAATGCTGACTTCAATTTATTTCATAAGGATACATATTTCAAATCTATATCTATCTATAAGAGTACTGAAATGACAGAAATTGAATTATAACCAGTTCATATTTGTGGAGTGATTCTTATTATCTCTGGAAATTGCTGCAAATTGCTTTTATAAAAAGACACAAATATTGTAAGGAATTTCAGAAACCAATTCATGAATGTTTCAATATGTTGCCAGGGAGAAATACCTGCCCCTTCCCTCTTTACTTCACTGAAGAGTAAGCAGAGGAAGGAGAACAGATGAACACATGAGAAGAAGAATCAAACTAGGAACTTAACATGTTCATCTCCTTAATTCTCACAGTTCCACAGGCAGCAATTATTATCCCCATTTTATAGGTGGGAAGCAGGTTTACAGAGATAATATACAGAGGTCACATAGCGGCTGTTAGAGTTTGGATTTTTAATTCTTGTCTTTTTGACTTGTGTTGGGGAAATTTTCCCCTACCCCAGTGGGGTGTTTCTTGGAGTGGTCAAGTAATCAAATTAATATCAGACAGATTAGTAGGGGAAAAACACCCAAATTTTATTTAAATGTATACAGGGACTCTACAATTTAATTAAAGAGAATGTAAAGTCAGAGAATGTAAAGGGGGTTATATATCCTGAGCTGAGAAATGGGATGAGGGCCTGGGTCTTGGAGGCGAGTAAAGGGACTCACACGATGAGATGAGGCTGATTCAGAAACAAAAAGCAGATTCTAATTAGATGTGTTTCCTCCTGTTATATAGATATGTTTTTACAATAACAGTTTTTTTCTCATTAAAACCCTAATTTTGGGTAATACCCCCAATTTCATTCTTATGGATATGAGTTAAGGGAGTGATCCTATAGGGTCTTGATATACCTCAATTTGAAATAATCGACAGGTTTTAGTGAGTCCTGTGTATCATGGAGAGGCCTACCCTTTGCTTGCAAATAGGGCTCTCTCTCTTAGCTATGCAGCTTCTACCTTGCCTACTCCAGGCATGTGGTTATAAATATTCAAGCTAAAAGGATTATGGGACAAAGCACAATATAAAAACTGTGAAGGAGTTTCGGCTTATCTTCAGCAGTTCCTTGCAACCTTCCTTTCTTGTTTCTACCTTGCATCCTGCCAGCTTCAGTTCCTTCATTCTTCCACTGGTTATAGGTATCCACTCTGATGCTTTAGAGACAGACCTTCCCAGGCCAGAGCATTGAACCTAGAATTTCAGCTAGATCTTTGCTTCATTGAATTCATACTAAGTATTAGTTTCGTCTCTCATTGCTGTTTTCCAATAAATCAGCATTCATTTATATACCATTTATATCAGTGGCCATTAATAGGCTGATATGATTCTTCTAGATAACATTTAGAGCACAATAAGTATTGTTAGGAATTTTGGATAAAGGGGAGATTGTAGATTAGGAATTCCTCTCAATTTTCACTCCAAGACAAATTTCACCCCAAGACTTTTTTAAAAGGTAAAATACTTTCTTTCTTAGATACTCATTTATGGCATATTTATTACTTTAAAATGAGTACTGTTTGAAATAAATAAAAAGGCTTCTAACATCTAGATGTGATTAGATAAGTCCTAACGTGTTCTATTTATTGACTATGTATTATAACTCTGGGTGATCTCTGAAAGCATTCTTCTTTGTGATTATGGAGTAGTATGTGATTCCACATTGTCAAGTCAAGAAGTTTAAGTAAACAGATTATTTATGTTAACAAAATCAAGTAGGTATAGCACTGAACACATTTGAAAGCATTCTTGTCTCAACGCAGGGAATTGCCTCTAAAACAAGTACATAGAAAGACTTTTCTTACAAAGTGGTATTTTTGAAAGTATGGTCCTATATCAACATCGCAAAAAACACTTGTTAAAAAGGTAGTTCCTATACTCAATAAATCAGAATCTCTAAGATTCCATATTAAAAAAAATGTTACCTCTTCTTTGGGAGGAGCTCTTGGGAAATCTTTTATAATCAAAGCAAATCACTTCCTAGAAAAATGTGTTGTTTTCATTAGTTCTATAGCTCACAAGTGCTAACTGCATTTGAAGACAAAACTATTTTGCATTAGAGAATGATGTATTTAAAAAAAAAAAAGACCATGAGTGTGTGAATCACAAAGACAAAAAGAATCCACTTAATTTTCTGGAGTATATTCACATCAGTGAAATATACTGTTCTCTTTTTTCTATATAATACTGTCATAAAATGTGTCTCTATCCAACATTTTCCAAAGGATAACAGATGCTCTACAGAGAGTAAAAATGTGCAAAGCTTCCACCTGTCAAAACAATTAGTTGTGTAATTACTTTTGAACTTCATTATAGTAGTTTAATCTTAAAAAAGTTTAAATCCTTTTATCTTAAATAGTTTTTTCTAGTTTTGTGCTCTTTTTATCCTTTCCTATTTCCTAGTTCCCTGGAAGGTAGTTCTTTTAGGAAAAGCAGTTGTATCTGAGTTAACTCTTGGAGTAAATTTGCTAAGGATACCATTGTGTTTCTGCCTCAGTCTCCCTAAGCTGGAGAATGATTGGTTTGTGAGTGAGAAAGAGTTTGGTTCTGGCATATGAGTAGTGAACTGTGCAGTTCATAGCTTCATCTTACTGTGCCTCAGGTTTGCCATCTGTAAAATGAGGAAACTGCAGTCTAACTTTCAGCTATACAGTTGGGAAAGGAGCAGAGGCAGGCTTTGCAGGTATTTTCCCCGTTGGAAGATGTTAATATTCAAAAGAATTTTTTCTACTTTCACTATGAAATAATATGCATATTTCTTCTAAGATAAGACAGTGAAACAAAACATAAAATGGATCATTTGCATTTAAACTACTTAAGTAAGATGAAAATTACTCACTTATTTAAGTGAATCAGCATTTCCACTTGGAATCTAGTGTGTCATCATGCATTTCTTAAGTTAATCACTTCAGGAAAATGGTCTGGAGGTGGGTAGACAAAAGTTAGCAAAACAATGTAGTTAAAAAAAAACAACACAACAATAATTCTTTTAATGTGTGCTATTTAAATTAGTGTTTCCTTAGGAAATGAGAGTTTAGTCAGCATTCTAGAGCACATCAATTACAAATTATGAGTTGATGTACTCTATTCTGTATGGGTCTCTTTCTATCCCTTGTTTTTTTTGATAGAAGCGTGACCTCAGTATATTAGATTACATTTTTATCAGTAAAAGCAAATGAGTATGCATTCCATATGCACATATTTGCTTATATTATACACAAATAAGAGTATATGTCTATATATTGTCTCTAGTTGATATCTCAGGAAACAATACACAATCAGAAATTTGTCATCTGAAAAAGTAGCTGGAAGTCTTGATAATTTCCAATTTAGAGGGCTAACACCTGTATTCATATGATCATAGCAATTTTTATTGCCAACACGGCAAAGAACTCATTAAGAATAGACAGGTAAACTCTGCCATTTTATTATTCAATCTGTGTTTCTTTGCAGATTTTCAAAAAATAGTTTGGCCATGTTGAGAAGATGGTTTAGTTGAAATCTTATAGTTTGTAAATCTATCTCAAGCATACGCAATCTGTAGCTCATTGCAATATGGTTGGAAACCCAGGATTCTGGGGAAACCCGGCCCCTCCCAACCTCCCTCTTCTGGGTACAATGAATGCTACTCAGGACTCTGTGACATCTGCACTGAGGGTGGAAACCCAGGCTCACTCAACAGTAAATATTAACTCAACCTAGCTTTCGTTTTTGTTTTTGTTTTTTTTTTAATTTCTACAGTGAAATAAATGGCAGTTCAATATTTTCTTCCCACATCCCACTTCAAAAGTCACTGCTCTTACAGGATAGTAACAGGGGCAAACTGCATAGCCAATGAGAGCTGACTTATTTGTAGCAATGATAAAACTCTTGTAAAATAGAAAAAACTATTGTAAAATAAGGTTTATTTCCCCATGTCTCCCTGTGCTCCTAATAATCTAGTGTGCTCCTTTTTAATAAAAATTAAGTTGATATTTAGTTGGGAAGAACAGGTTAGCCTGCATCTGTCCTGACTGGGTTGCCCTCAGCTCTTCTGTGAGCTGACTTTCTAGCTTTGCCTTCCTTCCATGTCCTCCATGGTTCATTATGGCTTCTTAATCCAGACTTACTGTCAATTGACAGAAACACTATTATCTCTGTCCTTAGTGAGGGCTTCACAGACAATTCAAGTGCAAACTGTCCATTTTCTTATGGGGTACTATCTTATTTTCAACGGGGAGGAATGGAATATAATTGAAACAGAATATGTTCTAAGGCTTTTAAGTCACGATTAATGTAGTTGCCCAACTGCCTGTTTTGACAGTTAGGAGCCATGCATATTTCCCTTCTGTCTTTTTCTAGTCTTGGCTATTCTCTGGGGCATGTTGTGAGATATATAAAGCTAAGTTCTGCACACTGATGGTGGCTTAGCCCTGAATAAACACGTAGAGTCTGCCCACATGTTTTTTTGTGTAGATTTTCTTGGTGATCTCATGGTTGCTTTTTAGTGCTGTACTTAACTTTCTCTAGTGTGAAACATTCTGTCTTCAAATGCATTTGGCACTTGCTGGTAGCAGAGTTAACTGAAAATAGTGCATTTTTCTGGGCAGTGATTTGCTTTTGATCATGAAAGAACATCCTGGGATTGCTCTGAGATAGCTTGAAAAGAAAAATGATTATTATATACACAGTTTTGATGTCCACCTTTAGACACGCATTTCATACACGACTACTGTATATTTAAAACAAGCCCAGGATACATAAATACAGGAGAGAAGTTTATCTTATTTTTGGAACCTGGAATCCTATGGAGCTAAATAATATAAAGTAAAAGTGGAAGGGTTTGACATTTTACAACCACTCCATGTTAAAGATGAATACTTGCAGACCACTCTCCAGCACTGTCATTTTCAGAAAGGGAATTGAGGGAGGCTTCCGGGACAAACACTGCTGTGTTACCTGTATGAAAGCCAAGAAGTAAAGTCAGAAACCCCTGCTTCCAATTGGACTCATTTATTTAAGACCAATTTTTTAAATTTAAATTATGTAAGTAATGCATTTTTCTTATAAAAAAAGAAATTAAAAAGTAAAGTTCCCCTTTCTTCCCACAGACCATCTGTTTCCCCAAATCCTGCTCCCAAGACTTCCCAGAAGGAACCATTATTAACTATTATGAATTTTGTACACATGCTTCCAGGCATTTTTGACTGATCTAAAAAATTGCCTAAATGACTAAAAAAGTGAGGAAAAACATACACACACATGCACCCACCCACCCAAATGTATGTGGACTAGTGCTCTCAGGACCTGTACACCATTTGACATTAGGTTCCTGGAAGAGGGAGCAGTGAGTTGATTGTCACAGTGTGGTTACCATCCACGTGGCAATATGTTGCATGTTTCACAGACACACTTTTTCTTACTCATTTGACCTCCCCTTGTCATTCCATACCTTCATCTGATTTTCCAGTAAACTATTGTTCAATGCTCTGTTGGGGTACTGGGGAGACTAGCATGGAACATCTGGGGAAGGCTTATCCTTCAACAAGATAAATATTTCCACACCACCCTTTTATTTTCACTTAATTTTTAACTAAGATACTATATGGATGCCCCTACCAAGTATTGCTGCCATAGCGCTTTCACCACCAAATCACCTCTAGTCCAGGTTTTAACAATTCTAACAAATGTAAATAAAAGTGACTGCCTATTATTGAATATTTTGTTTAAAAAATCTGATAATTAAGGTATTTGAAGCTGTATTTCTATAAATTTGTAGCGAGAGGATGCATTGGCTAACTGCTTTTCTGCTTGTAAATTATAACTCATCTGATTTTAACAGTTTTTTCAAAATCTTCATTGCATAGAGATGTGGGCCATATGAGTCCAGATGGACTTCAACAGGATGAAATAAACCAATGGGTCAGTTCTGCAGTGGTTAGTGCACCAGTTTCAAGGGATCCTCATAGAATATAGTTGTTTTTTTTTTTTCCTCCTAAAACCACCAAGAAATTCTTGGACAACAGTTAGATGTTCTCTACGTCAACTCAGTTCTGAAACTAACTGCCTGGAACTACCAACAGATGAAGGCCTCAGTCTATGAGTCTGCTCTGCGGCCCACTTCAGATATCAGTCACAGGTCTAGACTGTTACCTGTTCTTCTGACAGACTGGCTGTGCATCAGAGGTTCCTTCCTCCCCCTTCTTGCATTTGACTTTTTTTTTTTTTTTAAGAGCAACTCACAGAACTTCGAGAGGCACTATACTTACTAGGCCATCAATTTATTTTAAAAGGTACTTATAACTCTGGAACTACCAGAGGGAAGAGATGCACAGGGCATATGGATGTGCCTCAGCCAGGAAACTCTTCAACTATCACTGCCACTCCTCCATCCCCTTACTCCCACACTTCCCACCCCCCCAATTTTGGATGTGGTTTCATTGCAGAGGCATCATGAAGTCTTGGACTTTGGTGAGTGAGCTCACGCTCCAGCCTCTTTCCCTTCCCTTCTCTGGAGATCTGGGATTAGGGGCAAAAGACCCAGCTCTCTAATCAGAAAGTGGATTCCCATGGCAAACAGCCCCCCTTCTTAGATTACACAGTGGTTTTACAAAAGTCACCTTAGTAAAATACCAAAAGTGTGAGTGGGGCTTAAAAATATAAAGCTGTAAAGGGAAAGATTTCTGTTTCATAAATCCAAGGACAGTGTCTGAGGTGCTTTTCCAAATTGTCATATAAAAGATTCTCTGATAGCAGATTTAGCTAGTGATGTTGAGCAATTTTTCATGTGCCTGTTGGCCATTTGTATTTCCTCTTTGGAGAAGTGTCTTTTTAAAAAAAATTTTTTAAATTTTCTTTCTAAATTCTTATAAATTATTACATAAGTAAATAAGGTAAATGGTTACTGGCATGCCTTCTCTCCTCCACCCCCCACCCTCTTGTATTCACTCAGTCTCCACCCTCATTGTTCTTTTTTGGTTTATGTTGGGTTCATTGGTCCTTTGGTCTCTTTTTCTGTGGCTGTGTCCATTTGTTGGATGAGGGACTGTGTTCCAGGGCCATGGCACATTGTGCTTGATGGTATGAAGTCTTTAGATTTGTATTGGGCAGCCAGTCCATGTTCATTTGGGGTCTATCGGTGTCTTCTAGTTGTTGGCTCCAGTATCATCTCCTTGCCATTCTGCTATCTCTGCACCTCATTTCTCTGACCTCTGGCTTGGGGATTCTTTCCCCTAGTCATTGTCAGTGAGGAGGTTTCTCGATGAAGGCAGGCATCAACTGATGGTCCTTGCAGGTCATCTTCTCTCCATCCGTTTGCAGATTTGCTGTGGAGTCAGTGCCCTGACTCTGCAGGCCTCCTCTCCCAAGGCTTGGGGAGGGAGCCATGTTTCTTTGGGTGGCAAGTTCCACATGGAGATTTGATTCTTCAGCTTCCAGTGAAGCCATAGATGAAGGTCTGATAGGTCTTTACACAGTTGTTTGGAGAAGTGTCTTTTTAGTTCTTTTCCCCATTTTTTGATTGGGCTTCTTGGAAAACATCATCTTTATTAAAGAAGAGTAAATTGTAATGATCAAGAACAGTGGAGCTCAATGTCAGCTGTTATATGTGAATTTCAGTTTTGGATTAAGCACTTTAAAGCTCCAAATTCCAAAGTCTCTCATTCATTCTTTGTGAGAAGTGACTGATTAAAGAGACCATGATACGTGGCAACCAGAACAGTGGGTGTCTTTAGAGTGTTTACTATGAAAATTCCCTATGTAGTCAAAGTGACTGGCAAGCTAAGGTGAAGTTGAAATCACTAAACAGGTCATAGTCTTTTGGAGAAGTGTGGAAATGACTATTGAAAATAATGACCTTTACTTACCAAAGGTCATGGGGTAGACCCTCAGAGCTTCCACTGCTGCTGATACAACCGTCAGTCAGTGGTGACCGAATCAAGAACTTAGCCCTGAAAAGAGAAAGTGGAGTGTTTGTGTAGCCTGAGTGGAGAACATCGAGTCCCCTGCTCTCATTTAGAGCCAAATCATTCTCAGCATCAAATGTAGCAGATTAAATAATTATAGTATCTCCCAAGCCAACAAAGGCATTGCCAAGTCCTTTGTGCAAGTAAATGCAAGTTGTATAATTATAAAAAGACAGAGGTAAAAGCAATATGACAAGTAGTGGTAGCAGTTTAATAGAAATAGAAGTAACTACAGTAGTAATTAAAGGAGACAGTTTTATAGATTACAAATTGTAATTAACTGAATTCAAATAGAAACCTACAAGCAAGACAAAGCTGAAGACAGTTGCTTCACATACCTTTTTATTTTTTAAACAAGATAGGGTATAATTAATTAATTAAATCTAAAATAGATAAATACTGCTAATTCTACATTATAAGTCAAAGGAAGAAATCAGCAGAAAAGAGGTAACTTGGCATTCAGAAATCGATTCTCAAAGATACTAAAGACTGAAGTTCTATTTTACTTGTGTGTAGAAGAAGGTGAGCAGAAATTTTTTGTTAATGGCAATATACCTTTGTTTTTGATAATCCCATTAAGGAGCTAGTAAAACTGAAATTGTTTCTACCATATTCTTCTATTAATTCATAATTAGTTTGCTTGTAAAAGTTTCCATACCAAGAAAAATCTTTCATGCAAAGAAGTAAAAATAGCTGCATTATGTGTAACCCCTAAAATTCCATTATTATTTTCTTCCTGTGTTGTGGGAGAGATGCAAATATCTTCTGGGTCTTAAGTCACAAAAGTAGCAATTATGAAACTGACCTTTGAAGAGAAAAGACCTCTTAGATATGAATGCTACATGTGATTTCAACTTTACGTGGGCATTATGAAATATTGCACAATACCTTATCCACAGGATTCTGGAACTCTCCTAATAATCCATTATCATATTTCTGGGCCTGAAAGTTGGTGTTAGGATAAAAATGAGTCAATGTTTTGATTTTCTGGGCTATCCTATACTTGCTGCTAAAGAGGCAAGTAAAATGCATAAGGTAGAAGAATTTTAAAGATAGAGCAATTTTAAAAATGCTCATCTTAAAATTATTACCATTAATTCTATTTCCCAATGTAAGATATTTCAAATCTTCCACAATATTACAGAAGAGTATTAAAATTCTCTACCTAATCTTCCTAGTGACCTCTGAAGCTCTTAACCATTTATGCAGACTATCTGCACTACATTTTCCTAAATTCATTCTGTATTCAAAAGTAGCCACTTACTTATCTCTAATACAATCATGGATTTTATATAATTAAGAGGTAAATTACTATAAATCTATTTCGACTTTCAATCACTTAATATAATTTGACCCATGAAAACGACCTCCACAATTTATTTATTTTTTATTTCTTCGTTGAATATATTCCAATATGGTAAGCAGACAATTCTCTTAGCTTTATTAATATGTATGGCTTTCTCTGGGTAGGTTTAGTTTCCTCAAATTTATGGTGGTAGCTGGCATTAGGAATGGAATAAACAGGTCTGCTTAGCTCTGCAGAAAATAAAATAAAGTGTAATTTCATCAACTTTCTTTTTAGTTGTCAGCTCTAAATGCAACTCTCATGTTACAAGGTTAGTGTAAGGCTGACATTAAATCATCATCTAGGACCATAGCAGAAATACGTTGAATTATGTATTTAAATGTGCTCACACATTATCTCCATATAGAATAAAACAAAGTAATCAGATTTCCATTATATTTCTCTGCCAGAACCTACAGTATTATTTTGCACTCGCTGGAGGGAATTTGGCAATGTGTTATTCTCCTCAGGCCTGTTTTCACACGATAGCAATTCAACTGAAGTGCAGTGTAAAAGTATTTATTAAAAGCTATTCCCCTCTGGCACTTGGAAATGAAAGACAATAGGAGTGTGCTGTTTTGCTCTCTGGGAAGGGTTCACATTCTGTGAGTTGATGAAAAAGTGTAGTGTATCACACCCTTAAATAAATATCTCTGCTGGCCCCTGGAAAGAAAAGTAGCAGGAATTTGAAGAAGTTCTTTCAAAGCCCAGCACCTCGGAGCAAGGATGAATTACCTTGGAGCAAGGATAAACTCAGTGGAGATGCCCAGTCTTGCCTAGCCCTCTCAGATTTTAACCCTCACTCCTTCCACCTAAAAGCTCTGTCATTTCAGCTACCTGTCACCATTTCCCATCCGTTTTCCAACAGCTGAGACCATCACAGTTGCTGGATGTCACAAGCCTTTGGGATCTTGATTTAGTTCTTGTTAACATATTCAAGGCACGATGGTATGGCCTGAGTACCCATGTGCCCTCTTAGTTGCAGTTTTTCTCCCCATGGAGTTGTTCAGGATACCGGATTTGTCATTTTATTTTTGTTTTTGCTGGAATTCTTTTATGAGTTCTTCTCACAGGAGACTTCACTTAGCTCTGCCCTCCCATCTGCAGGTATCTGTTCAGTTTCACTTCCCCTGTGCTCTGAATTTCTCATTTGTTGACCTGGACTGTGGTAGCTGTTTGACCTTTGTGTGAGTCTGCATTGGTTTGAGATGGTGAGTATCAGACCAAGAGCCATTTCTAGTCACCCAGTCCCATACTTGAGTTAGTGGCTACTGTTAGTGGTTTACTTTCTAGTCTTTCCTTTTCTAGTTTCTTCCTCTTCCAACAAGCCTACATTGTTTTGGTTCCCAAATGCTACTTATTTGTCCTTCAACAGGCTCTATGAATTATTGGTCAGTGTTTTGTTCTTGGCCAAGTACCTGTTTTGCCTTGATTGGGTGTGCTTAATGGAGTGGTAGTCTTACTATTGACTGAATGAGCAGTTAAAATGTGATTAGAAAACAATCTTTTATTTATCATGTTTTTACTAGTAATCAAATCATCTGAGCTTGTCTGTCGTACTTTCCCTTCCACTCCCATATATTTACTTTTGTCAAAGGAAAAATTGTATAGGATAAAGTGAAGCAGGCAAGAAAAGCTTTATTCAAAGGTAGTGTAATAGGGGCCAGAGATAACTCAGGTCAATTGTGTTTCTTTACTGACTTTACCCAAAAGGAAGAGTAAATTCACCAAAACCAAATAAGGACAGCTCCAAGAAAGAAAACTATAGACCAATTTCCTTAATGAACATGGATGCAAAAATTTTAAACAAAATCCTGGTGAACTGAATCCAACAATGCATAAAAAGCATTATTCACCATGACCAAGTGGGATTTATCCCAGGGGTACAAGGATGGTTCAACATCCAGAAATCAATTAACATAATACACCATATCAACAGAGAAAAACAAAAATCACATGATAATATCAATAGATGAAGAAAAAGCATTCGACAAAGTCCAGCATCCATTCATGATAAAAACCCTTGAAAAATTAGGGATTAAAGGAACTTACCTCAATACAATAAAAGCCATATATGACAAACCAATGACAAACATCATCCTGAATGGAGAAAACTAAAATCATTCCAGTTGAGATATGGAACCAGGCAAGGATGCCCACTCTCCACACTACTCTTTAACATTGTATTGGAAGTTCTAACTAAGGCAATAAGGCAAGAGAAAGACATAAAAGGGATACAAATAAGTAAAGAGGAACTGAAGCTATCACTATATGCTGATGACATGATTCTCTATATAGAGAACCCAAAAAAATCCACAGAAAGATTGCTGGAAATAATAAACCAAACCAGTTCAGTAAGGTAGCTGGATACAAAATCAACACACAGAAGTAGGTAGCTTTCCTATATGCAAAATGTCAAATAGAAGAAGAAGAAATTTAAAAAAACCATCCTATTTACCATCACACCAAAAAAAATTAAATACCTGAAAATAAACCTAACAAAACATGTGAAAGAACTATACAAAGAAAATTTTAGAACACTGCTAAAAGAGATAGAAGCAGACATAAGGAAATGGATAGATATTCCCTGTTCATGGATTGGAAGGATTAATATCATCAAAATGGCCATCCTACCAAAGGCAATCTACAGATTCAATGCATTCCCAATAAAAATGTCAATGACATTTTTTAAAGAGATAGAACAAAAATTACTGAAATTCATATGGAATAACAAAAGACTTCGAATATCAAAAAACCTCTTGACCTGAAAAAAAGAGAATGGAGGTATTACAATTCCAGACTTCAAACTATACTACAAAGCCATAATAATTAAAACAGCTTGGTACTGGTACAAAAACAGACAATGAGACCAATGGAACAGAATTGAGTGCCCAGAAATAAAACCACACATATATAGTCAACTAATCTGTGACAAAGGAGTGAAAAACTTACCTTGGAACAAGGATAGCCTCTTTAATAAATGATACTGGGAAAATTGGACTAAGACATGCAGAAAAAATGAACCAAGATAACTCCCTCACATCATGTACAAAAATCAACTCAAAATGGATAAAATACTTAGTGATCAGACCTGAAACCATAATATACATAGAGGAAAACTTGAGTAAAATCCTCCAGGAATTGCAATTCAGGAATCGCTTTCTGGAAACGTCTATAGATGGCAATAAAATGAAGGAAAACATAAACAGATGGGACTACATTAAACTAAAAAACTTCTGTACAGAAAAAGAAACAACAGAAAAAACTAAAAGAAGCCCAACCAAATGGGAAAATATTTTTGCCCTCCACGATAGTGATAAGGGGTTTAATAACGATGATCCACAAGGAACTCACACAACTAAACAAAAGCAAAATAAAAAGCCCATCAAAAAATGGGGAAATGAACTAAAAAGACACTTCTCCAAAGCAGATACAAATGGCCAACAGTCACATGAAAAATTGCTCAATGTCACTAGCAATAAGGGAAATGCAAATCAAAACCACAATGAGATACCACCTTACACCAGTAAGAATGGCCCACATCCAAAGAACAGACAACAACAAGTGCTGGTGAGGATGTAGAGAAAAAGGAACACTCTTACACTGCTGGTGGAAATGTAAACTGGTCCAACCTCTATGGAAAGCTGTGTAGAGTACCCTCAAATTAATGAATTGGAACTACCACTTGACTCAGCAATTGCTCTCTTGGGGAATCTACCTAAAAGAGAACTCAATGTGGATACAAAGGGACACCTGTGCTTGGATGTTTACCGCAGCACTATTTATAATTGCAAGGACATGGAAGCAACCTAAGTGCCCCAAAACAGATGACTGGATGAAAAAAATGTGGTATATATACACGATGGAATATTACTCATCAATTAAGAATGACAAATTTGACGACTTTATGACAACATGGATGTACTTAGAAGAAATCATACTAGCGGAAACAAGTGAAAAAGAGAAAGACAGAAGTCAAATGGTTTCACTAATACGTGGGATATAGTGAAAAAATCAACAAAAGCCACGAGGAAAAGACAAACAAGCTAAGCACCAAACTGAAGCGCACAACTTTGGGCAGGAGGGAAAGGGGGCGGCTTGGAGGGTAGGGTGGGTTGGGTAAATCCCTGGGATTACAATGATGTGAAATTTATATATAAATTATTTTTTTAAAAAAGAGTGAATTCCCTTCTATCTTTATGACAGAAGATAATTTTAAAACTGGGGCAAAGCTCCCACTTGAAGTTAGATTCCTAATGTCCCACAGAAGTAGGGAGATGGGGTACTCTCTCCTGAGGCTAATATTTCAGATAGATGGCATCAGGTATCCGAGAAAGACGTTCCTGGGTTTAAAAATGTCACGAGGCTATTGAAAGGATTTCATACTTCTCCAAGGGGCAGGGAAAGCAATTACAATTACAAATTTTCTAAAGCTAAAGCTCTAAGAATGAAGGGAAGCCAGGAAGAAGCCTGTCTGAAGTTTTAGTCAAGCTGAGAACTGTAAGGGCTGTTTTGATTGGTTCCTCCCCTTCCTCCCCTTCCTTTTTCTATCAATCTTAACCTAGTTGATTGCCTCTATTTTCTTCGAGGGCTATTTGTCCACCATTTTATGCTAGATTTATACTTTTAAACTTTCTCCTATCATTACCTTACACGTTTCCTGTTGTTTGTGGACTTCTTTACCAGTACAAAAGAGGTACTAAAATGCCCATCTATCGCAGTGATTAATTTTCATATCATATTTTAAGAAACTGGTTATTTCTTACTGTGGAAAAACTTTATAGATGTAGTTATATTACAAAACTACGTTTCCAGAAAACTCACCTAAGCTTGTGATTTGAGTTTAAGACTTTCAGAACTCTTTAAGTTTCATTTGAGAACTATTTTTGTAGTGCAAACATCTTTTTTGGTAAAAGTATTTAAAATAACTTTAAAATAAAAAGCTAAGTCATAGATGTGCTCAATTATTTAATATTCTTTCACTCACCAATTAGTCACTGCTCTCATGCATTCTCTGATCACTTGGCTATTATGTCATCATTCTCTCTCTCTCTCTCTTTGTTACTTTCATGTATCTTCTCTTACTGAATTTTGCATATCCTGGTTGTCCTGCAAATTTTCTGCCTGCTTTTGTGCATCTGGCAATCCATTTTCAGGTAGTCCTTTCATTCTAATTCAAGTTCCCTAGAGCTATTAATATTTTAAATATATACTCTATTAAATCCTGTGTACTAGATTTACTTTGTACTGGATTTACTTTGTCACTTTGCTATTTATTTAAAACAAACTATTTCTTTGTTTATTGTTGCCTTATTCTATACAATTTCCTCATTGCTTATTAGGTAAAAATCTCCCTGCATTTCTCCATGTTTATGAGCTTGGAACTCTATAATTTAAACTATGATTTGGCAAGTCCCACATATTTTAGAATACTTTTAAAGATTAAGCTATTGTTTATTAAATTAATTTTGTGTAACTAATTATCAGTCTTCAAAAAATTGTTTTTTTAATATTAATATCATGTTCTATAAATAGACTGTGGATGGAATAGCCCTGATAAATTTAGTATGGAAGATGTCATTGAAGGTACACTTATTCAGTAACTAGTTCTATGAAATGCTTTGTAAAAGAATACTATCCTAGCCTGCATTATTTCAATGCCTGTGTGTCAGGCAGTGTTTTCAGTAACAGGCAATGGGCTTGCAGAAGCAATTCAACACCTAGATCTTTGCTGCACAGAGTTTACCTTCTATGCACCTTTTGGAGTGAAGCAGAGGATAATAAGTTGTATAGTATCTTGCTCATTTTTTTGGCTAACATTTCATGTGATTCACTTTTTATGAAATATGAAATAGTTGGAACTTACAATGAGAAAGAAAGCAGAACTTTCTGATATCCTCATGGAATGTGTCATTCATCAGGTCATCAATGAGCACAATTTCTAGAAGTCAGTTGCCTTCTCAGTTTCAAAACCACTTTACAGATGTTTTATTTCTGATGAATGACTGCATGAACAACTAGTTATTAACTTAATTCACATTAGAAGTGCTTCATGCATTTAATTGAAGAGGTGAAGCCTAAAGGAATTACTTTTTTTAAAGTAAGAGGAACATATTATAAGATGATGTTAATTCTGTGAGTGTAGCTACCAATTGCCTCATGTTAATTCTGTGAGTGTAGCTACCAATTGCTGTATCATATTTATAACTCTTGTAGTACTTATTTCTTCTTTCTTCTGGATATTTTGACTTCTTTCCTTGAACCCTTTTCTGCCTTCTGATGTCTCACCTAATTTCCAAGTTCTGTTGTCATCATTACTCCCACCCCTTATTTTCACTTCTGAGGCTCAGTTCCCATGTTTTCTTTTCATGTAAAGAATAATAATAGGCTCTTGGTTGAGTTTTTCAGGTTTATTAATATGTATTATGCCTTTTGTTACCTTTTTTTCAGTTGTTCCTTGTAATTTACTTTTGTAGCTGCCTTTTGGCTGGCATAGAGAGAGATAGCATAGTTACTCAGGCTTTAAATTGAGCACGAGTACATGGGAGAAAAATAGTGATAAAAATACTACTAAATTGGACTGCTATTTTTTTCATAATTTATCTCTACTACTGTAGTATCAGGATTATTAAAAGCCATGACAAGGTAGAAAAAAAGATTTAAAGATAATAATTCTAACTTAGAAGGAATAACATTAAGAGAAATGGACTTTATAGTGAGGATTAGCTCAGAACATGGCATGATTATTTTGAAGGAGATTGGCAAAAAAAAGTTGGTACTGAGAAAATGGAGAAATAGTAGAGTAGGTTTGTCTGAGAGCAGGTAAATATTGGGGTTATCAATAGAAAACATTACCAATGTACTCCAGATTTCTTCAAAACAATTAATTACAAAAATATAGGACAATCATTGGAAAATGTGAGGAAGCCATATATCCAAGACAACCTTACTGAAAACAACATTTTTAAATCACTCTGTAAATATTTATATAGGTAATAGATTTATATAGGTAATAATTAATAGATGGATAGAATGCTCCTCCTCCTGAAGGAAATTTGCCAAAATACTTTAGCTATGACTAATGTCTGGCTCTATTTTAAGAAATAGTGATTAAAACTTAGACTTCATTCAATCTATATTTAAACAAAATTGCCTCATGTTTTCAGATGAAGAAACATCTGAAGGATATTTTGCATTTTGTCTCAACATTCATTGATTCACTCATATGCCCATTCATTCAATCAATTACTTGTAGAGTTCTTACTGTGTGCTAGAGTCTAGAAGAAATGGCATGGGACTAACATATAATAAGTTTTAAGCATTTATTCTAGAATGAATTGCAGCCTTCTAAAGAGAGAACAATTCTAGAAGTAAGCTGTTTTACAAAAATCTAGTCTGAATGTTTAGCAAAGGAAATGAGGTTACTGTACTTCATTTAGTGAGCTATGTATTGATGTGAATAGTCTTTATCAGTCCTGTATTCTCTGTTCTTTAATAAGCTATAGATTCCTTGATGTGAGGAATCATGTTTTATATGCTTGGAAAATCAGATTCTTAGAACATTTTTGGGGGCACACTAAAGAATAACAAGTTGTGACTTAGTTCTTTCTAGAAAGTATAACAATTGTTAATTTGTCTTTTGCTCAAATTTTTCAGTGAAATTCTAAGCAATGTAAATAATATTCTAGAAGTCTTCTTATGACATTGTTCTAACCCATAAATAGAGCAAAAGCACTGCTATTTAAAAAGAAAAAAGACTGTAAGAATTATTAATAATTAAATCTGAGTCTTGATTTTATGTATTTATATCACTGTAGGCAAAAGTACAACAGTTAAAGGGGATTAGATTGAAAGTTTAAAACTATAAACATACTACATTAACCCAAAGAATTAGGGGGAACAAAACATTACAAGCAAATATGCATTTTTAAGGATGCAAGTATCTTCCATATTTTTAAAAGTATCTTCCATATTATCTCTAGATTTCATAACTCCTCACTAAGTATTTTCTTCTACGTTAGTTCATGCAATAGACAATAATGTAAATGGCTTTAAAGGTAAGAAAAATAAGATTTTTAACATGATAATAAAATATTCTTCTATTTGCTTTAGTTCAGAGATATTTTTGATGATAAAAAGGGCGATTTAACTTAGGTGATTTTCAATCTCTGTTAATTTATAGAATAAATGGTGTCTTTTACAGTCTTGCAGCATTTCATTTATCAATCAAAGAAACTAATGAAAGTTTGCCTAGACTCTTTCATATTAAATGGGAAGATTTAAACTTTTCTCATATTAATATAAATTAGATGACTTTTGTCCTTGCCTGAAGTGACAATGTCACTGTCTGAAGCTTACATCTTTCATGACTATCAGCTAATTAGAATGCAGGACAGCTTTAAAGGTCTCATTTCTAATTCACCATTCTGGATTACATCCACTGTTCACGCTCCTGTCAATCACTGCAAGACCCCCAGCTACATTTCCCAGAACCAATGATAAGCATAGTTTCCATGAAAATCAACAGTAGGAAGTAAAAAAGACACCTTTTATAGATCAGAATTTAAAATAACTCTGATAAGTGCAGTTCTGAAAAACCTTCCGTTCATTGTTACCAAATATCGCATCTTTCTTAAAACGAGAAGATTCTTAGAGAGGCACCTTGCTGTTTCTTGCCTACAAGACGTGTGCAGAATTAGGAATGGCATATTTTGAAGTGAAGTAGTTTTTTGCAAGTGATTTCTGCCAGGTACTGGAAGTTTATTGACTAAATTTGTGACCCGCCTCTCTAACTCTCAGCTCTCCTCTCCCCTCCAGCTTTTCCAGCTCTTCATCTGGAGAATAGATACCATGGACAGCTCTTCTTTCTCTCAGTGCCTCATTCCAACCTTCCCTTGTTTATCTCCCTCCTAACCTTCACAATGTGAACCCTCAACTTCCTGACAACCTGGTGCTTCTCACTGATTTTTGTCTTCTGCTTTCTTATTTAATTGTAAATTTATTTAGTGAATTTGGGTTGTGAAGGAAGCTTATTTGAAGCTCTTCTCTCTGTACCTTCAACAAGGAATTTCTCATTTTGCTTCCTTGTGTCATGGAAACTGGGGTTAGTGTTTTCTAGTTTCTCTTCCAAACATGGGTGAGAATCTGTCTGCCATCAGACTCCGAAGGTTTCATGACTTCTCACTGGTTTTTAGATCTTTATTCTCTGGATGCTTTAAGGAACTTAATACTTAACTGACAGTTTTCCTCTAGATCTAAATTGTCTTCATCATTTGTGACTTAACTGTCTATAGGACACTTTGAATACTTCAAACAGTGCTCACTGGCTCTCTTGGGTCTTGCTACGCATGCCCAGGGAAGCTCCCTGCGTCCTGTGGTTCTCCAACATGAATCTGTCTCAGAACATTGGATCCTTGAATTTCCACAGTTTAATTTTTTTCCTCCAGTTCTTTGTTCTTCTTATATTACATTTCTGACATCCTCCAGATTTCTAGACTCTCCTTTACAACTCAAAATGAGTTCTCTGAGCCAACCACAGTTGCCTTTATTTGATTTGGGAACTTGTGGGTAATACTCAGACAATGTGCAAAACTTAATCTGTAATTTACTTCAGTTCCCAGGTGCTTGCTATGTTTGAAAATGACCCATCTAACACTTTTCTTATTTTCTTCAAAATAATGTGGTACTAGGATGAAAACAGATACATGGGTTGATAGGACAGAACAGAGATCCAGACCTAAGCCCTCACACAATAGAATCAGTTAATTCTTGGCAATGGGGAAAGGATAATCTATGCAGTAAACAATGTTGAGAAAACTGGATGTCCATATGCAAAAGATATAACCGAGTCTTTACCTCAGACCACTCCAAAAATGAATTCAAAATGCATCTAAGATTTAAAAGTGATACCTGAAACTGCAAAATTTCTAGAAAAGACAGGGAAAGAGACTCTAATGGTCATTGCTCACTTCCCTTCCCACCCATACTGAATCTCTAGATCAGATACTTCAGTATATTCCTCACTCGCATGTTTATTTGACACTGTAGCCTTGACCAGACCCTTCTTTGGATCAAACTTTTTCTGCTATGATGCTCAAAATTGTTTGCAGTTTGACTACCTTTGGGTCCCAAAGATTGCTCAATGCTTTCATTCTTAGCATTATCCTGCTTTGTAAAACTCATAGCTCTCCTCAGAAATCTATCTTTGATATTCCTGTGTCTCCGTATCTCTGTCTCTTTATGCTTCTCTCTCAGTGCTTCTATCTCATATTTAAAATGAATGGGGTTCTTTTCCCTTGAATAATATTACTGTCTTCCCTCTTGCCATGAAATATCTATAGTTTATTCTGTTTTATCTTTCACTTTTTTACTGAGAAAGGATAGTTTTGATATCTAAGATTTCATCTTCATTGTATGGATTCCACTTACCCATGGTTCAGTCCTCTTAAATGAAACATCATTTAATTCTGAAATAATTTTGTATTTACATAAAAGTTAGCAAAATGTAGAGACTTCTCTTAGAACCTTAAAAGTTTATCTTCATAGTAGTTTTATTTGGTAATAGGGTCTTTGCAGGTCTGCCTAAGAGGAGGAGATCATCCTATTGTAGGTGGGCTCTAAATTCAAATATTAATGTTTTTATTAGAGACAGAAAAAAGATCAGTCAGAGGGAAAAAGGCCATGTGAGATTGGAGGGTTAACTCCATACTAAGAAATACCAAAGATTGCCAGAATCAAAGCAAGGACACAGCTATGGAAGGGTTCTCTCTCAGAGTTTCCAGAAGTAATCAAGCATACTCAGATTTCTAGCTTCCAGGACTGTAAGGGAATAACTTTTGACTCTAAGAGAATAACTTCTGTTCAAATTTGTGGTAATTTGTTCTGGAAGCCCTAGGAAACTAACCCAACTACTCATCCATTTTCTTCTACTCTCTGCCTCTTACATTTGACCATTTGTCAAAATCAGGAAACTAACACAGGGACATTTCTAGTAGCTTCACTCTAATATTTATTGGATTCCTCTGGTTTTGAATTAATATCCATTTTTTGTTCCAGAATCCAGACTAGGGCACCATGTTGCATTCCATCTTCCTGTCTTCTTTGCATCGCTGATATGTGGCAGTTTCTCAGTGTTCATGTTTGATAACTTTGACAGTTTTGATGAATACAGGTAAATTATTTTGTAGAATGTTCCTCAGTTTGGGTTTGTATAATGTTTTTATCATGACTAAACTGGAGGCATGGTTATTTTTTTAGGAAAAATACAACAGAAATAAATTACCTTTTTTATCACATTATATTAGGGGATACAGGAAAGCATTAGGGTGTCACAGTGATATTAATATTGATCACTTGGTTAAGATAGTAAGATTTCTTTGCTCTAAAGCTATGATTTCCACCTTTCAATCTTCTGTTATTTGAAACTAATTAATTCCAGTTTACACTCAAGGGAAAAGGAGCATCTACATGTTATTTGGAATATTTTTGTGAGGAGTGCTTTTCTCTTCTCCTTCATTTATTTGTTTATTCAATCATTTATTCATATCAGTGTACACTCAAGCCCCATGAATTTGTAATTTTTCTGTTCCATTTCCCATACCAAATAAAATGTCTCTTGCCTTTGCTCTGTTTTTCCCTCCCAGCAATAGCACTTTCTTAAGCCCAATTCTCTCTCTCCTTCATTTGTTGAATATTAATTGAGCATCAGACACTATCTGTATCTTAAGAATAAGTTGATAAATAATTTATAGTTCATTTTCTCCTGAAGTTCACTGCCTGGATGGCTCTGCGATGTTTCGTTTACCTTGCTAGGTCCTGAGGATGTCAGATCACTTTGGGACCACCCAGAAGAACATACTGCTGGGTTTCCTTCTGCGTTCTCTGGAAGGAGAGTGGCAGGAAGTCTTTCCAATTCCTACCTGCATTTACTCCTCAACTCATTTTGCTGATTCAGTCTTCACACTGTTTGCTGTCCTTCCAGGACATCTTACTATGTCTATATAGTTAGCGTCTACTCTATACTAATATCCTCAAGTATCTACCTTTCTACCTGAGGCTGTACTCATGAGCTCCATATATCTTTATTCTACCCTCATCAGGAATAGTCCAGAGGTACCTCAAGTGACATTCAAATATTTCCTTCCTCTAAGCCCAGATTTTATTAATAATACTATTGCCAAAGGTAGAAACCTGGGATTCCTTCTTACCATCTTTTAAATCTAACCAGACACTATGAGTGTGGAACTTATATCCTCAAGATTTGCCACACTTTTTTTCTTATTATTTCTGCTGAAAAAAATTTTTTTAATTGAAGTACCATTGGTTTACAACACTGTATATCTTTTAGGGGTAGAGAGTCACACCTCTTTAGATCTATGTGACCGTACAACATCTGCCAGAAAACAAACACCAGTCATTGTCTGCCATAGTCTACTGGGCTCCTGCTCCACTTTGATCTCTCATTCCATAGCCTCATATCTAGCTGTAGATAGATTTCTAGGGTTGTTTTGATTGTTCCTTTACTTTGTTGCTTTACTTTGATTTTTTTTGTTTAGCATAATCCCCTCCAGTTCCATTCATATTATCTCAAGTGACAAGATTTCATCTTACTTTTTATAGTTGTGTAGTAGTCCATTTTTTATATCCCACCCTCCCATATATTCTTTATCTATTCCTCTGCCCTTGGACATTTGGGCTGTTTCCATAGTATGGCTATTGTAAATACTGATGTTGAATATAACAATGCCTATAACTCTTCAAATTAGTGTTTTTATATTCTTCATATAGATAGGAGTAGAGATGCTGGATCATAAGGAAAATATACTTTTATTATTTTGAGAACCCTTCGTCCTGTTTTCCATAGGGGTTGGATAAGCCTGCATTTCTACTACCATTGCTTTATATACTCTGTTTTCATTAAACTCTGATCCACACTTAACAGCTTTTCCATGGTGGGATTCTAGCATACAAATCGGATCATATACATTTCTTCCCTTTTTACAGTAGTCTCAGCAATTCTCCTCCCCAGCAGACTGCATCGTCTACTGATTCTGTGATTTGGTCATATAGCCCAACATGCCAGTCCACTTTCAGGCTCATGGGACTTTCTCCAGGTGTTTTCCTGTTTTGACAACATCTCCTCATTTTTCATAATCTCCTTTCTTTATGACCACCTGAAATATTTTCTCCTCTATGACTTTTTCCCTAAAATCTGGAGAGGTTGTTACCTCTCTGTCTCCATAGCATGTACGTATCTATTAGACAGATTTCTACATTACATTTTCATTATTTATTTATGTAAACCTCCTTTATTAAACCGAGTTCCAAGAAGACAGGAAGTGTTTTATTTACCTTTGTATACTCATTACTGACTACATAGTAGTTGCTTTTCAATACACTTTTGCTTAATAGAAACCTGTAACCATCCTTTTCCTTTCTGTACTAGATACTAGCTCCAGAATGGTATTTTCTACTTCCTGTAAAAATATAATATATAAATTATTTTAACTTCAGTTGACTTCCTTTTCTGAATAAATAGAAAGTTGTTATTGAAGGTTTGGACTAGAGAAAAAAGCCTTTGAGTTCTAAAGCAGTCAAGTAAGTCGAAAGAAGCAAATTTATTTAAGGAAACAGATCAGAAATAAAAGAAGATAGGAAAACAAGACTCCCTGGAAACTCTCCAGAAAGGGGCAAAGGCATCAAAATGGACTCCTGCATTTTCCCCCAGTCATATTTATTTATTTTCCCTGAATTACCCAAGACCCCATCAGTCTTTAACTGTGATTGGCTGAAGAAGCAGAGAGGAGGGACATCTTTTGTTTTAAGAACTTGTTCTTGTCTCATGCTAATATCCTGCTAATGCCTCATCCTCCTCAGATCCCACCTGTGCCTTGGCTGGTGCCTCTGTGTCTGATCATGGGGAAATCTTCTTTGAAGTTTGTTTTTTTCTGGTATTTCTTCCTGTTTACCTGCCTAGCCTGGTAACCTAGCCTTCTCTCACCAGAGCTGTGCATGTTAACTGTACCATAACTGAACAGTTTTGTCCCTGCCATGCAGTGTTGGAAGCAAGGGAGGGTATGCTACCAGTTCTCCTGTGATTACTCTTTCTCATGCACCCGCTTTTCTTCTATACTGCAGTTGGATCTCTGTTTTGCAGCAGAAACTCCCAGACTAAAAATTTAGGAATATGCAGAGTTAAACTCTAACCATGGAATTACTTTCCCCCTTTAGTACTGACTGTTAACTCACTGAATTGTACTCTCTATACCCGGGGTAGTGACTAACTGTTAACTGACTCCAACTGCATTCTTGGGAATGTGTAAAAGTTGTGTTACATCTTTAATGGAATTCTCTGTGCCCCCTTGAGGTTGATAGTGGTGTGAGAAATATCTGATAGTTAAAGAGAATGTCCTGCTGAGAAAACCCAACACCATGACTCCTGTCACCTAGACTGCCTGCCTCCTGGTGTAGCTGGAGGTTGGATAGGGATGATTAACATACTCATTAAGCTGGTATGCAAATTTTGCAAAGTTAGAAGCGGGAGGCAGGTAGTGGGAAGGCAGAACTAACAGTCATTGTAGTGAACCAACCTAACCCCAAAGTGAGAAATTTCAACAAGTGAGAAAGTACACCAAAGATAGTATAAAAGGTATCTCTGTCTTTTTAAAAATGCAGCTTTTGTCCCCTTGTGTCTATACAAGTGTCTGTTTTTCTTCTTATACTCAACACAGGCTTGTTAAGATGAATTTGCTGAATTCATTCTCAAAAGAACTCAGAGAACCCCCACTGATCCACATCATATACCATGTTCCAAATTCCTGGTGTTGTCTCTCCTTTGCCCTATAGCCATCTGATACTGTCTCATGCCCCTTGACTGCTCTTGAATGTATTTCTCCTTCTCCAATGTTAACTTCTCTACCAATTCAACTCTCAGAGTAGGAATTTTGTGCATTATATTCTATGAGGAAGGTCATATGCTATTACCTGTAATGTTTGCATAATACTTTAGTGTTTTAGGAACACTTTTCTCTACATTCTCATTTATTCTTACTTTGAAGGCTATTATTATCTTCATTTTAAAAATAAGCAGATTGAAATCACAGAACTTGTGCTTTCCTTATTACTTAGATAAAAAGTGATGGAGTTGGGTATGGATCCTGGTATGCTTGTAATCCTGTAGATTTCTCAGCTCAGAAATACCATGTCCTTATGGCATCATTTGAACTGTGGGAGAATAGTAGCTAGCCTAAGATTACACAGAAATACCTCTGATATTGCTATCAGACAAGAGAAGCTTTCTAACTTTATAAAACTCAATAATCATCTGCCTGCTTCTCCCAGGCAAATTCCAAACCTACCCTCCTGCAGGTGAATGTCTTCCACACCAGTCACCTTGTTATGCAAATGCATGCCTCTCTCTCCCAGCTTGCAAACTCTCAGCTTCAGAGAAAAAAGTCAGAAACTGCTTTTTACAACTTGCAGCCCCTTGGTCACTGTCTCAAGACACTTTACTTTCAACATATCTTCTGCATTTATCAATGTGGGTCCTGTTCACCATTCTTAGTCATTATAATTTCCATAACCAGAACAGACTCTTAAAGTGAAAAGAACTATTTATTTCTAACAAAGTAATTCTCTAATTATTTACTACAAAAAAGAAACATATAAGAAAACTCCAATTACCCCATTGTTGTCCAAAATCCCCCAGTCCTTTTAGCCCTGTTCATCTCACCCAACATCCAATCAATCAGAGTTCATTAGCATGTGTTCCACACAGTACATCCTTCCTTCTTGGCATGCTTCAGCTTTTCCAAGCAGGTACTGAAAGATGTGATGCTGTCTTCTCCTTGCTGTAGTGTCTTCCTCACTTTAGGTAGTAGGAAAAAACTCCAAAAATACAAAAAAACAGCAAAGTTCATTTATCAGGCCTGCCTCACACAATCTGTCTAGAAACATTTGAGTCAAACTCAGTTAGACAAACCCCAACACAGAGTTCAAACCTCCAACCTCTTTATCTTGTAGCAGACACATTCAGTTTTTGTGTACTAAAAGCCATGAGTTCACCAGCCTGGACCAAAGGCCCTGGACCTGAGACCACCTCAGTCCTCATGACTGGGCTTCCATCTTTTCTCCAAAATGGCTGAATTAAATTAGCTGATCCTGTTTTTGTTCTCAACCTATAATCTCCCTGTTCCTGCCAAACAGGACTCAGTAGGGAGGGTTCTGTCAGACAAATAATGGAAGTACAAACCAGTTCTCTTTGAAATTTGCAAATCTATAGTAACAAGAGAGTAGCTTCTTGTCAAATGTATGCATCAACTATGTTAATGGCACCCAGGAGGGTTAGGTGCCCCTGTATCAATATAAAGGCCATTTTTTTTCAAGAGTTTAAGTCAGGTTTTCTGTCTGCAGAAAAGATAATTGTAATACAAATATTCAGATCAGATGCAGCATTGTACTGGTTTGATTTTGTGGTTGGTAACTATTCACAAGTATGACTGATTAAGCAGCTGAATATATGTGTCCTGTGCTTGTCGCGGGAGAAAATACAGAAGCATTGTCATGAGTTTCTTCATTTTCTTCTGACAGGAAAAAAATCAACCATGAAATGAAAGTGTTCTTCCCCAATAGAAATATGACTGCCTTCATATTTTTCTTGAGTGCTTTATTATTATTATTATTATTTTGCTTTGTTTAAAGCCATCTTAAGAGGGAGTGTAAATATAATGGTTCAGGAAGTGATGAGAAATACTCTAAATCCTTTTTTAAGGAGATCTTGATTGCCATTGATAAATGGACTTATAGGACTAACTAAGACAATCAAACTCCTGCCTTGCCCACTCCCCCCATATAATTGATGCTATTTCTAGTGACTCAGTTTTGTTTTCCTGAACAGCTGCAGAAGATATGGGTAAGTATCCCAGTAAAATGGTAGCAAGAAGCATCAAAGAGAGCCTTTTGATTCCTAAACAGCTTAGCTTACAGAATTTCTCTCTCTAGTCATTAGCACAGAAGTGCTGAATCAATACAGTGGCAGCCTGGTAGATAACCCTAGGGTTTTGGCCACAAATTGCCCTCAGCATGCAGTCTATATGGCTTGATTAATCTAAGTAACTAGGAAGTAATGCAGCTTCTCTGAATTTTATTGTTGGTTTTGTTTTGTTTGTTTTCAGAGGGAGGGAACTTTGTATCCTAGTCCTTAGAGAGAAATATTTTATTTGATAAATGATTTACTTTCCCAAACAAGAAATGAACATGTGTTTTTGGATTTTAAATCAATTCTTATATTGTCATGGCTTTTATTGGCTCTAGGAATGTGTGTAGGTAATACTAGGAGGTCAAATGTTTGAGTAACATTTTTCCTCTCCCTGTCCTCCCTCACAACTGTACCTGTGGCTGCTCTTTCGAATGCCAAGCAGATTACAAGAGCAGAGATAGGTGCTATATCAGATTTTGTGAATTCTCATATGGCTTCATCAGTTATTCATTAATTCATATATCATACACATCAATACAGTGGCTATATGATAGGGCTTAGGAGTGTGGTAGGTTCACAAAGCTTTGTGAATATCACTCCTCCAGTGTCTAGTATAGTGCTTCTGAGGTGTAGTGCACATCAGGACCACATGTAGAGTTGGCTTTAAAAATTGTGATTTCTAGTCCCAAGTTCAGAGCTCATGGTTCTAGAAGTAGAGCCCTGAAATCTGTGTTATTAATGAACACTCCAAATGGCCCTCATATGGACGATTCTGGACCATGCTTTGATAAATTTTAAAAAAGGGGGGTATTTTCTTGATTTATTTTTCTTCTAATTCACTGTATGTATATAGAAATGCAACAGATTTTTTATGTTTTTGTAGCTTGTCACTTCACTATATTGATTTATTGTTTTGAAGATTTTTAGGACAATTTTCTCTTTGTATTATCTACAAAAGTGGTAGTTTTACTTCTTTTCCTAATTTGGTTTCATTTTTAAAAAAGTCTTTAAAAATTGATCACACACACATACACACACACACACACACACACACACACATTACATCATTGTATACTCCAAGATTCTCCCACCACCTTGTCATCTGTGAACCGTCTTAATCTTCCCCAATTTTATCTGCTTCCCCCTTCATTGCTCTATATTTCAGTTCTGCTGACAGTTTGCTAGTTTTAAGTTTTATTTGTCCTTTTGTTTGTTTCTTTTTCTTACTATCCCATATAAAAGTAAGAGTATCTGGCATTTCTCTTTTTCTTTCTGGCTTATTTCAGCTAGCATGGTTTCTTCTGGTCCATCCATATTATCACCGATGCATCAAAGTTGTCATTTCCAACTTGGTTTTATTTTATATCTTCATCTTGCATAATTGTTCTAGTTAATACTTCCAATATATGTTGAGTAGTATTGGAAAAAATGGACATCCTTTCCTTATACCAGATCTTAGAGGAAAAACTTTTAGAGTTTCACCATTGCGTATGATATGAACATAGGCCATATACAGCCTTCATTATATTAAATTATCTTTCTTCTAGCCTTTAAAAATTTTTATTATTGTATACTATATTTTCTTTTAGACTTGTGTTTTGAATGTTTTAACTCTAAATGGATGCCTAGTCGTATTGAATACTTTTTCTGTATTTATCCTTATGAACCTGGGACTTTTTTCTTATACTGATTAATTTCCATGTGCAAACCTTCCTTGCATCCCTGTAATAAATCCCACTTGGTCAAGATATTCTTCTATCAACATTTTGCTGAATCTGGCTTTCTAAGATTTTGCTGAGGATTTTTGTATCTATATTTATCAGGGATACTGGTCTGTAGTTTTCTTTGTATGTGATGTCATTGTCTGTTTTTATTATCCAAGTAATGTATATTTGACAAAACGATTTTGTAAGTAGTCCTTATTTTTATTTTTTGGGAAGAATGTGAGAAGGATAGGTGTAGGTATTAGGTCTTTTTTTGAAGGTTTGGTTCTACTCACTAGGGAAAGCATCTGGTCTTGGATTTTCTTTCAATAAGGGGAGAATTTTGATTATTCTTTCAATTTCTTTCTTTGTAATTAACCTGCTCAGAGTTTCTGTTCTTCTTGACTCAATCTTAGAGTGTTACAAGCTTCTAAAATTATGTCCATTTCTTCTGAATTATCCAAGTTTTTGGCATAAATATTTTTTATAGTAATCTCTAATAATCCTGTATTTATGAGATGTTTATTAAAATTACTTCTCTTTTACTTCTGGTTCTGTTTCTGAGAGTAATATTTACAATTATATAAAAAAAGAGTTAAGTACTTAAGAATGAATATAATAAAGAAAGACCTGTAGAAAGAAAAATGTAAGACATTGTTAAAAGAAATAGAAGACACTAAGAACTGGAAAGTTATTTCCTGCTCACATTGCTAAAATCCCATTTTGCCCAAACCAATATACAAATTCAATGCAATTTCTATCAAAGTTTCAGTGACATTCTTCCAAGAAATAGAATAGACATTACTGATTTTATATGGAACACAGAATACCTTGAACAGACAATGCAACCCTGACAATAATGAGGAATGGAGGGATCATATTCCCAATTACAAACTATATTACAGTGCTGTGGTAGTCAAAACAGTATGGTATTAGATGAAAACTAGACATAGACAAATGCAATAGAGTTGAGAGTTCAGAGATAAACCCAAACATATGTAGATAATTTGTGTCTAGGAGCCAAGAATATACAATAGATAATGGAAAGTTTCTTCAACTTGTGGTGCTGAGTAACCTGCATAGTCACATGCAAAAGAATGAAAAAGTTGGCTATCTCACATCATACATAAAAATTACCTCATGGGTTAAAACTTTGAAAGACCTGAAATCATAAAGCCCATATAGAAGAAAACAAGCAAACTATTTTGCAATACTGGCTTTAGTGACATCTCTAGGTACTCAACTACAATGGAAGGGAAATAAAAGAAAAAAGCAACTAATGGAACATCAAATTGAAAATCTCATACACAGTGAAAGAAACTATCATTAAAATGAAAAATACTTTACTGAATAGAATAAATATTTGCACATCATATAAGAGCTACGAAGAACTTATGCAATTTAACCTAAGGGAAATAAATTAGTCAACAAATGGGTAGTAGAGCTATATAGACATTTCTACAAAGATGATACACAGATGGCCAGCAGACACTTCAAAAACTGCTCATTATCACTTAACAGCAGACAAATGAAAATTGAAACAACAGTGGAATACCATCTCGCATCCATAAGAACAATCCATATCATATATGTAGTCCCATATTTATTGGAGCCCTATTTGTCATAGCCAAGTTATGGAAAGCATGTAAGTGCAAAAGAACAGCTGATTGAATTAGAAAATATTTTATTCACATACACAAAATGAAATACTTTTTTTAAAAAAAGATGAGCTCTACCTATTTGGAACAACATAAATATAACTGGAGGTGATAATGCTAAGCAAAATAAATGAGAACAAAGACAAATACCACTTTTATGTGAAATATAGAGGAACAAAACAGAGAACATATAAGTTAAATCAACATGAACTGTAGAAAGCTGGTGTAGAGTTGAGGTACTAGAGGGGGTTGGTGGGTATTGGGAAGTGAAGTTAGGAAGGGGGTCAATTGTGTTATAAAACAATGTTATCTCAATAAGAAAGAAAACAATTAAAATAATAAAGAAATTCTTCTCAGTGAAACTTTAAGCACTTAGACTATTGTCCTAAAGCAGAGATAGACGATTATTGTGTTGTATATATTACTCTTTTAAAATGAAAGTGTCTTCTGGTAAGATAGAGCTAAGTGTGCTAGCAAGGAGAATTGGTTTTGAACCTATTATGCTCTCAAAAGAGATTTCCCCCAGATTCTGATCAGAGCTTTAAGTCAAGTAAGTATGATTTTCTTATAAAGTAGTTTAGACCTCTAGGGCCATAGTTAGTTCTACATCAGGGTTATATATAAAAGCCTTGTTTCTGGAAGGAAAAGGTTCACTGTGTTTTATACGGTTAAAAACAAGGACCTGTACATACAATTTTTCAAACCAATTATATACCTCAGCATAATATTTGTGGTACAAATATGGTGTATGCAGGCTTTTCTGTTTTAGTTGTGGAACCCTGGCTGCTGAATGCTCTACAAAGTCATGTCAAAGCTGTGAGCATTCTGGGAGGGATGCCAGCAACAAATTGTGGTAATCCAGTCTTGTTGTTATAAAAGCATGAATCAAAAGCTCAGCATCTTGCTGAGACAGCAATCGTCTTAACCTTGTTATACTCCTGAGATGGTAATATGAGGTCTTATCAATATGGTTGATATGGCTCTCAAAGGAAAGCTGAGGGTCAAAAATGGCTGAAATTTATCATTGAGAAGATTGCTTTGTGGAATGTCCAGCTATAGAATTGTGACTACCTATTAAATCCTCTATGAAGTAAAAAAAATATATGTTCCACTGCCTGTAGGATAAGAGAAAGGGAAGGGAATGGAATAAAAAATGAAATGAAATTGGTCAAATGAGATGAAAGTCTGATACCTTAATTTTTAGAAATAACATCAATTTTTGAGATTACCCACTAGGCAGCTTCTGATTGGAGTGGGAATAGTTCCATGCTACAGAAGATCAAAGAATCTTTGGGCAACCATATTTTGAATGGTAAAATATTTTCAAAGAAGTTTTGTGTTTGTAATCAAGTCAATGTAAAGGCATGCTATGTTATACAATTAATATCACTTAAATTAGTGTACAAGGCAAGGCTATTTAATCTATGGTGTCTTTTTTATTTGAACTTTGTATCAAACAATTTTCTTAGAAGTCAAACCAAGAGTGATGGTTAGAAAATATAGCTTTCTTTAGGAATTATTGCTAGCACTCTGTTCTTGTCTCATGTCCTGCAGGAAGAAGGACATATGCTGAGTGTTCAAAAACTGGGCTTTGAAGTGAGAAAGACTTGAATGCGAACCACAATTTTGTTTTTTTTCCCCCAAGTTGTGAGAGCTTGAACAAGTTACTTAACTTCTCTGTTTTGCTTTTATTATCTATCTTTTATTATCTATAAAAGGCAGGTAACATCTGTATTTGCCTCATAAGTCTTTGTGAGAACATAGTGTGATAAAATACAAAATACTTTCTGTAGTGCCTGGTATATGTATTTATGCACATATTACCATCTGAGAATTTGAAATTCCCCCAATACTCACAAATTTGAACCTCTCTTCCCTACTTGGGTTTTAAACAATCGGGAGTTTTATAAAAAGTGAAACACAGGTAAAATATCACCTAATTACTGAACAAGAAATGTTTGAGAATGTAGTTTTAGTGGCAAATTGGCCTACAAATACATCCCTTAATTAAATAGACTGACCCTGTCTCAGAACAGTATCACCTGGACTTGACTTCATATGCAGAGAGAAAGGAGAGCAGAACATGCTTGTCTTGAGAGGACTCTTTTCAAGAATAATGGCAGATTTGGGTGGAATGAGCTTGCACAGATATTCCTTCCAAGTTAACCAGAGACATCATGCTTTATTAATAGTGTAGAGTTGAGGTACTAGAGGGGGTTGGTGGGTGAAGGGGTGTGTGAGATGAAAGTTTTCCTCCTGGAAACAGACTCGGATCAATGTGTTCCCATTTAACATAAAATTTTGTCATCTTCATTATCAATAATTATTTCCATTATACTTTATCCCATTATTTGATTTAATATTGCCTTCTATGCAAGGCTGTATTAGTTTCCTGTTGCTGCTGTAACAACCAAAAACTCAGTGACTGAAACAATATGGATTTACTCTAATATGGTGGAATTCTGAAGTTCATAGGTAGTCTTGTTGGGTAAAAATGAAAGTTTTAATAAAGCTACTTCCTTCTGGAGACTCTGAGTGAAGAATTATTTCTTTGCCATTTTGTATTTATAGGGGCTCTTCTTGCAATTATTCTAACCCCCTGCTTCCATCATCAGAGTTCCTTTTTCTGTCTTTGACTTTCTTGCTTCCCTCTTAAAAGACTTGTAATTACACAGCACCTACCCAGAATATACAAGGCCATCCTCCATCTCTAGATCCTCAGTCACATCTGAAAAGTCCTATTTACCATGTAAAGTAACAAAAAGTGTATAGATTTCAGACTTCAGGGATTAGGGTTTAGTTATCTTTGAAGAATCATAATTCAGCCCATTTCAATGACATTTTGATTTTCTGAATTTTCCTTGTAGCCATTTTTTATTTTATTATATACAGTATTTTTTTTTTGATATTTATGAAGTTGGATGATAAAATCCTGAAGGGTAGCAATCAAGGCTTCTATGTTTTTTATGTTTTTCTACTCCATTATTTCATATCTCAAAAGCAAATTATCTGATCATAATAGACAATTAAATCTATTGATTTCATGCGGCTCTAATCCCAAGCCTAGGATGGGAGGGAATCACTTGAATCCGCGGGTTGGAGACCCACCCTGGGCAACATAGCGAGACCTAGTCTGAAAAAATAGCTGGGCATGGTGGTGCGCACCTGTAACCCCCCCCCCCAAATGATTTAAATACTTAGAAATCACAGATATCTTTAAAATAAAGGTATGGGTCCAATCTACTTATGTTACAGGACAAACAAAATATAAGAAAAACAAAAATATTTGAATGTTTTGATTAAAAAACATTCAAACTATGAAAGAAGCAATGTACTTCCAGTGAATTACTAGAATGTAGCTTGTTTTCCACACTTCTTACTGTTGACTGTAGAAGCTTTGTTAAGAGTTAAGAAAGTCAGTTAAGAGTTACAATTTGCTGAAAATCCATGGGATTATTCTAGCCACTGACTCTTTTCTTTGGATAAATAAAAGCAGTATTGCACTGCTTGTCAATGGATATGAAACTTACACTGCACAATTTTACCTGCTCTCCCCATTAGACTTTGGAGGAAGGAGAATCATTACACTTTGGAATTTATTTCTGATTATAGCTTTAATGGTTGATATGAATTATAATGTGACTTGAAATAAATGCAGACACAAAATAATTCTATCTACCAGATATGGGTACATTGCAAATGCATAATTATTCATCATTAACAGATTGTATTGGAAAATTATGAAGATCAATATGTAATTTAAAAGTATTCAATTAATGTTAATAGATATCTAAATGAACCATAGAATTAACTTTAAAACATATAACCCCATTCATATTCATAATTTTTAAAGTTAGTAATGTTAGAATAGTAGACTTGCAATATTATTTTATTATATTAAGGCATGGCTGTATTTATCACTAGCTCTGAAAATTTGCAGTTTCCCTTTTGTACTTAATCTATGCTACTTATGACATCCCCTTACATCCTAGAGTTTTCTTTTTGAAAATGTAGAATCTGAATTGTAGAACTGCAAAGGATCCTAGGGGTCACTTCTCAATTGGACATTTTATAGATGAGAACCTGCTTTGAGAGACTATAATGGACTTATTTCAGGTCACATAGCTTTTGGCAGTCTTATTATAAACTCAGATTTCCTACTTCTTGTAAAGATACTTACCCCTCTATATTTAGGTAATATAATTCAAGAGTAGAGAGGAATAAGAGAAATAATCATGCAGTGAGGCAATGGAGAGTGAGAGGATTCTGGAAATGTGGCTTCAAGAAGACACAGTTCTCACTCATTCACTCTTTTCTAGAACTTTTCTTTTAAAGCAAGAGCCTTAAATTTTTTTGATAAGTGATAAGATAGTAGTAATTGGGAATAAAATGCATTTGAAAACCCAAAGAAAGTTACTGATTTTCCCAAAGGTAATATTTCTAAAATTATTAAAAAGTTACAGAACTAGAATAGAATAAAACAGTTATGACTAAAGAAGTGAGACAGCTGATGAAAGGTATGTCATGAAAGACTGTTTGAACCCTTTTATAGCTGATGGCAAAGCAAATGATATGGGTATTATAGAAAACAGTTTGGAGATTCCTCCAAAGTTTAAGTACAACTCATATGAATTAAGCCAGCTCTTTCCTAGGAAATATACTCCCAAGAATTGAATGGAGGGTATAAAAAAATACTTGTACATGATTGTTCAGACGAACATTATTCACAGTGGCCAAAAAGTAGAAACAACAGCTTAATGAATAACGAAGTGAAGTATATGTATACAATAGAATATTATTTTACTTTAAAAAGGAATGAAGCTCTGACACTTAATACAACATAGATGAACTTTGAAAACATTATGCAAAGTCAAATAAAGCAAACAACATTAAATAACTACATAAAACTTAACATTAAATAACTACATAAAACTTGATATTATAGCATTAAATAATAATGACCTTAAACATGTCAAGTAAAATCTGCCATTGTATCAAAATTTTTTAAATTTATTTTAATTAATTTATTTTATTCATTTTTATCATGATATGTCTTTGTATTGGTTTACAATGTATATACCACACTGTTTACAACACTGTTCATGATTGAGGGGTATAGGTTTACACCTCTTTAGATGTCTGTTACCACACTATGCCCATCAACAAAGCACCCATAGTCCTTAACCTTAGATCATTTCCTGTATTTATTCTCTACTCCACCCTTCCATGTTAGTACTCTATATTTCTCAATCATGTTTCAATTCTGCAGTAATATTTGGTTTTGTCTGTTCCTTTTTGTTTATTTATTTTACATATGTGAGTGAAATTATCTTATCTTTCTTCTTATGATTTATTTTGCTTAGCATACTCTACCTCCAATTCTATCAATGTTGAAAATGCAAAGATTTCATCTTTCCACTACTTAGTAAGTAGTATTCCATTGTGTATATATACCACCCCTTCCTAGTGTAATTTATTAAGACCAACTAGAACTTAAGCAGAGATGTAGAGGTGATTCATTAGAAAATTCTATAAAAACTGAATTAGCAAACTGAAGGAGAAAACCATAATTTCAAGAGAAGCTGAAAGCATATTAGATAGCACTTCAAAGGATATCCTCAGTAAAAATTAAATAGAAACAAATTGCTTTCAAAACCTTGCAATCACTTCAATTAAAACCTGGAACTATATGGAGATGCTTATAATTGCCATTAGAACTCAACAGTTTGGAAATTACAACAAATATTAGAACAGGGATTGTCTATGATATGGGAAAAGATTAAATTATCTTTTTAAAATGAATATGATTTATATTTAAAATTTCCAAGGATTCTTAACACATGAGTGGTATGAATGAAATAAATTTGTTGGTAGATAGATAAAAGAAAAAAAAATACAGTCAATGAATAGACTTACTGTTAAAAAGACCTACAGATAAAGATAAGGGGAAACCCATTGAAACAACAATGCAAATATTGTTTACAAATAAATTTAGTGAATAAAGGATGAAATCAATGAATAAAAGACAAATAATACAGGCTCCCAATGAGTTGGAGAGAAAGGTTAGAAAGCAGTGAGATTGGAGTGAAACAGAGAGGGAAGAGATAAATAAGTTTTTATTTATTATATCTCCATAAAGTTATTTATTATAAGAAAAACATGTCAACCCATAATTTGAAAAAAGTATTTATTAAAAAAATCTTTACAAATTGAATTTTCTTTTCAGTATCATCGTGGGTTGAATGGTAACCACCCAAAAGATATGTTTACTACAAACCTGTGAACATGAACTTATTAGGAAATACTCATTGCAGAGTTAATTTAAAGGTCTCCAACTGGGATCATCCTGGATTAAAGTGGACTGTATCCACTGACAAGTGTTTTTGTGAGCTAAGTGAAGGAGAGAAGGCTCACAAAAAGGAGATCACTGAGGCTGAGGCAGAGGCTGGACTGAGAGCCACAATCAAGAGATACTGGAAGTCCCCAGCAGCTCTGTTCCACAAGGAACAGAGTCTTTTTAGATCTGCTGGGAGGCAGGTAGTCTCACTTCTTGGTTTTGGATATTTGGCCTTTATAACTATGAAATAACAAATTAACTTACCAATTATATTTGTGGTAATTTATTACAACAGCCCTTACACTAATACAGACAGTAAACCTTTATATCAATGGACATTTTCTTTGAATTCCAATATGCCCCCAAATTAGCTCTGACTGCTCTGACTCATCAGTGTGACTCCTGCCTGGCCTTGGTCATCTCTGTCTCCAGGGAAACAAACGCTAGACCTATTGAGAGAGCAGCTGGAACCTGCTGATTTATTACAATTCCATTCCTTTGCATATAAGAAGAGTGAGACTTGAAGAGTGTTTCCCATCTTCTGACAAGCTAAGCGCAGACAATCCTCTGTCCCTTTCTTAATTTATTCTTAGGAAGGCTTGGGGTCCTTTTGAGTTCCTTGTCACAGTTGGGTGTAGTTCAGTCATCTCTTCTCTCAGCAGGGCTTTGAGATGCCTTTTTAAAACTTTTTACAAATGCGTTTCTTTCCCACACAATCTCTTGCAAAGTTTTATTACTATTTTTTTTTAATTGCTATTCCCTTTGGAAAGGAGATATATCACCTACTGGTTTCTTGCTGATGAGTCCTAGCTATGCATATTTTACTTGAAATAATGCATTCCTGATGGATTTTATTTTAATTGATTAAACTTTTCTATTTTCTTACATTGTGTTCATTCTTGTGCAATATTTGATTTCTTCCTCAAGTGTAGTTTGCATAAATCTTCCACCACCTGCACCCGGTGAACCATCACCACAGTTGCTTGTGCTCTTCCATCTCTCATTTCTTTTGACCCCTCCCCCTTGTCCTCCTTTTCCTCCTCCTTCTCCTCCTCCTTCCCCTCCCTTGCTGATTGCCTCAGATCTAGTTTGCAAGGTTTGTCTCATTTTGTTCACTCTATTCCTCCTAAACATGAAACTATCTGATATTCTTTTTTCCTTTTGACTTGTTTCACTGAGTATAGTCCCTTCTAGCTCCATCTATCCTTCTCTAAATGACATGGGTTTATCTTTTTGATTGTTGAGTAGAATCCCATTGTGTATATATTCCATATCTTCCTGATCCATTCATCCTAATGAATTATTTATTGTGTCTTATCCATTATATGATTAAACTAAATTGAGGATTCCCCTCCTGCCTTCTGGATTCCTCTGCTCTATTACATGCATTACTGCATGTAAAATGGAGGGTTCTGAACCTGGGAAGGAGAAAAGAAATGCTCAGAAACTGTAGTCAAGGCTCCATGTCTTCAAGTACAGCTCAGAATTCTTGAAGAACAAGGTAAACATTTTCCTGCCCTGGATACTTCTTTATGCCTACCAAAAGAGATATTTCACTTCTCCAAAGCAACTTTGCAAGGCAAGTAGGTTTGAAAAAACTCTCATCATCTAGATTGGAGAAGGATCATTTTGGGTGACATTATAATGTGTTAAACTTATGTGAGTGCTTGTGAGTGTTTGAGACCAAGAAATTTTTTATGCGTTGAAGAATAGAATTAATTGGAGCTAAAGAGGTAGGTCCTATTTGATTCTTTTGCATTTGCACACAGATTGTGTGAGAATTTTAGAAAGTAGGTTTAAAAATTCCATGGTTCTTATCTACTGGCTTGTGGCATCTGGAAAACAAAGGATGAAGAGTCAATAAAGTGGCAGGATTATCAGAACAGAAATAAGCACAAACATGAATGGAGTAGAATTTTTTCTATTTATCACAACTATAAAGGTTTTATATATTTATAATGAGGAGTGGAGATAATCTCATAATTAAAATGGGTATCTATCAACTACCTATTTTATGTATCACTTTTGATAAATTGTTCCATAATTTTTATTCCTTTCTATCATGTGATCTCAGTCCCTATCACTGGGCTTCTAGAGAGTATAATTAGTTAAAATTTGAGTGAGAAATACGTATTTTCAATTGCCAAATCAGGCAACCCTACTCTAAGAATTGTGACCTATTTTTAAGCTAAAGACTATTCTCAATATTGAAATGAAATTTATGTTAACCTTACTCTTACTTCTCTGTGGAAATCTCAAGGGATCTTTCAAATATTTGACAAATTTACAAGGAACTTATATTTGCATTTCTCTTAAGTGTGCACATTTTGTATGCACCCTAGCATTCTGTTTCTATACCACAACTTTTCAATCTGACATGGTGTTCAGCTCTTTCTCCAGTTTCCGTGAATAGTCTCTGCTCCTTCCATTGCTATGCCATATATACACATCAAGAACTGGTGTTTTGTTCATTTGTTTAATAGATGATGAAAACTATACATACTCTTTTCCCTCTTGTATTTTCCTCTGCTTTCCCAACCCCTTCTTCCTTTAGCCCTTAGCTAGCTCAGCTCTTCATTGAAACTTTGGGATCAGTTTTCTTCTTAGTCCTAGTTGGTGGGAGTGGGGGTGGAGAGAGGAGTTCACCTTCTTTTCTAAAAAAATTAAAACATTTTTTCCAAGAGAGATTGAGCTCTCCTAGGAGGAATTCTGCTACTGACTGTGAGGGTAATGCATTTTCTCCAACTTATTATATATTTAATATGAGCATAAGATCAAGTCTGCAGGAAAATTTGGAACCAGGAATAGATTAAGTAGGTAAAATCAGTGTGAATTCATGTCCTTAAAAGACTTATTTTCCTGCTCTATCATTATTACAAGTGGCCTAAAAGCAGGGCCACTACTCTCATTTCTTACTAACCTGCATGTGCATCCCTGGTAGGCAAATTTTGACTCTTGGAAGCTAGTTGACTCTCAGTTTGGTGCAAACACAAAATGAGATGGATCTAAAATAATCTGATGTTAATCAAAGCTGCTTCTTAAAATACCAGGATTAGTACTTCAGTGACAAAAGAGTCAGCAAATGGTAACAGGAGTAATACCACTAAATGTTCAAATTGAGCAAGTCAAGCATGCAGAAAGCCATGAGTTCTCAATAATGCTCATAAGAGAAAACAGAGTACGGAGATATTTGTAATACAACAAAAAGAATAGTCTCAATAGGATTCTTTCCTGATTTAAGCAAGTAGGGATTATTGAGGAAGGTGTTTTATTCTCTTTGTTTAACATATTTTCATCTTTAGTACAAATACTTGTTTGAGAAAGAAGGAAACAAGATACAAATGAACCAATATGATTTCCACATGAGATATACCTTTTTCTTACTACAGAATCCACCAGAGAAGGATAGGCTACAGACTGCTAAATGCTGTGTCTGAATTAATGGTCTTATAACAGAATGACTTCTGAGGTGAACAGAGTGAACAACTATGGCAGAAAGGTGTGCCCAATGTCCATTACAAGGTAAGATGTTTCAGAGTCACAAAGGACCCAAATGCTCTGAGAAGAAAAGCATAGAGATTCAACCCCTCATCTCCTAGGGGACAAAGCCTCTATTCAGTATGAAGAACTCTTAGGAACTTTATTTATTTATTTTATTTTTAACTATACAATTTATTTCAGGCTTAGAATGTATAAGTAAAAGAAAATTAGGATACAACAAGATATCAGTGCAAATTAAGATACAATAAGATATCAGTGCAAAGTAGGATACAACAAGATATCAATATGACAAATATTACAAGTTTTAAAACTTTAGGACAACTTGAAATTTGGATACAGTAATAGAAGTAACAAATGGGGATGGTCTCCAATATCCTAGTTAAAAATAATTTAAAAAATGCTTTGTGGGAAGAAAATAAGTTACATAGATAGGTATACATATTACAATACCATAAGTATGAAATTATAACCATGCAAAATAATATATTATTTACTGATGTGTGATTTAAAGATTCAAATGGCAAACATCAGATCCTGTGCACTAATTATTATTTCTGGGAATGTATAATGGGGGGGAATAGGATAGAAGAGATATCCACAGAGAATGTCAACTTTCTCTGTGATGGTTGTTCTTTTTTTTTCAAGTAAATTTAAAAAAAATTGCACATATATGTGTATTCATATTTATATTACATTATTGCATTATTGTATACCCCGGAGCTTTCCCACTTCACTAACACCTGTTAACTCTCCTGATCTTTTGTACTCTTCACCTCCTCAGCCTTCTTCCCCCTCCTCATCTCTCACTCCATTGTTCCGCCCCATTGGTTGTTTTTATTTTTTCTTGTTTGTTTGTTTTCCCCTATATCCAACATATAGGTGAGACCATCCTGTATTTCTCTTTTTCTTTTTGGCTTATTTCTGCGAATATGTTGCTGCGAGTGACATATACTTGTCCTCCCTGACTGATGCGTATTGTTCCATTGTGTATATGTACCACATTTTTTTAGCCAATCATCTGTTTTGGGGCATTTGGTTGGTATTTGGTTTGTTTCCAAATCTTGGCAATTGTAAACAGAGCTGCAATGAACATGCGCGTACAGATGTCCTTTTGAATTAATGTTTTCATGTACTCTGGGTAGATTCCAGTGGTGGGTTTGCTGGGTCAAAAGGTAAGTCCACTTTCAATTGTTTGAGGGTCCTCCACATGGTCTCCCATAGTGGCTGGACCAGTTTGCACTCCTACCAGCAGTGTAAGAGGAGTTCCTTTTTCTCCACATCTGCGTCAACATTTGTTGTTGTCTGTTTGATTTATACGGGCCATTCTTACTGGTGTAAGATGGTATCTCAGTGTGGTTTTAATTTGCATTTCCCTGATTATTAGTGATGTGAAGCAGTTTTTCATATGCCTGTTACCATTTGTATCTCCTCTTTGGTGAAGTGTCTTTTTAGTTCTTCTCTCCATTTTTAGAGTTGGCTTTTTGCTTTGTTTTTGTTGAGCTGTAGGAGCTCTTTGTGGCTCTTTGTTATCAGACCCTTGTCACTTGTCTGGAGGGCAAAAATTTTCTCCCAGTTGGTTGGGTTTCTTTTTGTTTTGTTTATTGTCTCTTTTGCTGAACAGAAATTTTTTAGTTTGATATATTCTCAGCTGTTTATGTTTTCCTTCATTTTTTTGCCCGCCATAGTTGTTTCCAAAAATGGATTTCTGAGGTGAAATTCATGAAGGGTTTTGCCCAGGTTTTCTTCTATGTATTTTATAGTTGCAGGTCTCAGTTCAGGTCCTTTATCCATTTTGAGTTAATTTTTGTGCAGGGTGGGAGGGTGTTGTCCTGGTCCACTTTTTTACATGTTTTGATCCAGTTTCCCAACACTATTTACTGAAGAGGCTATTCTTGTTCCAGGGTATTTTTTTGCCCCTTTGTCAAAGATTAGTTGACCATATATGTGTGGTTTTATTTCTGGGTATTCAATTCTGATCCATTGGTCTGTTTGTCTGTTTTTGTGCCAGTACCATGCTGTTTTAAATATATGGCTTTGTAGTCTAGTTTGAAGTTTGGAATAGTAACACCTCCATTCTCTCTTCTGTTTGTCAAAAGGGTTTTGGCTATTCAGGGTCTTTTGTTGTTCCATATGAATTTCAGTAATTTTTGTTCTATGTCTTTAAAATATGTGATTGGGATCTTTATTGGAATTGCATTGAATCTGTAGATCGCCTTTGGTAGTATGGCCATTTGGATAATGTTGATTGTTCTGATCCATGATCAGGGAATATCTTTCCATTTTTAACATCATCTTCTATTTCTTTTAAAAATGTCTTATAGTTTTCTTTGTATAGGTTTTTTATGTCTTTTGTTACGTTAATTCCCAAGTATTTGGTTTTCTTTGGTGCAATGATAAATGGGTTTTTTTTCTAATTTCTTTTTCTTCTGATTGATTCTCTGCATATATGAATGCTGTTGATTTTTGTGTGTTGAATTTGTATCCAGCTACCTTACTGAATCAGTTTATTATTTCAATCAGCTTTTCTGTTGATTTTTCTGGGTTCTCTACATAGCGTATCATATCATCCATGTATAATGATAACTTTATTTCTTCTTTCCCTATTCGGATTCTTTTTATGTCTTTCTCTTGCCTTATTGCCCTAGCTAGGACTTCCAGAACTATGTTAAAAAGGAGTGGAGAGAGTGGGCATCATTGCCTGGTTCCAGACCTCAATTGAAATGGTTGCAGTTTTTCCCCATTGAGGATAATATTTGCTGTGGGTCTGTCATATATAGCTTTTATTATGTTGAGATATTTTCCTTTAATACCAATTTTTTCCATGACTTTCATCATGAAAGGGTGCTGAACTTTATCCAATGCTTTTTCTGCATCTATTGATATGATAATATGGTTTTTGGTTTTCTCTTTGTTGATGTGATGGATTATGTTGATTGATTTTTGGATGTTGAACCATCCCTGTGTCCCTGGTTTGAATCCCACTTGGTCTTGATGGATGATCCTTTTTATGCATTGTTGGATTCGGTATGCCAGGATTTTGTTTAGAATACTTGCATCTGTGTTCATTAGGGAGTTTGGTCTATAGTTCTCTTTCTTTGCACTATCTTTATTTGGTTATGGAATTAGTGTAATGTTTGCTTCATAGAAGGTTTTTGGTAGCTTTCCTTATTTCTCAATTTTTTGAAAGAGTTTTAACAGTATTGGTGTTAGTTCCTCTTTGAAAGTTTGGTAGAACTCATTTGTGAAACCATCTGGACCTGGGCTCTTGTTTTAAGGGAGAGTCTGACAACTGCCTGAATTTCACTGCTTGTGATTGACCTGTTTAAGTTTTCTATTTCTTCTTTGTTCAATTTTGAATGATTGTATTGTTCCAGGAATTTATCCATCTCTTCCAGTTGACTGTATTTTATGTACTACAAACATACAGATATTTGTAGTAGTCTCTAATTATCCTTTGGATTTCTGCTGGGTCTGTTGTAATATCTCCCTTTTCATTTATGATCCTGTTTATTTGAGTTTTCTCTCTTTGTGAGCTTGCAAGGGGTTTATCAATTTTATTTATTTTTTCAAAGAACCAGCTTCTGGTTTTGTTTATCTTCTTGATGGTCTTTTTGGTTTATATTTCATTAATCTCTGCTTTTATTTTTGTTATTTCTTGTCTTCTGCTGGGTTTGGATTTTTTTGTTGCTCTTTTTCTAAGTCCTCAAGTTGGGAGATTAGAGTATTTCTTTGCGCTGTTTGAATTCTTGTTGTTTGGGCCTGTATTGCTATGAACTTTCCTCTTCATACTGCTTTTGCTGCATTCCACGCATTTCAGAACATTGTGTCATCTTTGTCATTTGCCTCCATGTAGGTTTTAATTTCTTCTTTGATTTCCTCTTTTACCCAGTGATCTTCCAGAAGCCTCTTGTCCAGTCTTCATGTAGTGTTTACTCTCCTTATTTTCTTTTCATTGTTGATTTCTAATTTGATACCTTTATGATTGGAGAAAAAAGTTAGTATTATTTTACTCTTTGTGTATTTGTTCAGGTTTGTCTTGTGGCTTAATATATGATCAATTTTAGAGAATTAACCGTGTGCATTTGAAAAGAAAGTGTATTTTTTTTTTTTGAGACTAGGTTTCACTTTTTTTGCCTGTGGAACCTCAAGCTCTCTGCCCAGAGTACCACAGACTCAAGCATTCCCCAGCCTCAGCTTCCCAAGTAGCTGGGATGACAGGTGCATGCCACCACGCCTAGCTATATTTTTGGAACTAGGTCTCTCTATGGGCCCCAGGCAGGACTCGAACTGCGATCCCTAGCCCTGGCTGCTTCATAGGCTGAAGCTTACAGGCACAAGCCACCGTGCCTGGCAGAAAGTGTATTCTTTTCCTTGGGGGTGTAGTGTCCAGCATATATTTGTTAGGTCCATTTGGTCTAACTCTTCCTTTACAGCTTTTGTGTCTTTGTGTAGTTGTTGTTTTGTTGATCTGTCTTTTGTTCAGAGTTGTGTGTTAAAATCTCCTACCACATATGTATTCACATCAATATTTGATTTCAGTTCTACTAGTAGTTGTTTTATGAATTTTGGTACTCCCTCATTAGGTGCATATATGTTGATTATTGTTATGTCTTTTTGGTGGATTGACCCTTTACTGATTATGTAGTGGCCATCTTTATCTTTTGTCACTTTTGTTAATTTGAAGTCTGCTCTGTCTGGTATAAGAATGGCAACTCCTGCTTTCTTGTGGGGGCCATTTGTTTGTAGTGTAGCTTTCCAGCCCTGCACCTTCAGTCTATGCTTATCCTTAGAGATCAGATGTGCTTCTTGGAGGCAGCAGAATGTTGGGTTCTGTTTTCTGATCCAGTCTGCAACTTTTTGTCTTTTGATTGCTGAGTTGAGACAGTTTCCTGGTGGTCATTTTGGGGCTGGTTTGTTTATTTTTTATTTTTATTTTTTTTTTGTTTTTGTTCTTCTTATGGTTTTGATCTTGAGGCCTCCTGCAAAATTTCTTGGAGTGGGGGTTTAGTGGTAGCAAATTTCTGGAACCTTTGCTTGTCGGAGAATGTTCTACTTTTTCCTTCATAGAGGAAGGATAGGATTCTTGGCTGGCACTTTTTTCTTGGAGTTTTTTGTAGTTGTGACTCCATTCTTTCCTTGCCTGGAGTGTCTCTTCAGAAAAATCTGAGGTCAGTCTAATGGACTTTCCTTTGTAGGTTATCTGTTTCTTTTCTCTAGCCATTCTCATTATTTTTTCCTTATCTTGGGTTCTTGGGTGTCTTATGATGATGTATATTGCTGTAGCTTTTCTTTTATTAAAGTAATTTGGTGTCCTTTTGGCTTCCTGTATGTCTATTTTGTTTCTTCAGATTTGGGAAGTTCTCCTCTATTATTATATTGGAAAGCCCTTCAGTTTCCATGACTCTCTCCTCTCCTTCTGGGATTCCTAGTACTCTTATGTTTCTTTTCTTTAAGGAATCTGACATATCTCTGAGCTTTTCTTCAATCTACTTACTTTGTTTTTCTCTCTTTTACTTTCTTTGTCCTCTCTATTTCTATATTCTCAAGTGTCCAATTTCATCTAATCTGCTTCAGTGGCTTTTCCCTGCATTTTTGAGCTCATCTATTGCAACCCTTAAATCTTGAGTCTCTTTCAATTTCAATTTTAGGGATTCATTTTCATTCTTCAGTTCGTTGATTTGGTTATACATATTGATGCTTTCTTTTTTATATGTTTCTACTTCTTCCCTTAGTGCATCAAATGCTTCTGTCATTCTGTTGTCCTTTTGTTTCTGATTCTTCTCTTATTTTTTGGAGTACATTTAACATGTTGATGTTGGAATCTTTGTCTGAGATACCCATCATTTCTTCAGTGTTTTCCGGAAATTGTCTTTCCTTTGGTGGTGATGGATTATTTCCTCTAGGGTTTGCTTGCATGTCTTTGGTTTTTCTCCTTACTGTGTTTTGCTTTCTAACTTGTTCTACATATTGAGATACCATGAATCTGGTGTTGGTCGCCATGCTGATAGTAATGTTTTCCACACTGAAAGAAGATCTGTAATTTAGTAATTTGTGCCGGTGCCACTTGTGGCACCAGTGCCTTCTGGCATCTCACCTGAGTGGGGGAAAGGTTGGGTGGGTTCTCTCTGGAACCTGGCTGAAGGGGGTGGCTCTCTGAATCTGCGGTGGCAGTGGCACTGCAAAGAAGGAACCCTCCCAGAGACCTGGTGTTGGAGCCACTCTTAAGAACTTTAATACAATGCGCCACTCTAAGGAACTTTAATACAATAAAAAAGTTTGCATTTTAATACTTGAAACAAATCAGTTCAGTGTATTGAAAAGTCAAAGCAATGGATTGGGACTTCTGGTTATAAGAAACCTGTGCAAGTAATGAAGTTTTCATTCTCTTAGAGTTGGGAAAAAATTTTTAAATTTATTTACTTTTATTGATTGCATAAATGCACACGTACACATACACACATTACATCATTTTCTACCCTGAGGTTCTCCCATCTCCTTAACATCCATTAACCATCTTAATCTTTTGTGCCCTCCTCCTCCCCCATTTTCTCCCTTGTCCCCTTCTCTTGCTCTATGGTTCGTTTTTGTTGGCAGTTTTAAAATTTTCTGATCTATTTGTTTTTTCCTAAATTCCTCATATAAGTGAGACCAGCCCAAATCTCTCTTTTTCTTTCTGGCTTATTTCTGCTAACCTGATTGCTTCTAGTTCCATCTATGTTGCTGCAAATGACATAAGGTTGTCTTCTTTGATTAATGCATAATAGTCCATTGTGTAAATATACCACATCTTTCTCAGCCATTTGTCACTTTTGGGGCATTTGGGTTGTTTCCATATCTTGGCATTTATGAACAGTGCTACAATAAGCATGTGTGTACAGGTGTCCTTTTTAATTCTGTGTCCTTTGGATAGATTCCCGTTAGTGGGATTGCTGGGTCAAATGTTATTTCTGCTTTCAGTTGTTTAAGGGTCCTCCACAATAGCCTTCTATAGTGGCTGGACCAGTTTGTACTCCTACCAATAGTGTAAGAGTGTTCCTTTATCTTCACATCTGCACCAGTACTTGTTGTTGGGTTTTTTGTTTGTTTGTTTGTTTTACTATGGGACATTGTTACTGGGGCAAGATTGTATCTCAGTGTGGCTTTGATTTGCATTTCCCTGATTGTTAGTGATGTGGAGCATTTTTTCACATGCCTATTTGCCATCTGTATTTCCTCTTTGGAGAAGTGTCTTTTTATTTCTTTCCCCATTTTTTACCTGGAATTTTTGCTTTGTTTTTGTTAAATTGTGTGAGTTCTTTATGCATCTTTTTTATCAGACCCTTATCACTTGTATGGAGGGCAAACATTTTCTCCCACTTGGTTGGGTTCCTTTTTGTTTTGTCCGTTGTCTCTTTTGCTGTACAGATGCTTTTTAGCTTTTGTCCTGAAATGGATCTCTGAAGTATAATTCATGGGGGGTTTTGCCCAGGTTTTCCTTTACGTATTTTATGGTTTCAAGTCCATTTTAAGCTGTTTTTTGAATGAGGTGTGAGGAAGTTGTCTTGATTTGTTTTTTTGCCTGTCGTGGTCCAGTTTTCCCAGCACCATTTATTGAAGAGGCTGTCCTTGTTCCAGTGTATGTTTTTTGCCCCTATGTCAAAGATCAGTTGACCAATTATGTGTGGTTTTATCTTGGGCACATGATTCTGTTCCACTGGTCTGATTGTCTGTTTGTACCAGTACCAGCCTCTTTTAATTATTATGGCTTTGTAGTATAATTTGAAGTCTGGTATTGTAATACCTCCATTCTCTCTTTTTTTGGTCAGGAGGATTTTTGATGTTTGAAGTCTTTTGTTATTCCAGATGAATTTCAGTAATTGAGTTGGGAAAATTTTAAAAAATTTCCTGAAAATATTGTGAATACTAAGTCTGAAAGAATTAAGGAATATATAAAAGTAGAACTCTGAAAAGATGTGAAAATAAAAATTAAAGCAAGGTTTCTTTTATGGTGTTAGAATGTTTACTACCTGTACTATTATAATTGGTAAGCGTATAAGCAGTCATCAAATGATTGTGTTTATGTATGTTTTATTTGCTGTTAAGGATATTTAAAATATTTTAAAAAATTAGTCACACCATTTGCTAGTTGCAATTTAATTGTTTAGAGGGATTTAATTAACTACTGTATAGCCAAGTAAATATGCACAAAAATAGATTTTCCAAGTTTTGCCTTTTCAAAGTATGGATATAATGTATTAAGCATTGAGTAAAATAAATCATTACCTTTGATAAATTCTGAGGTGTAATTACAGAATAATTTTATTTATGTCTTCTGCTGTTTCTTCCAGTCTGTTTTACATGGCTAGTTCTTCTTTCCCAGCTGAAAAATGAGGGTAGGTCTATAACTTCTAGTTGTGGTTGCTCTAAGTTCAGACACAATCCCCAGTTAATATTTAAAATATTCAGTCCAAAGTACTTGTCAAAATTTTAAACCTAAATGTGAAATTTTTACTTATTTCTAATGAGACAGTTGCAGGCTAGTATCCTGTGCTTGGGAAAATATGTGGTTGGTTGCCTTTCTAGTACTTCTAATTTTCACCTCTATGATCTTCCCTTGGTTGACAAACTTTATTTCTTATCACTCTGTTTTCGGTGTCTAGGAAGGAGGACAATGGAGGGAGGCAAGTGCTTAAGTGAATGATACCATCATTAATGGAAAATGCTCTCTGGGCCTACTAGGGGATTAAAGTGAACACCTCTTTAAGGTTCTTAGAAATCCTCTCCTTCCACAATTATGGGGGGCATCTTATCTGAAGTAATCTTGACCTTAGCAGGTGCATCTCTGTTTTGAGTAGTTTTTTTAATTTTCAACCCTTTGAGATTTCTTAAGACCTTTGAATGCTTTCTTTTAGTCAACTGTCACATGGTTCTGTTGGGTGCAACTTAAGAGGAACCCATGGCCAATTTCCTCCTATGTCTTCCACATTGGGTCTGTGAAAAGAATTCCTGCATTTGTTACCCCAACAGTGTCAGATTTATAAGCCATGTTCAATTCTTGCTCCATTGTTGAAACAGCAAACCACTGTCCCTTTCACCCTTTAGATTTCTTTTGTGCATGTCAGATACTTGTCTGTAATGTCTCCACACTGCATGCAACCAATGTCAGACTCCCCAGGTGGTCCAGGTAACCACTTTCATTAGACTTTCATTTTCCTTTGGGAGAGATGGGTGGAACTTGTGGCACAGTTCTCCCTAAGGAGACCTTCCCTTCCAGAGTCTACTCAAATCTTGATCCATTTAAATTTGTACAGTGGGTTTGCATTTAAGAGACAATTTCCAGAACCATACTTTTGGAATTCAGTAGATGGCCTATGTCTCCTTGGCAATGCAGTACCTGTTTTATGATTTTGGTTGGCCAAACCTCCATTTTAATATGCAGTAATATGAAGTACAAATTTAGCGAGTGTTATGCTCCATGCACAAATCTCTTCATCAAAGACTCCTATAACATTTGTAAACATGTGAGTTAAAGGATCTTTTTAATATTATAAGCATCCATCAGTAGCTACATAAACAGGGTGGACATCCAAATGAGAGCTACAGTTAAGATTTTGGTGATTAGGGAGCATGAAACAAATTAGCAGTTCTACTTAGTAAGCAGTGCTTGAATAAGACTTTTTCTTAATGTCCCTTTAGCCTGGTCTTTTATGTTTGCAATTAAGTTATTAGTGCCAGGAGATCAAGTGAGAGCTACATAAGAGCCTTTCATTGGTGGTGGTGGTGGGGGATCATAGGTCTTGGTTGCTAATTAGCAGCACAGGAGTACTCCTGTCTCCTTGGGTCTCTAATGGAAATCTCAGCTTGAAGCCTTAGCACCTTTACTATTAGTAAGGAACCCTGATATATCAAGGGATTTTCTTCAATTTCCAAAAGCATTTATGGGCACCAAGTACATTTTTTTCCATCGCGAAGATGACTTTAAGTCACTGTTTATTAACCTTTATTTGGGAATCATCTTTTTTTTTAATTAAGTAGGGAGATCTTTACTCCCATGTAAATCTGATTCCACAGGACTATGGTGGCCTGGGTGTCAAGATTTTAAATAAAGATAGAGGTGGGTTAAGCAAAACCACTTTGACCTAGACTTGCGCTGTTATGGAAAGTCTTCTCACCCAGAGCAGACGAGGCTCTGCTCCAATCCCCCACCACAAATCAATGACATTGCTGGGAGAGAGCCTCCATGTGGTCTGTCCTTCTCTGTCCAGAATCATTTGCCCCTGGAGCAGAAACCAGCCCCCAAGCCATGATTCTCAAAGTGCCCCCTCACAAAAGGCTGCTTTAAGTCATCCTTTCCAGGCAGCTGGGGAAAAAATGTTGTGGAAAATCAGTTCTCTTCTTTGCCGACGACTTTACTCTCAGATCTCATTGGTGTTTCTGTCTCATTTAGTATGAGCTGTGGCAGGTAAGCTTTGCTGATGAAACAGTTGATAAAGCCAGTGTTGACGTCCACAGTAGACAGCATCATGGCAAACAGGACTCTGGGTACCTTGATCATCACTGTTTTCCTTTAGTCTGGCTTTGAATTCGTAGTGTGAGACTCTGAACATGTCTAGACCTTTGGAAATTCAGGCACTAATACTTTTGATGTATATTTTATTGTTTTGATATTCTTGTTGAGATCTGTGTAGCAATTTTCTACTCCAAAATGCCAAACAGAAACTGCCTGGGAGTGGAGTGATAAGCTATAATCTAACATCTAAGAAACCCATCCTCTTGCACTAAATGACTTTTCTACCTGTTCCAGATCCCTTGTTTGTTTTTTACTTATGTATTTACCCTAATGTGTTTCCTTGTGCATACTAACTCATGGTTTTGTTTTCCAGGATTCCAGTTATCCAAGGTTAGCCACTGCATGAGAATACTATGCATCATGTACAATAAGACATTCTGAAGGGGAAGAGGGAAATGGGGGGGAAGGAGGAGGAGGGAACTCCATTTTCTTAGAGAACTCTTGCTAACAGTGTCATGATTATAATAACCTGGGTCTTTGGAGTGGGTATTTTCCACAGAGCTTACTGTGTTTTCTGAAGTATAGTCCATATTAGTCAAAGGCAAATCTTTTAAATGTCTTTGAGTTGACAAAGAACAATAGCAACAACAACAAAAAAACCTCACTGATAAATAAAAGAATCTATACAATATACTACAGTATATTGTTGCAGTTGCTCAATTTTATTATTGTTGTTGATGATGCCTAATTTATAGGTTAAACTTTGTCACAGATAGGTAGGTAAAGCATTTTCTATAGGATGACATGTGATTTTAGGCATCCTCTGTGAGTCTGGAGGGTATCTCAGTGGATAAGGGGAAACTACTCTACATGGAAACATTTATGCTGGTTCCTGGATTTTCTAGGCATTTCCTCCCAAACCTTCAGTACTTTTACCACAGACAGGAGTGGGGGCTACTCACTTCAGTCCCCCAACATTGTTCAGTTTCTTGCCTTGGGAGTGTTAGGCCTTTTTAATTGGTCCCAATGCTCTCTAGGCTAGCCACTGACCCAACCAAACATATACCCCGGACTTTTTGTACTTCAGGACTTGGAGACACGCTCAGTTCAATGTGAATGGGGTTAACCCCCCAACAGGTGACCAGTGGGAAACAAGTCAGATGGTACAGGTAGATAAATTCCTTCACACCTCCCCTTGTATCTACAACACAAGGATAGTTTCTCTCTGCATCTTGTCCAGAGAAGACCCATGTCCAATGGCCAAACCTGTTGAGCGTGATTACAGTCTCTCTCTGGCTAATGGAGAAGTGATAGCAGGTGACATCCCATTTCACATTGGTTTATCACTTTTCCTGTCTCACTCTTCTTTTTATCATGTTCCCTTTTCTTGTTCTGCACCTCCCTAGTAATCCTTGCATCAGGCTCCACTTTTTCAGGAACCCTAGCTAACATTCTTTGGCAATTATAATAGTCTGGGCCTTTGGAGTGGATTATATACTTTCCATGACACTTACTGTGTTTTCTGATATTGAGCCCATATTAATCAAAGGCAAATCTTTTAAATGTCTGTCTTTGATTTTGGGGGGGGGGTAGGGAAAAACTAATGAAAAAAAGAAAAACACACATATTATAATTTATTTCTAATCATGAAACACTGCTGAAATTCATAATTTCTTGATTGCTACTAGTCATAAGGAGGAAACAGTGTTGTTAATATGGTAACATAATCAGAGCTTTCATCAAGATTTTATTTTCACTGAGTGATTTGTCTATGTTCTTGTGCTATCCTTGCTGTTACTAGTTATATGGAAGAGGACAGGTAGTTACTTCTGTGCTCTCTTCTCTCCTGATTGAGATCTCACACAGGTATTCATTATTATATTGGACGTAAGGACAATTGAGCAACTAACAAGTTATAAACCTAATTTTCCCCTTAAATGGAACTTTGGATTTTTTAGAAGTGCAGCTGATGGACCTAACAGAATACAATAGAAGATTTTGAGAGAATTATTTTTTTTCTGCAGGGACTCTGGAGCATAAGAAATCAAATCATCTTTTACCATAAAGGAGTAAATTTTTAGGTAGAAGTTCAAAAGTCCAGGCGAATGGTCCTTTTGAACAGCATGGGAGCTTTTTACATATAACTTGACATATGGCTACAAGGTCACAATTATAAACAATGTCTTTTTTTATATCTCCATTATTCTTACAAACATTTGCCATTTTTAAGTGAATTGCATTTTCATCCCTGCTGAAAATCAATGAAAACACATGTATTGATCAACTAAAATGTTCATTAATCTATTTCATAATCATCCCAGTAATAGTGTTTTAGAGAAAGTAGTAAGTGAGCCTCCATTTCCTTTCAGTCTTGAAACTGAAATAGGCCAATGAAAATGGTGACATGACAGTATGGGATTTCACATTTCAACCTTTTAACTAACCACAACCAGAGAAGGCCCTTGTCTGACCTTGTACACACTGATACAGACATACACCTACACTCACATACATTTGTTCTTATGAAAACATGTCACCTATTGTTTTTATAGATCTCCCAATAGGGAACCTGGTTGGAGGTACTAAACTAATTGGGTCCCCAGGGCTTCCCTCGATTGCTTTTCTGGTATATTAATAGTTCTATTATTTCTTTCCTGAAAATTGAAAGCCTAGGTTAGATTTATTTTTATGTGCTTAGTTTTATTAAACCTTATGCTGTACAAAAAAGTTGGTATTTATCTTTTAAGAAATAGTTATTTTATGAGATTATTTTTCCTTTAAAAAGTTAATTTAGCTCTTTAGTAGGCTAGATAATGTCTCATGTGATTTTCATTTCCCCCATTAAAAATTTGTTGAAAATTCTTCCAGGTTTGCCCATCTACAAAATGGTTGCATGTCCTATAGGAAGTTCTTTCTATTTAAATACACAATTCAAGTAACTGGCACTCACGGGTTAGAAGTGGAAACTATTAAATTTTCAAAATTTATTGTGTTTTCTATTCCAGAAAGCAAGCCCTATTACTAAAATAAAACTGGAGAAAAGTTTTATTATATTAAAAGTTTGAAAGTTGACTGTGTGATAAGGACAATATTCTTTAATAAAGTCAAAGAGTGATGTGAAAAATATACTACCTAAAGAGAGACACGGTCTATGAGGGAGGGATTATCATCTTTTATTACTGGTTCTTACTAGAGAAAACTTTAATAACGGAAATGTTTACCTTGCTGAAAATGGGATGAATTCCTGCAACTACCTTATCAAAAAAAAAAGAACAAAAAGTAGCTAAGGTATTGTTATTGCTTAAGAAAGACCATTTTGTTCTTTGGTTATTTGGATACTCTATGAGCTGTTGCCAGGGTAGTGTACCCACCACCAAATCACACCCGCAGTCTACCACATCATCCATTGTGCAAAGCCTTTCCTTTAAATAAAACAAGATACAATGCTCGTGGAATAGAAATTGGTACACATTAATTGGTTAATTTGACCATATCTTCACAAAACCAAAAATGTCACCTAGGTGAAAATATAAACTCTATTATGTTCATTAGACCTAGTATTAATGTTAATTAATAGATGATTAAATTTTGTATAAAGATAAAAATTTTTGCAATGCATATGTGTTTCTAATCAGAAAAAGCATTAATATTTAAGGTGTTTTATGGATATCATAAATATTTTCAGGAACAAAATCCTGAGCTTAGAGATACATCAATTTTTTTCTGACATTATTTTAAATTGTTTCTCTAGACCTTGATACCTAAATCAATTGCAGTAAAACAAATATTCTAGATAAAAACATATGGATGATCTAGTGTCTGTTTGCCTCATGTTGATAGATTCATGGAGTCATGAAAATGTTTCTGATAAGAGCTTGGGAGATATAAATTGTAATGTCTTACTTTGCAAATTCTGCAAACCAATATATGTCTTAGTTGTTCAAATTAAGGTTAAACACTTTCTCATTTTTTAAATCTTTTGTATCTTTGGTCTTTTTTTTTTTTTTTCCTGATTCAGTCTTATGCATCTGATCCCTGTAAAACAGCTTTTCATCTTTTAATGTCTAGCTGATACATTCTCTTATTTAAGATACATTTGTCCTCACTCAAGTTGAATCAACTATCCTTTTCCCTTGTGTTTAGTTAGCATGTGTGTCTCCTACTACATGGTAAACTCAAAAAGGGCAATGATAAATTTACCCATCCTTATCCCAGCAACTGGTATAGGATCTGGTAGATGACCAAGTAGATATTAGTCAAATGTGTTAATAAAATAAAAAAAAGAATATGTCAAGTTCATATTTATCATTTTTGAAGGCTGTTGGCTGAGTCAGTAGAGTATTAGAAAAGATTAAAGAAGACAATTATAAATCGTTTGCATCATCTGGTAATTTGTCCTAGACTATCAGAAGTAGAGAAGCTATAAGTTCAGGAGTATGAATTAATAATCAAAACATTAGAGAAGATTCTGAAAGCACAGAAGCAGATTATTAAGTAAAACATACTAAGTGGCAGCACAAATGGGACATGTTAAGGTTTCAAACAAAGAACTAAGGTAAAGATGGATTTAAAAGCTATGTTCTATTATTCAAAAGCACCTGTTTATAAACCACTCTACACTGCATCCCTCATAGGTCTCTTTTTTAGAAATTAGCTAGTAAATCTTATTGTTCAGGTAGTCCATCCATCCATCCATCCATCCATCCATCCATCCATCCATCCATCCATCCATCCATCCATCCATCCATCCATCCATCCATCCATCCATCCACCCACCCATCCATCCATTTATCTTCTACATATCGTATGTGGTTAGTGACTACTACCTCTAACTGTGAGTATTTTCCTGGTAAAAATATTCATTCCATGTGTTTTTGTCACTTCACTGTTAGAGGTCATCTGAAGCAACTTCATGGGTAAAATCCTAACTTTCATTTCCTGTAAATATTGTCGTGCGATGCTGGGGAGCTGGAATCGCATTTCTTTTATGCAGTGTCCCTCCAGTAGTTGTCTGAGACAGCAGTGACACAACAGTTTATTTCTTGACAAAGGTCAGTGGACTTTGACCCAGATCTTGAGTATTTTTTAACTTTATTAAATTAATATGGAAAACCAACTCTGTCACTGGGTTACATCCCCAAAGCACACAATAAAGGAAAGAGAATATCCCATCTATTAAGGCACTTAGAATGTTGAAGCAAGACTGATCCCTTCAGATTTCATTATACTTCTTCTAGAATCACTACCCCGTGCCTTCTCTGTATTCTAGGCTTGAACCCTTGACCTCCATCAGTGGTAACTATAAAAAATAACCATAAGAAATATGTTACAGCGTTTGCAGTGAACAAAAATGTATGTTCACATTTAACACAAAAATGTTTCATTGAATTTGTCAGTGTCCTCTATGTAAAATTCTACATGAAGATCTTTTAGAAGTTAATGAAGAACAATTGCCTCAAAGAACTCTTTTTTTCTTCTTTCTCCAACTGTCAGGAAGCCCAGAACCACCTGAAGCTTGATCATAGCTTTCGTGCTGTCTCTTTTAGGAGCTGAGTTTGAATTGCTCTTTTTTCTATATTTTACCATTTTTAAAAAATATTTTATTGATTCCAAGATGACTTTAGTCTTATATAGATGATACAGGAAGTAAATAAATCAGCAACTTTTGATCCTAGTCATTTTAATACATATTTTAATAGTTCTGTTAGCAGCTCATTTGATTCTGTGTTAGTCCAAAGTCTGATTCTGGTGCTTTCTTTTTCAAACTTACAAATGTCAGGAAACTGGCTTGGCAAAAACCTTGAGTATATTGACACAATTGAAGAGCATATCCATAAAGACTTGGCGAAGCAAAAACTGCATCCAACAAGTGAAATTGTCAAGGAAGACTTTGCTTAAGACTATTGTAGCAGGAAGTAGAAGAACATAGTCTGAGCTCAGTTCCACTAAAACAGAGAAGGAACGTTGTTTTTAAGAAATGAAATGGAGGAGTTATCCTGAGTATGTTAAGAATTAGCATGGAGGGGTAATCCTGAGTGTGTTAGCTGGTTTTGCCTAAAGAAAACTTAGTCTTTATGATAGTATAGTTTTACAATATGGAGTAAGGCACCCACCCACCAAAGTTAGAGTCCTACTCTCTCAGAGAAACTGAGAGTCAGAGGTGGAATCTTTCTTTGTATTTACAGTTCAAAGTAATGATGCCTTAGTCCTTAAGAAAGATACTCCTGGGTTGTAAAACTTGCAAGAGGCTTTTAAAACGTTGACATTTCAATTTTTTGAGAAACCTCTAGACTGTTTTCCATTCGGGTCAACCAGTTTACATTCCCACCAACAGTGTCAATAGTTACCTTATCTCCACATCCTCAAAAACACCTTTTGTTCCTGGACTTTTTGATATGGGCCTTTCTCGAGGTGTGAGTCATCTGTCATTGTGGTTTTGATAATAAATTGATGATGAGCACTTTTTAATATGCCTGTTGGCCATTTGTATGTCTTCTTTGAAGAAGTGATATTTCACTCTTTGCCCATTTTTTTTCATGGGTTGTTTGTTTTCTTTTTGTTGAGTGTAGAGTTCTTTGTAGATCTTGGATGTTAGCCCCTTTGCTATACATATGATGTCCAAATAATTTCTCCCATTGAATAGTGTGTCCTTTTGTTTTAGTCATAATTTCTTTCACTGTGTACTTTGATGTAATACCATTTGTTTTTATTTACTTCTGTTTCTCTTGCCAGTGGGGATGAATACACAAAGACATCACTGAAGCCAATGTTACAGAGTGTTTTGCTAATACTTTCTTATACATATTTTATGGTTTTGGGACTTACATCCAAGTCTTCATCCAGTTGGAGTTCAATGTTGTATATGGTGGGACGTAGTGATTAATTCCATTCTTTTGAATGTGGTTTTCCAGTTTTCTCAAAACCATTTGTTGAAAGACTTTCATTTCTCCTGTGTATTCTACAAACTACTATGATACAGAAATTCCATTTCTAGTTATCTCCTTAAAGAATACAACCTACCCCTTTCCCTCAATTCAAAAGGATATATATATATAATATATACTTGTATGTTGATTTCAGCAGTATTTACAAAATGGCCAATTTACTGAAACCTAAGTACTCATGACAGATGATTAAAAAGATGTGGTATATATTCCAATGGACTACTACTTAGCAACAAAAAGACAAAATCTTACCATTTGCAACAACATGGATGAAATAGGAATGCATCATCGTAAGTGAAATAAGTCAGAATGAGAACAATACCACTTGGATTCAAAGCAAAGAACAAAGCATCAGCCAAAAACAAAAAACAAAAACAAAAAACAATAATAATCCCTAGAATAACTGATGGTAAATTAAAGCTAATACTGGACTGAAAGATAGTGGGTAGCTGTGTATGGAGGGTGCCCAGTGGATATTGATATGGTGGGGGGAATTTGGGTGCCTTTCTGGGAATGGCTGGTGATATACATCTGAACAGGTATGATCCTATACCTCTGAATCATATACAGTGCTGTAAAACAACATTGCCTCAATAATATAAAATTAAAAAATAGAAAGTTTACATTTTAAAAAGGAAGAATTCATAAGTTTTTTTTTTCTTTCAATAAATGGTTTAAGAAAAGGGAGATCAATACCTAGAGTTTAGAAGAAACCTATTTGTCAAGTTGAGGAAAAGTCAAGGCTCTTTTGACTGAGTAAGGCTGGGAATAGTGATTGAAATTCTTTTTATTATTCTCACTAAAAAAGAGGTCTCAGTTCTAGTTCCTTCATGTATGAAGCTGCCATCTTCCTGGCAGTTTGGATCACCGGCTTTATAAAATTTCAGTATCAGTCAATGATATCATCACAATGAAAAATATTTAACATAAATTCTGTAAAGATTTAGCCTACATTTAGGTGGAAGAGTAAGACCTCAGTAACTGTGGAAAAAAAGGATTTTGGTGTTTCACAATCCAACATGACGAGGTCCTCATACAATAATAAACTGTAAAAAAATAAGTTTCTCACTCAAGCTGAAAGCAAGTGAAAGGGAAACGGTCAGAAACAATAGCTGCAGGAATGAAACTGATTTATTATTTCACTGAACCATCCCTTCAGGAAGCAATATAGGCTGATAGTGATTCCTTTGATATTTGGGTGACTTTGAGCTTATGGGGAAGCCAGTGTGATAAAGGCAAGCCTTTGGGAGCTGAATCAGTACCAAATTTGATGTCTGTTTTCATTATTTGATGTTAATTTTTGTAGATGAAAATGACAACTGGAGTTATTTAAACAGAGACCAGATGGGAATATTGGAAAGGAAAAATACTTATTTTAATAATTCATCCTTGCTCAGTTTTTACTTTGGAGAACTCTCATAATACAAAACTCAAAAGAAAACAATAACAGCAGTACACAACAGAATAACCACAATAACAACAACACACAACAGAATGATTGGACATTATAAGGTTGTTAACAGAGGGACTGCTGTGTTTAATATAGAGAAAAGATTTTGGATGCAGAATGAAAATATGGTGCGATTATTAAAGCTAATTTTCTTTCTAAGGAGATGGTTCAATTTATTGAAGCCCTGTTTGAACTCAGGTCAGAATATTTTCTTTTTTTTCATTAATTGTTCATGTAGACCTGAGAGTCACCCAATGGGAAACTGGTCAAACAGTTACCCTGAATGACAGTTGTAAGCTCTAGGCAAAATCAAGTATCAACTTTTCTATGTGAGGTTATACTTTCATCAACAAAGGCACCTATTAATAAATCAAATGTGGAAAGAATATTTCATAATTTTTCTGTTGTAGTAAATTCCAATTTTAGATTTTCAATCTTACTTTCAACCCTGAGTGTAGGATTCCACTCTGATATATGGGCAATAAGGAGATGAAGAAATAATAGATAGTATCTAATCCTTGAGCTGATGTATTAGTCTCTCCTCTGCTTCATTAATGCTTTCTGTGTAAGTGAAGGCATGCTTCTAATCAATACTGAGTTTTAGAAAAAGGCAAATTTTCCTCTGTTAATCATTTTGTCTTAAGTATCTAAAAAGTAAGTATCAAAAAGACATGTGAGACTTTTGTCTTCTAAGAGTTCCCCATGACTGGCTCTGTTACTATATTACTCTAATAGTTCCTCTGTTTTTATTATCATTCACAGTTTCCATCTACTTCATAGATGGGCTGACTTTTTGACTCACAGTCTTCATTCTCATTCCTACTGTCACCCTTTTGCTCCTTCTCTTTGATTTTCACTTGATGGATTTTCTGTGCTAGGTGGTGGGTGGGCTAGCAACTAGAACTCATGTTCAGATTGACTGAGCAATTGTCCGTGAATCTGGAACTGTGAAGTTTTTCACAAATTAGAAACTCCAAAATTCACACAGTGATGGGTCATTGACTGTGAGAGCTGCTGAGCAGCATTGTAGGGAGGCTTTGTTACAGCAATCTGTGTCCTGGGATTACCCCTTCTTCCCGTTCGTCATTTCCCAGTGGTCTTTTATTTTTTTTAATTCATTTTATTGATTTGTCACAATTGTGCATTAATTGATCCCTCCTCCTCCCTCCATATCCCCCTTCTGTATCCCCCTCCAGTCATTCCATCTCCCATTTTTCTGCGATTTGTTGGTTGGTTAAGTTGATGTTCAGTTGTTGGTTGTTTGGCCCGTTGTTCTCTTCCGGTATCTGGTAAATGTGTTTTTTTTTTTTGCATATATATGTATATTTATATTTATATTGCATTAGTCCATTCTTGTGTACTCCGGGGCTTTCCCACTTCAATAACATTTGTTAACTATCCTGATCTTTTGTGCTTTTCACCCCCCCCCACCTTCTTCCCCCTCCTCCTCTCTCACTCCATGGTTCAGTCCCATTGGTTATTTTCATTTTTTCTTGTTTGTTTGTTTTTCCCTATATCCATCATATAAGTGAGATCATCCTGTACTTCTCTTTTTCTTTTTGACTTATTTCTGCTAATATGAGTCTTTCTAGTTCCATCCAGGTTGCTGCAAATGACATGTGTTTGTCCTTGATGGATGCGTAGTATTCCATTGTGTATATGTACCACATTTTTTTTTAGCCAATTATCTGTTTAGGGGCATTTGGTTTGTTTCTAATTCTTTGCAACTGTAAACAGGGCTGCAATGAATATGCGTGTACAGGTGTCCTTTTGGATTAATGTTTTCATGTCCTCTGGGTAGATTCCTAGTAGTGAGATTGCTGGGTCAAATGGTAAGTCCACTTTCAATTGTTTGAGGGTCCTCCATACAGTCTTCCATAGTGGCTGGACCAGTTTGCACTCCCACCAGCAGTGTAAGAGAGTACCTTTTTCTCCACATCTGTGCCAACATTTGTTGTTGTCTGTTTTATTTATATGGGCCGTTCTGACTGATGTAAGATGGTATCTCAGTGTGGTTTTAATTTGCATTTCCCTGATTATTAGTGATGTGGAGCATTTTTTCATATGCCTATTAGCCATCTGTATCTCCTCTTTGGTGAAGTGTCTTTTAGTTCTTCTCCCCATTTTTTGAGTGGGATTTTTGCTTTGTTTTTGTTGAGCTGTAGGAGCTCTTTGTGGCTCTTTGTTATCAGACCCTTGTCACTTGTCTGGAGGGCAAAAATTTTCTCCCAGTTGGTTGGGTTTCTTTTTGTTTTGTTTATTGTCTCTTTTGCTGAACAGAAACTTTTTAGTTTGATATATTCTCAGCTGTTTTTGTTTTCCTTTATTTTTCCCAGTGGTCTTCTTTACATCACAGCTCACTTGGGTATTTCTAAAGTTCACACAAACCTGTCACATGCATTCTATATTTTCTTAATGGCAAATCATGTATTTAAGTTGTAATTGGAGATTTAGTGTGATCTAAATGAAAAAGTCATCATTTCATTGAGAAAATATCAGTGAATATCCTTGATCAAGGAATGTTAAGGAATAGAGTCTATAAAGGTGAGAAAGTGACTAATAATAACTTGGGAAACACCTGTTTTTCTTCACCTGTTTTCTCTAATTTTTATGTAGTTTGTCTGCATTAAAGCTGGAGAAGAAAAGTAGAGAACTTGATATTTGCAGTAAACTCTGTCTTAAATGTGCATCCTGGGAAGCAATCATTACCATAGTCTTCTTTTAAAAAAGGCTTTTCTATTTATTTTTGCTCTGTATGATGACTGAATTCAGAGAACTTGAAATAGGTAATTTTGCATGTGCTACCTATAATCACATTAGCATTTTCTTTTTGTATTTTTAGTAAAGGAGAACTGGGCATGAAGCTCTGATCAAAAGGTGAAAATATTTTCAGAGATTTCAAGTGATTCTTTTTGTTAGATACCAATCTTCTGTTCTGTTTTCAGGGACTACAGAAGGTGGTCAACTGAGCATGAAACTGACCTACCTAGCTATAGCTAAAGCGTGACAAAACTTTTCTCTAGGATAAGCAAGGTTTCTCTATTACCTTGCTATATTAAAGGAAGTTCATGGCAGCCCTACTTCTTTTCTAGTAGTTTTAAGTGGCTTTAGGTCAGACACAAAAGTAAAGAGATTTGATGAAGACATCAAATAAGGGTCTATCAGGCTGAATAGAAATACAGAAGGAAGTAAGGATGTCTTTCCCCCAAAGCTCTATATAATATTGGCTCAAACTCTGTGTCATTGTGAATGTATGGAATTGGCTCACTGAAGCTGAAATTCAGTTAGCTGTATAGAAGGAATTCAGTTAGCTGTATCAGTGATTATTTAAAATATTGTCAGGTATTGCAATAGTCCTTGACTTGATGGTGAAAATATACACGGGAAGCAATGACTAAAGGCAATCTAAGCATTTTGCATATGGAGACATCCATACTCATTTCATGGGGCAATATCTAAGGTCTCATGTGATCATAGTTTTCATTTACTTTTAGTTTGTTTTCCATAAATCCCTATGTGATTATCTGTATCTTCTGTGTACTCGATTGAAAATAAAAGGCATATTTCTCTGAATATATTTCTTTGTGTTTGAAAATTAGATCATGTCCAATAAACAAATGGAAAAGGATAAAAAATTAGATATTAAACATTAGGGTGTGCAAACAATTCCAAAACCTGTGTGACTCCAAAAAGGCCCTGAACAATCAAAGCATTCTGAGAAAAAGGAATAAAAATGGAAAATGGAGCTCTCTCTCTCTCACTCTATTTTTGACTACAGGTTATACTATACAGCAGATTATACTAACAATCAACATAGTATGGTATTGAAACAAAAACTGACATACAGATAATGAAATAGAATTGAGAACCTAGAAGTAAGCTACTACATGTATAGATAGCTAATCTTTGGCAAAAAAGTCAAAGATAGAATGGAGAAAGGAAAGCCTCTTCAACAAATGGAGCTCCAAACCTGGAGAGCCACACTCGATTATTGTTTATTACAATTTGCAAAAATTAATTCAAAGTGGGTTAAATACTTGGATGTAATATTTGAAATAATGGACAACATGAACAATATACTCCTGTGCCTAGACTGCAGAGATGTCTTTGAGACTCAACTCCAGTATCAAGAAAAGCAAAAACAAAAATAAGTTAATGGTACTACAACAAACTACAAAGGTTTTGTACAGCACAAGATCACCAAAATGTACAGGCAGTGCCTGGAAGAAGATATTTCTTCAGGATATATACTGCATACAGTGAAAAAAATTGCCCTTCACTGTTGGTGGTAATATAAATTGAAACAACTCTATGGAAATGGTATGGAGATTCCTTAAAAATCTAAAAACGGAAATAATGTATGATGCAATGATTGCTTTCCTAGACATTTATCTGAATAATATGAAAACATGACTTTGAAAAGATTAAACACACCTATGTTGATCTATATTGATAACAGCATAATTCACAATAGCTAAGATACGGAGACAATATGGATACCCACTGAAGGATGACTAGATCAAGAAGTTATGGTATATATATATATATATATATATATATATATATATATATATATATATATATATATATATTCAGTGGAATAATAGTTGTTTATTAAAAGCGATAAAATCTTGCCTTTTTTTGTGACAACATAGATGGAACTTGAATTGATTCTGTTGAACAAAGTCAGAATTGTGAAGGGTGGTTTCCCTCACCCATGGAGTGTAACTAAATAAGTGATGTAATGGATTACAACAAAAATGAGTTTTAGAGTCTATGAAATATATAGTGGTTAACAGAGAAGTAAGGAAAGGGGGTCATATGGAAGAGGCAAAGGTTGGTAATGATTGTGGAATGGCACGAGGAATTTGGTCATGAGTGAGGCTTATGCATGCAGAAAGGTGAAGATATAGCCCTGAAATATAAGTGGTTTTGCAAATCAACGTATTTTTTTAAAAAAATATTAAGTTATGGTATAGGTACTCAGAAAAAGAAGGAAACTGCCATCTTTTGGGGGGTTTGAGGAGTGTGTATGTGTATGTGTACAAAATATTGAAGTAGTTACAAGGTTATTCATGAATCTTTTGACATTGTATAAATAATTTTGGGTATATGTGCATATTTAATATGTGTACTTTCTGCATACTTTCCTATTCAGATTCCCAAAGTGATCTTTGTAAACAAAGTTGAGACACAAAACTGCTTGAGTCATTATATTTTATGAATAGTTTTACATAAATTATTGGGAAGAAGAAATACTTTAATTCCCCAAATAAAGACATATATTTTTCCCATTTTATTTCAAGTACTTTCTGATATTTCAGGAATTAGTCGTATAAATTAAAGTCCTAGGCATAATTTTAAAGCAGACTTGTAAGGATTAATGAGTATGAGTTAATAATAACTATGAATTCCCTTTGCAACCACACACATTTACCTTTTTTTTGGACCTATTCTCCTTGAATAATTTCTGTGTTTCTGTTATTTCTGTCAATGCTTGTTTGAAGACAGTCATACTACGCTTGTTTGAATTTGGCTAACAGGTTAATTGACTGAAAAACTAGATAACTAATTATGTTACTTGGATTGATGAAACCTCTCATGGGTAAATCCCACCTGCAGTGAATTTGGTCTCTGGGTTCACTGGTAATTTAACCTGCTTCTGGGTAGGAAGCAGAGAGGGTAAATTGATATTAACAGTCATTAAATAGTAGGCAGGAATGTGTAATTTGACTGTTTAGAGCTCTCTTATTGATCCTCTTTCTCCAAATGGGTAAATCAGTTTAAAATGAAAAACAAAAGCATTTGGGAAAAACATGTCATTCTTGGTAGCCTGTAAAGTACGTATGTGGGAGCTGGAGAGTCATACTTCCCACATCTTCTTAGATGGTAGTATAGTGGTTAAACTTTGGAAAGCTTAATTTCTTTTCCTGTACCTTCCACCATACGGTCAACTCCCCAAATCAGTGCCAAGCTAGTCATATTATAGTTACCAAAATATTGGCCTGGGCGAAATTGTGGGAGTAAGAAAATTTTGTAAAGCTAAACTATAAAAATTTCAATATGGCTTGTTTTATTTCTCTTCGAATCTGGGAGAGTTGAGCTAGTCATGAGTGTGGGAATGAGACATTTTCCCAAGGATAGAGACTATAAAAGTCAAATGAAAGTTGTCTGAAAGTATGGGACAAAGTCTGCTAAAAACTAGGTAAGAAGGTGTGTTAACCTTAGAAGATACACTTCCTGCCTCATATTTAAAATCATGCAGTTACTTTATATATTTCAAATTTGGGGAAAATTAGGATCAAATTAGAAGAACTTATATTTTAAATGACATTGCTGATACACTGGCTAGACTGAAGGCAGGAGGTTGTGGAGAAATAGCATCTGAGAGAAAAATGTATATAGTTGGTTTGGCAGAGTTTGTTTTAGCAGTAGCAAAGCCACTTTCCCCTGATCATGTGACTCCTCAGTATTGTTGGATTCACTACTACGCCAAAGTCTAATTTGGAGTCCCAAGATCACAGTGATTAAAGTAAATATGGGGTGCATAGGAGAGAGATGACAATAATAAAAAAATGTGGTACATAGCAATGTGTGAAATTTTGCTTACCATATTGAATATGGTGATTTCCTTACAAATGGAATTGGTTCAAATTATGTGTAGATAGATAAATGTACAGAAAAGATAATATGTATATAAAGCATGTTTGTATTTAATATATACCATGTGAATAAAAGCAAATCAGAAATAGTTCTGCAACTCCACCTTAGAGGATTTTGGTGAGATGTACAAAAGCAGTATACTTTTACCCTTAAAAACTCCCACTGAGTTACTTAATATGAGAAGTGGTTGGTGGTTTTATATGATTTGTGTAGTTCTGATCTTACAACTCTAGTAAGAATGATTCAGCGGTGTTGACCATGAAAATTAATATTAGAATAGATAGAAAATGAGTATTCTGAATTATCAATTGCTAATGTATGATATGAATAAATTTCATGTCAAATCTTAAGGAATATTAAAAAAAATAAATAGAGGCCTAGAAGCTAGCAGTAATAGATAACTGGGTGATCTATTGCTATGCAGACACAGCCATGTTGTCATTAGAATTAGGACTCTTAATTATAGAGATTGACACCTCTTATTCATGGTTTTTGAGTATATAAGTAAAGTTTTCCTAAAATTTTGGGAATGGAGTTATATTATTTCTGGTCATGAAGGGGAAGGACTCTGAACATCTGCAACCATTGTGAAAAAAGATCTAGTGTTGGACTGGGAAGGTGAAAATGTGATGGCAGTAACAGGTTTTTTGTTTCATTTTTTGTGATTAATTTAGAGACTTGTCTAACATGGTAAAGTGTTGGCAAATAGCTTTACTGAACTGGGATATATTGAATCTAGGTATTTTTATGTGATTTTTAAATCATTTCTTTTCCACTAAGAATGAGTAAATCTGTTTATAAATAATATATAAGTCCATGGGAGTATAGATTGGGATGAGATTAAAAAAGCAAAAGAGTTAGACTGAGAGAAAAATATATTCAAGAGGAATGGAAAAAGTAACAAGATATTGAGTGTGGTAGTGAACACAATGATTTTAGGAATTCATGTTCTGCTATTTAATGTTTGCTATTTGTCTTGTTGAACCTTGGCTTCCTTTTACAAATTGAAGAATGTTATTATCTCATTCATAGAATTGTTAATACTGAGTTACATATGCCATATGCAGAAACCTTGTACAGACTCTAACACATAAAAATGCAAAGTAAATGGCAGTATCCTGCCTGTGTTGCATTCATAGTATGAAATGACTTGCTTCTCCTAAGTGGGTTTTATGGTTCACTGGTTTAACTGGTTCATGTATATTTTCTCTAATTCATTGAAAATGCCAAATGGAGTTCACAAAGTGGTACAGATTGAGTTGACTACAGTGTACTTTTCTTTTAGACAGAAACTGAGGCCATCACAAGTTATTATTATGAAAATAGAAATAGAATTGCTGATACAGACTATTTTCAAAATCATAAATAGTGTATCTCTTTAGTTCTACAAATTAAAAACTTCTTTTTACTTTTTTTGTATTATTTTAATTTTAAGTGTATGAAAGAGATAGTTTAATAGACCATTTGATGACTTGGAAGATGTCTGTAAAGCTAATGTGCTTGACAGGACTGTATTTCTGCCTCGTACTACTAAAGGATAGTGCTTTTACTTTTATATATATGAGAGAATCAAAGTGATGTCATTTCAGAACAACTAAAGATCTTCTATATAGTTAATAAAAATAAAATGTCATTCTTCATAGTGACCACAATTTACTTATTTCATAATTTTGGTACACATAGCTTTCATATATCATAACATGATTTTAAATACAATTATAATGTTCAACAACATATAGTTAAAGTGTTGAATTAAAATTATTTAGGCTACAGTAAATATATGTTTATATTATTGAGGTTCCTTCATTTTGTAACACTGTGTATGTGTTAGGAGTAGAGATTTCTACTTCTTCAAATGTATGTTGTTACTACCAGTCCCACCAACAAGTACCAGCAACCCTTCACCTGAACCCATTGGCATCCCCTCCATGTTTTGCTTCTACCCACACCCCTGACACTACTGGCAACCTCGATTTTGCAGCCAGAGTCCATGGCTATTCCTTTCTTCTCTTTATTTTCTAATATTCCACACATGAGTGAAATTGTTTCATACTTGTCTTTTTCCTCTGACTTATTTCAATTAGCAAAATCCCTTCCAATTCTACTCATGGTGTTGCAAACAACAATATTCATTTTCTTTTTAAAAAAATATCTTGAGTAGTATTCCATTGTGTATATATACCACATCTTATCCATGCATCTGTCATGGGCAATAAGATTGTCTCCATGTGTTGGCAACTGTAAACAGTACTGATGTGAACATAGAGGTGCCTATGTCTTTTCAAATTAGTGTTTTTATATTCAGATGGACACTTACATGGGGAATTACTGGATCATATGGCAGATACTTAAAAAATTTTTTTGAGGGACCACCATATATTAGTATAATATATGCACACATTCATTTTTTATGATATACCACAAAACATGATGTTATAATGTAATATTGCTTCAATCAAAATTAAAATAAATAGGATTACAACAAATTGGGGCTCAGCTTTCTGTTTAAGAATAGAGAATGAGTTTTGATAGTAAATCTTTGGGTTTTTATATTTCTCTAGTGCATCTAAGTAAAAGCTTGTGGACATGATCGGCAAAAAACAAACAAAAACAAAAAAGAACCCTCAACTTATTAAATTTTAAGTCAGTTATATCACTTATGAATAATACAATCTGAAAACCTATTTATGAACAGTGCATGCAGTGAATTTCCAAGAGAGTCTGTTCCATGTTTAGTATAGATGGAAAGAGCACATCTCTAGTAAGTTGGGTTTCAAATGTAATTTAAAAAAATTCAGGCAAGTCCCTTGCAGCAATGGAGATTAGCTTCTAGAATACCCATTTATATCTCTGCAGAGAAGAATATGGCTCTTTTTACTAAAAGAATTAAAAGAATTCTTTTTACTAAATTTACTTAAAAGTAAATTTACTTAAAATTTACTAAAAGTAAATTCTTTTTACTAAAAGAATTAAAGCATTTATTGTGTTACTAGGGGAACTGTGTCACCATGATTCCTTTTTTCCTTCTTTTTAATCTGAAAGGGTTATGTGTTACAGATTTAAAATTACTGCAAATAAATCTATAGTTATTTCCTACTCAATAGTAGAAAATAACACCTGATCAATATTTTCAGTAACTTAAAAAATTCTTAAGTAGCATCTGATTACATTACAATTTTTATGATAGGTCTGACAGTATCATTAAAGCTTGATAAAAATGACAAGGAACTCAAGTCATGGCTGTGCTTCAAAACATGAAGACAATCAGGTTTGGCAGTTATGTCCCCTGAGGAAAGTCTGCTGATGAGGACATGGGGCTCAGAGGGTTTCTTCACTGAAAAATGGAGCAGAAGCACCACTAGGGAAGCGCCCGTCGACAGTGATGGCAGTGACTGCAAGGTACCAAGGATAAATAACAACTGAAGCAAATATAATCGAAAAAATCAAGAGGCGAGTTTGCCAAGGGCTGGAAAACTCCTCTAAGCACTAGAAATGAGAGCTTCTATGCAGTATTATATTTGATGGTATATTCGTATGTTTGAGAAGTGAGCATTTGGTCATGGTGTGTTCACTGATGTGATACAGGCTGAAAAAGAGCAATGTGAAAGTGACCATCCTCCTAGAAGGCCTGATATAGAGAAGGTAGTTGTTGGCATATTGGAAATGTTTTGGAGTTGGGATCGGAGATTTATTACAGAAGAGTATTGATGTCAGAGATCCTGCTGGAGATCATTGGTAGGGGAAAGAAAAAGATAGTAATAGCAGGTAGTTTGCAGATGGAGGCAACAATGTTGGGTTATTTATAAATTGGGAATTAATAGAAATGAATGTAGACTGAGAGGAAAGATCTAGTGGAGAGTATGAGTGGTAAGAAGACAAACTAAAACAGTCAATTTTGGAGGAGTTTGGAGTACAACTGAGATTCCGTCTTTTCTGATCATATGTTAATAAATTGTAGGCCACCCTCTGCAAAGGGTAAGAGCGAATGAGATGGTGGCAGAATTAGTGTGAAGACTGTCAGTACAGAAGATAAGTGCTAATCCAGAGTTTTGTTTACCTATGACTTCTTTTTGCAATTGAGAAGCAAATTTGAAAGTCTCTGAGACACTCCTGAATTTACTCTCAGGTTTGTTGCACAAACTACACTTCTTACTAATACTTTTTTTTTGAGAGTAGGTCTCACTATTTTTGCCCATGGAACCACAGGCTCTTGTTGCCTGGGGTACCCCAGACTCAAGCAATCCCCAGCCTCAGCTTCCCAGGTAACTGGGATTACAGGCACGCACCACCACGCCCAGCTATTTTTTTGGAACTAGGTCTCACTATGGGCCCCAGGTGGGACTTGAACCGTGATCCCTAGCCCCAGCCACTTCATAGGCTGAAGCTTGCAGGCACGAGCCACCGTGCCCGGCGTACTTCTTACTAATACTTCTTTATGAATCCTTATATAGTGGCACTCTGCATTTTCTCATTTAAATCTCATGCAACCCTTTTCATGATACCAGCCAGTGTTCTCCCAAATTAGTGCTGACAATGCCAAGACTCAGGAAAGTTAGGTTTCTTAATGACAGTTAGCAACTAGCAAGTGTCATAGATGGAATCCAGTCTCCTCTGCCTGCATGCAAACACTCACTTCCAAACAAACTATTTAGGAATTAAGGAATCGCTGTTTCAAACTTAATCTGATTTGTGTGCTTGTAAGAGTATGAAAAAGGTTTGACTTATTACATGTGAATATTTGCCTCAGCTCAATTAAAAGCTCCTGGTGTATGGGGACCCCTACCTCATTTGTATCACGTGGGAGATTTTGTAATGCTAAATTCAGCTCTTTCCAAAATTTTGTTCCTTAGAAAAACTCTTTATAGGCATTCATTTTCCCTAAAGATTAATCAAGGTGACTTTTTTTTTTTTTTTTTTTTTTTTTTTTTTTGTGGAGACTAGGTTTCACTATTTTTGCTCATGGAACCGCCAGCTCACGTTGCCCCGGGGTACCACAGACTCAAGCAATCCCCAGCCTCAGCTTCCCAGGTAGCTGGGATTACAGGCGTGTGCCACCACGCCCAGCTATTTTTTTTGGGACTAGGTCTCGCTACATGCCCCCAGTGGAACTTGAATCATGATCCCTGGCCCTGGCCATGGCTTCCAAGGCTGCCACCTACAGGCATGTGCCACCATACCCAGCTGGCATTTTGTATTCTAAGTAATAATAGAAGACTTCCTCCACAATGGAGTTTGGAGCAAGTTGGAGCTAACCTGCACCTGCCACTCTCTGTGCCTTTCATGATGTCATTGAAAGATTTAGAGGGCATTTTATGGCCCTGAGTGGGATTTCTTATATTAGATTCTAAGCATGGACAGATTGACCAACATATCTTTCTCCTAATACCTGTTTGTCATTATGTAAGTTAAATGCTACCAAGAAAATAGAGTCTATTTTGTTATACTGGGAAAAGACCTATTTAGAATTTGTCAAATGCAGCACACATAAATAACCCAGGGAAGTCAGTCACGAAGGACTTTCAGATACTTAAAAAATTACTTTCCCCCCACACTACCCTAACTATTCCATAGCTGTATTGAAATGTGCTCAGGGATCTCATGTGTCCCAGACCTGCATCAAAGTCAAAATCCCATTTTGTAAAGGATATAAATCTCCAAATTTGAAATAGCTTTTGAAAATGTTTGGAGTTTTAATTTCATACTTGCCTAATTTTAATGTGGGTCAAGAAAGTGGAATGGCATATGCAACTGGTAGTTGGAATAATAGGAAAGCATCACAAAGAAGCAAAAAAAGAAGAAAAAAAAGCTCGGTTTAAACAGTATATTTTGAACCTGTATGTGGAAAAGAAATAATTTCTTGATTTAAATAAAATGACATTATTTTAAGGCTAGTCACTGTGTTATTTTTTGAATCACAGAAGTGTTATGTCTGCAACAATTTCTTTTCTTTTTTTCCAACCTGCCATTCCTATATCAGAATCCTCTGCTCTGACTTTAATAGCCTTCTTCTTCCTTCTTCAAGGTTCTTCATGCTTTAGTCTTAGCAATGGAATTGCTGGCACAACTTGCCTTCACTTGTGCTTCATCCTTCCTGTTCTTTAAATTACAGCCTCCTTCTGTCCCACTGAAATTTCCTCAGGACTTTGAAGCTAATTTATAGTGATACTTTCACTGCCTCCAATTATTAAGGAGTGATAGGTGGTAATGATGAGTGTACTTTACAACAGAGTGAGCCTGTTGAAGTCAGTGCCCTCTTATTTGCAGTTTATCTTCAATTTAATAACATTGATTGATTCATAAAATTTGCTTGCTAGGAAAGTGTTTTCAAAGTAGATTAACAGCTCAATTATTTTACTGTAATTTTACTATACAATTCTTGCTGTGGATTTCAAGGTGACCTTTCTTTTTTAGTGGCAGATGGTTGATCAGACATTATACAAGTTAATCCTACAAAACAGGACCAACCTTCTTTAGAATATGGTTACTATAAACTCTAGATTCATTATGATAATAGCCACTGACCAGTCCTTCTGATCCGAAGATGCAGGAAAAGTTTGATTGATTCCATGGCAGTACATACAAGCACATTACTATTTTGCCTTCTACCAAAGAGATGTAGTTTGTTGGAATTCTCCCTCAACAGTGAGACTTGGGGACCAATCTCAATTCTATCTCTTCGATGCTGGCTGAGAATATCAAACCTGAGAGAGGAGCATTTCATATGTTGAGACAACTGACAGGACTGTCATGCTGTATCCTTCCCCATATCAGTCAGTATCTTGGACCATGATTAGGAAATTCAGCTAAACAAGACTTGTGCAGCTGCTAATTATTTTCACTACCTATATTAGTATTTTATGTGCACCCAGTTCTTCAGTGGACTAAATGTTGAGAGTGTTTGCTTAACCTGATTACATGCACCAAATAACTACTCCTATCTCTAAATTTCTAACCCTAAAATATCTATACCTAAAAAGAACAAGTTTCTTCTAAGCAGTCAGTAAGCTGAGTCTGTAGATAATTTCCAGGCCTGCAGGAATATTTGAACTGTGTTGACTTCTCACGGCTCTTCCAACACTGACCTGAAAGCGATAAGCCAGTGTGTATATATCTCTTCTATTAGGAGACAGGTTATTTCTCCAAAGCAGCTGGTAAGAAATTTTCCAAGGTGGCTTCTGCTACCCTACCATTTGCACCCAATTCCTAACGTAGGATTCTATTATTGATGGCTGGATCCCCATTTTATTTTGAGTTGAGAGAATTTTTACCTTGATTCATGGCTTTTGTCATGTTGTAATAACTCTTCTAGCTTCTTCCCTTTCCTCATGAGTTACTAGAACTCCATAGGCTTTCTTGTTGCTCTTAACTTTTGAGACATTTTCTTTGTAAAGCATTTGGTGATAAAGTCTATTAGGAGAACCATATAATACTAACATTGCTGGGTGTAACTGTGTTTAATTAGCTGATCAATGCTCTTACCCAGTATAATATTTCTATTATTTAGCTTTTAGGTCCAACCTATAGTCCTCAAATTTCAGAAAACCTAATTTCACAAGACATAAGAATAACAAACCTTCTTTGATTGACACTTAACTAATGGCTGAAATATATAATTATTCCTAATGTAATATTAAAAAATCAGCATATTAAATAATTACTCCACACCTCCTCACCACCTGTTCCCTCATCCAGTAGCAGTTATGAGTTTTTTTGTATCTATACACCTGGTTATTTTTGTGACTTTTAAGATGTTATTATATAATTCATAGCAGGATAAGCCATTGTGGATTTAGTTTCAGAAATTAGGTTTGACATCTACATCTATTATATTTTTAAGCAGTGCAGCATTGGACAAATCATTGAATGATTCTGAATTTCAATTTCTTCATCTGAAAGAAGGGTCATGGCTATTTTGTCTGTGTTATAGAAGTCTCTTAGGTAAGATTGTTCTTGCTACTGTTTCATGGCTTCTTCTGAGACTTGACCACTAAGGTGAGGCAGATTTTAGTGTTCCCAAAAGGGTCATTGCTTGAGCACAGTGAAGGAATGCTGTCCTTTTATGAGTTGAAAAGTAGATTGATTTATCCTGAAATTATAAATGAGTCTGTAATAACCTGAGGGTATCACTTGATTACTTTAAGTCAATGACTTTATAAGCTTTGCAAAAGTTCAGGTTTTATAAGAGTCTCTAGCATCACTTTGAGGTCCTAAAAATCATGTTTTAAAAGTACATTTTTCTGGCACTATTTCTTCTGTTCCTGGGCCCAAAGCTTTTTCCAGTAGCCTGTGCACCACTCTCTATTTCTCATCACAATTTACGCTATTCAACCTCCATCTCAAGATTTAATATAATTGGCCTTTTGCAAAATGTTGGGGAGAGATATTGTCTCTGATATCAAGGGGCTCAACAGTGTAGTGAGTAAAACTGAAAGGAAAGTAATAAAAATTAAATATATTAAACTCTAGGAAGAGGTAGACACCTAGGATTTCACTAAAACAAGGATGGAGGTGACCAACATGAGCCCAATTTAGGACAGGATGTGGTGGAGGAAAATAGGGGACTTCAGAGCAAGTTAAGAGACTGATGTGCTTTTTATATAGCTAAGAAGACAGAGGTGACTCCATGTTTAGTGAGAAGCATCCACCAAGGCATAGTAACAAGAAAGCTTAGTTTGGCCAGCAAAGAACTGAATGGGAGTCTTACTCAGGGAACTGTCCAGAAGTGTTTAAATTAGGACCCTCCAGAGAACGAGAACCAAGGTGAGGTATACACACAAGTTTGTGTTTATTATAGGAATGTGAGATTCAGTACAGAAATTGTTTCACATCCTTATGAAGGTTGAGAAATTGTACAATGTACTGTATCCAAGCAAAAGATCCAGGAAAGCTAGTGGTGTAATTCAGTCTGAACTCAAATACCTGAGGTTGAAAGGGTCAGTGATATAAATCATGGTGTCTGAGGCTAAAACTCAGAGAGCCTGGAGCAGAGTATCAAAGGGTATGAGAAGACAGATGTCCCAGCTCAAGCAGAGTGTAAATTTACTCTTCTTCCACCTTTGTGTTTTCTTCAGGCCTTGACAGATAAGGTGATGCCCACCTGCATCAATGAGAATCATCTTTGCTTGGTCTGCTGCTTCAAGGACTAATCTTTTCTGGAACACCCAGGAAACATACCCAGAAATATTTTGCCAGTCATTTGGATAGCTCTTAGCCCAGTCAAGCTAGCACATAATATTAACCATCACAAGATGATATTGTAGAGGTGAGCAAGGATCAGATCAAGAAAGACATGGTAGACCATTCTATATAACATATATATCTTTTATCATAGAAGTGTAAAGAATTTAATGATTTTTATGTAGAGAATGATATAATCAAAATTACATTTTATGAAGATCAATCAGGCAACAATGTGAGAGATTAGAGTTCACTGATGGAGTTTGTCAAAGTCAGCAAGTCAGATTAGAAGTGTAATGTTGGTTCTGATAAATATTGAGACCCTAAAGTGGAAAAAGCCTGCAATAAATATTTGTTAAAGAAATGAATTAATCAAATCACCTATTTTAGAGGGGGCACTGATCCAAAGAACAGAGGATACCTAGCTTAGGCTGATTCCAAACTTTAATAAAAATCTGCCACGTTCTCTTAAGATAAAAATATTCTGGAACAGAGTGAATATGGAATGACAATCAAACTTATCAAAGCTTCACCAAAGAGCAATGCTAATCAATGTCAATAGTCCACCAGGGTTCCTATGGATGGCTACTAGAGAGAAGGGTGATAGTGTATATTCATGTGTTCCTGGGTGAGTGTTTGTATCAGTGTGTGTGTGTGTGTGTGTGTGTGTGTCCACGCGTGCATGTGTTTGCATGGGTGTGTGTTTGCTAATCGAGGTGAAGGGAGGGAGAAACACTGTGAGCCTAGGAAAACTTTATGTTCATTGTAATTCATAAAGTAAGAAGGATCACATCAATAGAAGGTGACTCATAGTTAAATGAGGTTTCTCATCCATAAGGCATGTATTGATAGCAAATACTGTGCTCACAAATGCAGTCAATTGATGCACTAACAACATAATTCCAGTGATTTTAGCTGTGACAAAGAGGTGCCTAGATGTCAACCAATCATGTAAGAATCTTTAAGGAATGATGTTGTCTTAAGACAATCTAGAAGAATTGTAGATGGCCTTGTGTGGGTATCCATTACATAAGAGAGCTTTGATTTATCAGGCTTTTATGAAAAAAAGCACACTATTATCATGTTTGAATAGAGGCTTCCTAATGCTATAATTTATATTTATTTGTAGATAAAGATCTAATTTTCAGTTTTCATTGTGCAGAAGGTTTGGAAATTCTTTGAGCTTGCAGTGAAACTGCTGAACAAGTAGGTTGTGAAGAGCTGAAAATTTAGAAAAGAGAAGGCATAAGATTGAGATATCTAAATGTGACTTATAAATGGATATAAAAAGTAGAGTGGAAATTAAAATTCTTCCAAGTTGTATTATTTGATTTAAATAGAGTGCAATTTCCATGAACCAGGAGGAAAAATCAATATAACAAGAGTTTGAAATGTAAAGAAATGCTTACCCAGCACACACTCCCTCAGTTACCCTGACCCACTCCTTTATGAGGTTGAAAAAGTGATGGGGAGTCATGAAAGAGCACTGATTTCTCCCAGGAAAACGCTGTGAGAATAAAGAACTGCTTAATAGTTCAAACTAATAGATTGCTCTGTATAAGAATTCAATATCCCCAGACTTTGTAAATGAAGGGAAGTTTTAATATCAGCCTATGGGATTTTTCAGTCAAATTTTAAATTTTGGAACTTGTGGAATTCAGTATGCATGTATTCAATAAAAGCACATGTCACTGCATTTTGGATATAATGAAGCAAAAAAGGAGCATTGCTTCCTGGTGAGGAAGTCTCCCAATTTATGTTTCATCAAAATTGTATTACATTTGGCTAGGTGCGCTTTGTGTTTATCTCTTGACATTGTATTGGAATATATGTTTTTTATTCCCTCCTCAAGTGTGAAGACTTTAAAAAGCTAAAAATTTGATCTGAAACATTTTCATTGCTAAGGCAAGTATTTCCTCCTTTTTCATTGCTCTAGCATGTAACAATAAAATAAGATCTTGAAACTTCTTATTATTGCATAAATAATCTTGTTAATAGAAGAGATACCTTGAATTCTTCGGAAATTATGCAAAGACTATTTTAAGAACACTTAGTTTGTGTTCCTGGAGTGCTTGACAGTTTTCTTCAGAAGGCTGCTTTGTAGAGAAAGTAGTAATTGTTCAACCTTTCAGCATGAAGCATGCAATTTCTCAAATGTGCCCTGCATAGGTATATTTTAAGAAAGGTTTCAATTCAGTTGCTTAATTTCTGTCTTTGCTAGACCCACAGTGATTATAACATTGGAAAATGCCTTGGTGTGCTGCTTGTTATCTGCTGCTAGGGTTTTGTCACAAACTGCTAGTTTACAAGAGATTAGCTGCTAAAATGCTCTCCTGATTAATGTGTTCATTAATTAATGCAGCTGCTAAAATGTACTGCTGATTAAAATACTGCACACAGAGAACACTGGAAAAACTCCCCAAATTAATCAACTGCTCCAGGTGCATTTTTATCCCAGAAAAATCTCAGATTCTGAGTTAAGAAAGCAACTCTGCCTACTCTGGGAGCCACCTCGGCGGTCCTATGGTAGGTCCTCTATTCTCTTACCTTGGGTTTTAAATTCACTCTATCTCACCAGTTCCAGAGAGGCAGGCATGCGAAAGGATTAGGACAAATTTTTCTCTTTTTCTCTAGCAGATCCATTTTCTCTAGAGGTGACACTGTCTTAGGAACTGAACGGCACTAAGCTGTGAGTTTTGTGGTGACATATGTGCCCAGTCAAGTCCCAAACTCACTTTTCACGTAGTTGACATGTTAGAAGTTTGAGACAATAAACATTTATTCCAGGTGATTCTAATTCTGGTGTTCCTTCCTTAAGACCCTGATCCTCAGAGTTCACATTTTCCTAATGAAACAGGAATTAATAAGTACCATGTGGAAGACATTGTATAGGTAAAGAAATTGGATGTTTTTACTCCCTTAAAGAACTTCATTTTAATGACTTGAATGCTGTTATTCTCAATAGTTTGAATGGACCTAGTAAATACTATGCTAAATGAAGTCAGATGGGATGAGACAAATATCATATGATTTCACTCATTTGTTGAAGGTAAACTAAAGAACAAAACAAAAACAAGCTATTAGACAATAAAAATGAAATGGTGGTTACCAGAAGGGAAGAGAGGAGGGAGTGGTGTTGGATAAATAAGGCAAACAGTGTTGATTATCTGGTGGAAGAAAGGAACCTAGGTTTTTGATGATGAATATTATGTGGAATATGCAGATACTGATTTCTATTGCTGTACCAGTGGAACATGTAATGCTATGAGCATGAAATCAGGTAACAAAACAGACAAAGCAGAACACTTATTTAAACTTACAGATGGGAGCTGCTGGCCCTTTAAACCCAACTACTCCTTAGGTTCATCCCAGCCCAAGTGAGCAGTAGCAAGACCTCTCTAACCTTAAGAAGAAACAAAAACAGATTTACTCATTAAAAAGGCAAAATAAACAAAAGTCACTGAGGGAACAAGGAACCCCTTTGGTAATCTTACCAACCAGTTCAGTCTCTAGACCAAAAACTGCACATGGCTCCTTCAAGCCATGTGCTCCACAAAACAGTGGCTGTCCTACCTTCACTTTACATGAAAAAAAAATCATTGATCCTCTTCCAAAGGCACAGTTAGTCACTTCAAGCCAATAGAAACCAAGATGGCGTTGTCACACCTCCTTCAAAAGTGGAAGATTCAAATCCAGTGAAGAAACCAAGATGGCATCATTGATCCTTCTCCAGAAGATCCAACTCCAGCATTCTTTCAGTTTCAATTCTAAAGTGGCCTGAAACCAGCAAGACTTACTCCATACAACAACAGCAACCACTTCAGACTTCTCACATTGAAAACAGCAACACAGTAAGTTCTCTTCAGGCCTCCAGACATTTCCCAAACTTTGCTTTTTCAAACTTAAAACAAGTTTTCAAGTACCACGATTCTAAGTCAACTTACACAAGTAACAAGTTTCTCCAAACATGCTTTCCTGAGCTCCTCACTGGTCTCAGGCTGGGGATGGAAGACCACAGCATGGTTTCCTTCCCTGCCCTGCTGCTCTTCATGGCAGCAGCAGCTCCAAGACTTTCAGCCTCCCTGCTGCTCCTCCTCTCTCCTCCTCTCCATGTCTTTCCCTCCCTCTGTCTCTGTCCTTTCCTCCTTAAATCCCCTCATGCTGCTCCTCTCATGAGAAGGCTTAACTTCCCTTCTCCAAGTTTCCATCACAATGGCTACCATTCTAATGCAGCACCACCATGCTGAGGGCCACAGCCCCTCCCCCCCCAATTTCACCACAGCACCCCTATCAAATCGATGTTGCTTTAATGGTTTTTCTTTAATTATAAGAGTAAAATGACAATCAAAAGAAATTCAATTTTGGGAATAAGGTAGACAACATTTTGTGCCATTATCAGGCAACAAATGGACAAGTGTCAAATTAGTGGAATAAATATTAAGAACTATGGGGCTGCAAAGGAAGAATAAAATACTTACACTGTAGTTATATCTTTTTCATGAACTGGGAATTGATATAAACCTTGAAAGATTAATAGGTTAAGGTTGAAGGATGCTGGTTATTTGACATAGTGAAATCACCAGAATAGATGTGTAAAAATGTATAAGAGGGAACTGGTTTGGAAGTAAGTAATGTTTAGCCCAGGTGACACAACTGAGGTCAACTTAATAAGACCCAAGAAGTGTTCTGAGAATGAGACCCATTGCTGACAAAACTTAGCATTAGCTAGAGAAAAAAACAATCGTTTTTTTTCTTTTTTCTTTCTTTTTTCTGTAAGAAGATTGGGTGAGAGAGACACTGGAGAGAAAAAGACAAATTAGTAAGATTTCCCATAATTCAAAAGCTATTTGTGACTTAGTAAACAACCAATCCAAAACAACAAAGTGGGTTGAGAAGGAACCTTAGATAATGGACTGAGAAGATTCTGATAAAATCAAAACACAGACCCTTGTTATTCTTCCATTTGTAGTCAATAGAGACAGTCAACAAATTATCTTCCTACTTGTACTTATAGATTTTATCTAACCTTGAGGTTTTGTGATGACATTTAATTAGGTTTCTGCAGAGAATTCCTGCAGAGGTTCTAGCACCATTGCTGTGGGTTGAATTGTGTCCCTCCCCAAAGATAAGTTAAATTCCCAATTCCTGATACCCTGAGTGTGACCTTCTGTGGAAATAAATTCTTTGCAGATGTAATCATGTGAAGATGAGGTCATCACTGTGTGTCTTATCCAATATGACTGGCACCCTTTTAAAAAATGAAGAGATATGGAGAATAAGCACACTAGGAGAAGATGGCATGCCACGGAGAGGCTGAGACTGGAGTGTGCTCCAATCTCAGGACTGCCAAGAATGCCAACAAGTGTCAGAAGCTATAAGAAGCAAGGAAGGACTCTTTCTTATAGGTCTTATCGGGAGTACGACCATACTAAATTTTTACTTTCAGACTCCTAGACTGAAAAATCTGTAAGACAGTAGATTTCTATTGCTTTGAGCCATCCAGTTTATGTTCCTTTGTTCCCTAAGTGCTAAGATATTAATAGTAATTTTGTAGTTAAAATTTGATGAGTTCTTGCTATGTGTTACAGTGTGAGCTCTTGCATGCATGACCTTACTCTGTTCTCATAATATCGTTATTGGGAGATTTTATTATTACTCTTTTCATATAAGTGAGAGACAACAAAAGACTTATCTAAAGTTTCCCAAATCTCTTTGATTTCAGTGTTAGTACACTATTACCTCATCAGGCAAGAAGAAGGAAGTCTCTGTGCAGACAAAGTAAGGCAGGGTCAAAGATTTTGTAAGCAAGATTATGAGCAATTCTCAATGTAGGTCTCCTGGTACTCCTGATACCCTCATGGTATGAGCAAATCAAGTTGTGTCTTATTGCCAGGCTCAGGAAAAACACCCATCTTATTTATGCAGATTCATCGGCAACTAGGAATTTGGCTTGGATACTTGCAACACTATGTGAATATTTTTGCTTAGAAGTGCTGAAAGTTTGAGCTGGGAGCTTGTGGTCAAGATCCTCTTGAGTCAGAAATAGGCCAATGGTTTTTGTTTGTTTTGTCCTTTCTTATCAACTTTATGTGTTCTGTAGATTAGTGAAAAGGTTGACTTGCCCCTATTTCAAAATTGGAGTTTAATTTTGGTACATAAACTGTTATCACCAGAGAAATCACTTCTGTGGCTTAAAAAATTAATTCAGTAAAGCACATTGAGAACTCAGTACAAGTTTGCCTGGGGTACAGAGATGCCAGCATGAATGAATTAGACATTGATATTATTTCTTCTATTCCACCTAGCATAAAATTGTTCCTCAATCATAGTTGCCTTTAGTAGGGTTTAATCCCTAAAGATAGAAAATAAGCTCTTGAAATACATACTTTTTACTTCTGTCTAAGGATTTTGCAGCAAATATATAGCTATTTTTTCCTCACTGATAGATATATTTTTCTCCTTATTCTTTAAAGGGCTGGGCATTTTTTAAAAGTTGGAAAACATATTTAAGGCAAAACAATTCTACTCAAGGTTCTTCTCTCTAGGTTCAAACTTAGGATGTTAAAACTTTTAAAATTATCTAAAGTTGATGCCTGGGAAAGCTCCTTAATATATTTTATTATTTGAATACACTATAATTTTTATAATAGAATGTAATACAAGACAAGGAACTCATGTATTGAAGTCAGCGTAGTAATCTGTGATAAGAGCCAAAATGTAAAGATATAATCATTGCCTTCATAAGCTGCAGTCTAAGCTACTCATCTGGAGGGCTCAAAAAAACTAACTCAGTTAAGTTTGCTCCAAGATGCCAATCTCTATTTATCTTATTGTTTGGTGCCTTACTCTATCTTTGTAAATTAGAATTGAGCCAGGAAGGGAATCTTATTGGGGAGATACTAAGGTTTTACATCTTTTTTTTGACATAAAATACATCTTTACTTATTTCTTTCACATTTTTGGGAAACATATATAGAAGAGAGTTAAAGGACCAAATATAGGAATGCAATTAAAGATGACCGAACATTTTTAAACATCTATAGCATTGTCAAGCTAGTGAAGACATTATATGTAGTTCAATAGCAGGATAGTCAAAGTGAGATTTCATTGGATCTCATCTAATACTTATAATATCAGGGTCACACAGAAACTCTACATGTTGGTACTTGATCCATGAATTTGCATTTTTCTTTTTAACTAATGAATCATTTGTTCACCCAGCCTGTTCCCCACCTGTTCCAGATCTGACCACACTGAGGGGTTGGATATAGTTGTGAAGGTATGCATGACTCAGCCTAATTTAATTAATGGCATACTCAATGCTAAGTATCTCAGGAAGAGTCATTTTGGATTAGAAAGGAGTAGTTATGGGGCATTGCCACCCACAAATTTCTTCAGGGCTTTTCCTGAGTTTATGGCTGAGCTGTGGGATGAAAAGCTCTTAAACATGATATATCAACAGCCTCAGAAATCTCCATGGGGTCTGCACTAATTCAGCCAGGACTTTCTGCTACCATAAAGAATTTAAACACTCCTTTCCAAGGGCATCTGTGACCTTCACAGATCCATTTAGCAGGTCACTTCAAAGTTAAAAAACATAAAAGTGTTTTCAACTAGATAATATATTCTTATCTTAAACTCCAATCTCATTCACATTATACGACATCATACAAGTTACAATTTGCTGCCTTCCTACGCTCTATGATATGATTTCTGTTACAGGTTTATTTTAATGAGAAATAACTTTTTCAGGGCTATAAAATTTGCCCATGATGGCAGAGCTTCCTTTGTGGGCAAGGTGAAGGCTCTATGTAAGACAGCAGAGGATGGTAGCTAAGATACTTCCAACTGCAATGATCAGAAAAATTTGTTGGATTTTTACTTTGTGACTTCCATTAATTTTTAAGGGGGAATGTTGTTCTCTTGGGTAAAGGCAGGATGAAGCAGTTTGGTTAACAGTTTGAATTCTAATAGCTTGAATTAATTTTATTAAATGCTCAAATAATACTTGAATGAATACATTTTAGAAAAAGTTATTTCTTGGAAGGTTAATTTTATCATAAATATGAAACTGTATATATATTACTACCTTATATGAAGCTTTCTTCTACTTTAAGGTATTTTCCTCATATAAAGGTCCTAGCAACTATCTGAAATCACTAGGTCAAGAAAAAGCATTTTATTACCACTGTACTGGAAAGAAAACTTGCAAATAGTTTGAATGGTTTTTTTCTGGGAAAAGAAATATTTTGCTGTAAGAATACTCAAATTCATAAATATATTAAAATATGCTTTAATCTCATTAGTAATAAAGGAAATTATAGTTGAAACCATAAGTGTTACATATCCACAAGAATAACAACAACTTATAAGATGGACACAACTAATTTTGATAAGTACAGAGAGCAATACGAATCCTTATCCATGACTAGTTGGGATATAAAGTAATACAGCTTATCTGAAAAATTGTTTGTTAGTATCTATATATATATTATTTGATGAGTGGTTCTGTCCTTATTTCTAGCAGAAATGTGTATGGTAGGCACCAAAAGATGTACTTAAGGAGATTTAGGAGCTCTGGGGGAACGTAATACAATGATAGATAATTCAACTATAGGAAAAGATAAACTTTTGTCATTTGCATGGATACAACTGAAGGGGGGGATTATGCTAAGTGAAATAAGTCAGAAAGAGAAACTCAAATAGTCGATGGTGTTACTTATATGTGGAATCTAGAGAAGCAACATGCAGTTAGATAAAGCCACATCAACAACAAACTCTAGAAATTTGACTGTAGAAACAAGGCCTTTAAGGGAGAGGGTGGAGCACCCAGTGGAGAATGCACACATTGGACTACTATGGAGGACTGCGACTGCTCTGGTGGTGGGTATTGTGTGATATCAACATCTGATGAGGGAGAGCCTACACCTTTGAATTATACACAACATTGTAAACTAATGTTGCATAGACTGAAAAGTATATAAAATAAATGCAAACTAAAATATTTGAGATATAAAATAAAAGCAAACTAAAATATTTGAGATCATGCAAGAAAAAAAGATGTAGTAAAATTGTAGTGTAGTCCCAAATTTAAAACAACTTAAATATCCATGAGTAGCAGAATGGATATATAGATTCTGATAAAATCATACAAGGGAATACTGTGAATGAATGAGAACTGACTACCACTTAATTCAAAAATCATGACAGAATGACAAGCCTAATAATTACAACAATCTGGATGAAAACAACTTTCGCATTGTATGATCAAGTCCCAAAGCAGGTTCCTGATCAGTGGTGATGGAAATTTTTGTGCATGTTACCTTTGGGAAGGAAAGTTCACTGATTCTGTGGGGGTCACAGAGATAGCTCAGAGTGAGAGAACTGTTATTGCCCTATATCTTGGTCTTTGAATTGGTTATTATGTTTATGCATATTGTATGTAGGTGAAATTTTTATCTTAAAATAATTAGTGTTTTGTCTTGTAGCGAAATTGTTCTAAGAGCTATTTGGTGACAAGTAGACAGAGGACCATATGTGATTCCTGTTCTCTTTATCCTCATATTTCTTTTGCTCTGCAAGTAGAAGCTTATTTATTTTCCTCTCCCATTACCAGAAACATGACAAGTTCAGAATAGATGTAGTTTCTTTTCTCTGGATCAGTTTATCTTTCTGAAAAGCACAGATTGTTAGCTCTGTAAGTATAGAGGATGTTCATGGAAAGATCAGATATCAAAATGTAAACAGGTATAAAACAAAGTAACTTCTTTTTCACTTCATAATTTTTAGCAATGTAGATGTAAATTAGCAAATTTAGAGGTGGGACTTCTAGGAATGGCAAAGGGATATATAGTAAGAGCAGAAACAAATGCTTAAAGACATTATGTATGTACATGTATAAGTACAGTGATCAGGTTTCATGGGAAAAGGAGTGAAGAATGACATAATATTCTGAGATTTGGTTTTAAAGTCAAATATTAATTTCCTTCTAGGTGAATCTTCATTTTCTTCTAGGTGAGTCGTGTTTTACATTGTGGCCCTATGATAGATCTTGCATCCAGTTTCTATTTGAAATAATCACTTATTGAGGCCTTTGCTGGCATTGTAACTTGTTTAATGCTCTCCTGTGTGTAGCCTGCAACCTGCAGAAGCATGAGGGACAGAAAGCACAGGCAGAAGGATCCCTGAACTAGAAAGGCACATGCTCAGAGGGTAGAAAATGCAACATTTTCCTAGTATCGCCTTATAATCAAGTTGCTGTCAGCCTACATTTATTGTGGTTTTGTATTAAAAAAAAACATGCTGTGAAATATTTATTTTATCTTATACTCTGTTTACAATGATTGCAATGCTGTGGGACAATGATAAGTGTACCCAAAGCTGTTATCCAGCTTAGGACTTCAGTAGGGATGGGGACATCCCTGTTATTTATTCAGTGATCTGGTCAGTGATACACTCACTATCAAGTGTTCCAGTTTATCTGCATTAATGTCCCAGACATTAATGGTCACCCTTTGTGAGCATAATGATTTAATGAGCATGGATTTAAGATTCAGTGGATTTTTTGTGCCACTAAATCTGGAAGGAAAGAAGCTATATTTTCATGCTGAAGCACTCCTATGATGCAACAGTGAACTTGTTTTAACAAGAAAATATGATTTTTTTTTAATCTCAATGATAGACACATTAAAGTGTGTTCTGTCACATAAACTCTGACTCAAATGTGATTTGCCTACTATTGCATGACTTTGCTTTATTTGCTTCTTGTTTCTTTATTAAATAGGAAAATTGAACACCTTCTTTGTAGCTACTATTTGCACAGACATAATAGTGGTTATGAGTGAGAGATGCCTTCTCCCTAATTTATATTTTCCCCTAATTCTTCACTACTCCAATGTAGAACCCTGCTTTTAGCCTTCATTCAGTAGTGACTTATTCCTGTGCTCACAGACAGTTTGTGGAGCCTTCCTGTGTGCCCACTCTGCTCACAGAGCAAGGACAATGTCCTTCATAACCTGACCTGAAGGAAGAGCAGAAGCCCTGATTTTTGTCCTGGAGTGGACTAATTTTTAAGCAACCGCCTATATTTTTCCTTTTATTCCCCCCTAGGTGACCAAATGGTTTGCTCATTAAAGATGCTGGAGAAGAGTTATAAGGTTTTATTAGAAATAAAATTTTCTCTGTTTTGTGCTTGTGTTGAGGAAATCAGACTCACCAGGGAAGACTCACACACTCACATTCACACACATACTCAGATTCAAGTCAGTTGCCTTATGAAAGTGAAGTAGGTAAAGAGATCTTGGGTACTCACTCATTTCTGTTCAAGAATTTCTTTAATTTTATATATTTTAAAGTTTCCATATTATTATAGCACTGCGAATGATTGCCATAGGTGTAGTTTAAGATGTAGACAAAATGGGAATCAAACTCAGAAGAAGGGAGCAACATGACTAACTACCTTTCAGCATTTCCCCCCTTCCTGGGCTTGCCCTGCTATGGGTTGAACCACCACAGGGCTACATTGCTCTCCTAGCCTGACTAAGATGTCAGGGAAGACAAAATGAAACAAAGTAGAAGTTTTTCACATAAATTCCATAAAATGTAGGAAAAAGAAAACACAGAAAAACACCAAGTAAATAATTCCAATAATCCTGAATTTCTAATCTTAATCAGAGGTCCTTAACAAAAGGTTCACAGAGCTCACAAGACTGGTCTTTTCACTGTCTGTATATCATCCTCTTTGGCAGATCTTTGCAGCTCTCTTTTTCTTCTCGTTTCCCTTCTCCTCCCACACTTAACCTACACTAGTGGGGAAAATGGAAATCAGAGAGAGGCCCCCTCCCCACAGGATTCTCTTTCTTTTCTAATGACGGTCCTAGAGCCATTGTAAATTTTAAGTTTATGTGTTTATTGAATGAAATTTAGAGGATTGTTATATATATATATATAATATATATGATCATATATACATAAATATTCACCTACCAGAAAGTAATTTTTAGCATTTAAAAATATTTATTTGCAATCTAGTGAAATGTTCCAATTCACTAAACAATATTCTAATTTATTATTTAAATGGATTTTTGTTCTATTATATTGATGTTCTGTAATATGATGTGTAATTGTTGAATCTGGTGTATTTTTCAACCCTTCCTATATTCTTAACATTTTAAATTTAGCCTTATTTCCTTTTGTCTTTACTTCTTTTCCTCCCTCTTTCAACCTCTCCCCTCCTTACCTTCCTCTTATACCTTCCCTCATCTCTGTCACTCATAAACCAGTTTCAATGGCAATATATACTTTTTAAAAATAAAATTAAAAGGGTTTTCAAGATGAGAGATTATCTTTGACTTTGTTCTACAGTTGGAGTAGGTCTATAGTGCTTGTTTCTCCTAAAAAACAAAACATGTTCTCTTCAAGGAGTAAAAGAAAGGAAACACTTTAAACTTAACAGCGAGTTAAAGTTTTTCTTTAAAAATACCTGGTTCCCTGTTCTCTGATAATAGACCTAATAGTTCTTATGATGGGGAGATTTATTTTTCTTTTTCCTTTCTGCCTGCTTTGATTTGCACTGAATTAATATTGTGTCTGGATTCGGTGGGGTGCACATTAATGAATAGGATGAAAGCAGTGGCATTTTCACTCTATAGTCTAACACAGAAGACAGGGTTGCAGCCACCTGTGAATGTCTTTGGTGCCCTGTCTACCACTGGTTGCTATTTTCCAGATTCACTCATTGTATTGGTAGGGGCATTTTGGAAAATTAATTACTCTTCCTGAACCTTAGATTTTACAAACACAAAGTGAGAATCCTTATTGGATTTGGGTTTTGTTTGTTCCTTCACTTTAAAAGCTATTTTATTTTACTGATGTAACACTGCATTATAACATGATATGTTTCAGGTGTGCATCATCATAGAGCACCCATATATGCTACATTTCACTCACAGTCCATTTTGTCTTCCTTTGTACGATTGATCCATTCAGCCAAATTTACCTACTCCCTTTCACCTTCTTTTCTGGCAACCACTGGTATGGTGTTATCATCTAAAAGTTTATTATCATTTTATTTAGTTCACTTGTCTTTTTTTTTTAACCACAGTGAAATTACACAGTGTTCATCTTTCTCCATCTGACTCATTTCACTAGGCATTATCCCCTTAGGTCTATCCATGTTGCTGCAAATGGCAAGATTTCTTTTTTCTTTTGTACCCCAGTAGTATTTAAATCACATCTTCTTTATCCACTCATCTGTCAATGGGTTTGTAAGTTGTTCCCATTTTTTGTCTAATGCAAATAATGCTGCAATGATTATGGGGGTACATATATATTTTAAAATTAATGTTTTTGTAAATAGAAATGGAATAACTGAATCATATGGGATTTCTATTTTTAATTTTTGGATGTTTCTACATACTGCCTTCCATACGATTATCATTTGCAATCCCACCAGCAGCATGTAACAGTTCCCATCTCTCCCCCTCCCCCCCAACATTGTTATTTCTTGTCATTTGGATGATAGTCATTATAGTTTTATGTGCACATACAGCTGTGAGAAGTAACCCAATGTGGTCCCATATACACTTTGCCCAGTTTCTCCCAAGGTAACACCTTGCATACCTATGGTATAATATTACCACCAGGACCTCATTGAGATTTCACCAGGGACTTAACATATGTGTACGTGTGTTTGTGTATGTGCATGTGTTTTTCATTGTATCCAGACTGGCAGTTTTTAAATTGCCTGGGACTTGCCTACCACGCACCTTGTAAACCCTCAACAAATATCTGAAAATAAATTTTGCCTAGCTAGTCTTTTCTTTTCCGTTGTCCAAAAGAGAACCTCTAGGAATTCTTGGTCTTTTTAGATGCATTGCAGTTAAAAATGAGAATTTGTTCAGTGATGCAGAACTCAGACTTAACCTCTTAGTTCTTTCATAGGAGAAGGTGGCATTGTTTAATGGCAGGACCAGGACTTGATCCCAACGCACATTGTCTGACTCTTTTGACTAGACTTACTTCCTGAACTTGTTAGGATATCTCATCTGGACCAGTGTATCTCATGTGTGTAAGTATAACATGTATGAGATTCTGTTAAATTAAAGACCTTGATTCCATAGGTCTGGAATGGAGCGTGATAGTCTGCTATTCTAATAGGTTTATAGGTGATGGTGATGCTGCTGATCTCCTGCCATTTCCTTATGTAACAAGACCCTTGAAAGCTTAGTAAATCTTCAGAATTCTAGTGCTTTGAGGTTCTGTTTCAGAAAGTTTAAAGTCTGGAAATTTGTATTTTTGTCTAATATACTAATAATCCTCAGGGTAAATTGTTGTTAGTGATACAGATTATCTCTTATGCCAGTGCTATCCAGACATTCTGATACCTTCTGGTTTATTTGAAATGAGTATTATTTATCTTGTGATTAAAATATTTGGTGCAGTCAGTTTTTTTTCCTTCCCTTGTCATATCTTTTTTGTTTGTTTGTTTGTTTGTTTGACATGGCTGTTTTTTTTTAAACCAAAATTTCAGGAAGAGAATCTTTTACTGGAAGATTTGGTTTAACTTGTGAAATCACTTGAAAGTATTAAAATAATATCAGTGCCATTCCATTTGATACACACAGATTTTATCAGCATCTTAAAAACTGTTCCTAAACCTAAACCTAATACCAACTCTTTTTTTCTGGTCTAAATAACATATTGGGTGTGGAAACAGAAATTTCTTATCATTTCTGAATTCTTCCCAAGGCCAGATAAAAAGTGGTGCTTAGTACCCTGAAGATATAAACAGCTGGTCATTTGATAAAAAAGAATCATGGCCAGAGAGGAATGGCCAGATTCAACTATAAAAGCCAAAGTTATATAAATCATCAAATAAGATAGGAGTTGGAAACTATCATTATAAGCAAGTTGTATGAACCCCTGATGTTTTTAATTAGCCATGAAATGTGACTTGCTTTGTAATATTTTGGAGCTTCTAAAAAACTCCTAGCTTTTAAATCAAACTTTTTCTACTTGGCAGTAGCACAGCAGGCTTACAAAATAATTTACAAGCATTTACTTTGTTAGTTATCCCTTTTAAGCAACCCTCAAGGGGAGGAAAACATTATTAATCCCCATTTTATGGATGATGGGATTGAGGTATTAAGATGACTTGAAGCTCTGATTTAGCTACCACTTGCATTTTTTAGTTTCAGTCCAAAGCCCTCATCTTTGTGTATGCCAGGATGACTGCTCTGTTGTGGATTATCTTGATGAAGAACATAGAAATAACTCTCAAAACTTCACTTAAACTACTGAAAATATTGGAATAAAATTAGCAGCACTGCTTTCTGAGTTGGAGGGACTAAATTCAGTTTTGCATGACTACGTTTTTTATTGCTATTCTTTTAAACTTTTGGATAGCTTCAAATAATTCTTACCTTAGGATTACTCTTTTAGAGGCATTTACTTCAGTCTTTTTCAACTAACAATAAAGGAGAGATGTTGAAATTCTAATTGAAATACCTATTAATGGATTATAAACCATACTGGCAAATTCTCTTAATATTTTGTTCATTTGTTAGAATAAACACTTTAATTTGGTGTTTTATGCTTTTGGAAATATATTTTACATCCAGGTATTTCTTTAAAATACTTCCTATAACCTAGTATACTGTCATACAAATCTGAAAAATAAGGTCATTGATGCTTTTCACAAAACTGAAGATAGGCAGAGGCAGCAATAGAGCCCTTTCATTATGGCTTCTGCTTATATTCTTAAAGCAAAGGAGGGAACTGAAAACAACACAGTGATCATTACTCCCTCCTCCTAGACTCAATTCATGTTGTTCAGAATTTAGTGTATATAACCATTTCTCAAAGTGTGGTACTCAGTAGCTCAATACCAGAATCATCTCTGGTTCCTGATTAAAAGGAAAGATAATTTTAGCTCCCCAGGCAGCTACTAAAAGAGAATTTGGGGCCAAATCCACAATTTTGGAATCTGTGCTTTAACAACCCCCCTTCACCCATGATTTTCATATTTACTAAAATCTAAACTCCACCGCATGAGGTTAAGAGGCTTGATTTGCATTGACATCTAAGCTACTCTGTTGCTCCTGGGACTGTTGGAGATCTGTGAGTAACTTTGGGATTGCTTTTGTTTTCTACAGAATGAACATTTTTTTCATATACGTTTCAATTACTTTCTTACTGAAATAGCTTACAGCTAGCAAAACTATTTGAACAGTGGAAGTAGTCCAGGTTAATAAGATGGATGTTCCCAAAACCCATTCACCTAACATTTTGACCCAAGAGGGTGTTTTTTAAAGGAAACTCTGTGACTCAGGGTAAACACCTGGGACTGTCCTTAGATTTATTCTTCCTGGTGGACTTTCTGGCAGTGGCTAATAGTGACAGAACACCTGTGCTTGTTGTAGAAGCTGCAGCAATTTTTCTTGGGTAGGCAATTTGCTTTAAGTATCGTCATCTTGATAACCTTCTTATATCAAGTGCTAACTTTGACATCTCCTTTAAACTGCATAAACATTTTGGTGACTATGGAGCACAGCTGTACAGTAACCCAGAGCTAATGGTGGCATGAAGTATAAAGGGTCACCCAGAGGTCTCCGCTGCTTTGTTGCACACTGTTATGACTTCAAGATCATGTCCTAGTTACTGGGGTAGTAGGTTAGATGGAAAAGCTTCATAAACTATAATGTGCCAGAAAAATATGAATAAAATGATATTATTAGCAAAATTGTTAAGAGAAGTTATATAAAATAATGTTATCTTCTTTAAGTTTGCTCAAAGGAACAAAAACAAGGAATGTTCCAGAAGAAAATTCCTAAAATATCAGATTTCATAGTTTTGAGATTTTATCAACACACAAATTTCCTATTTTAAAATTTTTTCTATCATCTCTTTTCACAGAAATGATTCCTGTCAGCTGTTTCCATTGTTACATATGCATTCTTGAGAATTAACTCAAACCTTAGATAGTGAACTAGAGTGAAAAAAGGTCCTTCTGTATAAGAAATGCCCAGGGCTTACTGAACCTAATGGGCATTTACAGTTTTGGCGAAGGAAAGGAGGAAAGAAAAGGAAATTTTGGTGTGATTTGGACCAAACATCATATCCTTCTTAAGTTCCTCCTCTATAAGATCATAGAAATGTGCTGAATGACCTGTAATGGAATTAAAACTTTAAAGTCTCAATGAAATGTATTAGAAGAGAGTGAGAAAAGGTTATAAAAATAGAAGACATAAGAGGAGGAAGGAACAAAAAGAGAGGGGGATGGGCCAGTGTGTGGTGGAGCATCCCACCCATTACCTGGGCTGTGATTTGGTGATATGGAGCAAGGAAATAGCTTATCTACTATTCAAAGGAATTAAATAAACAAGTAACTAAATAAATCACAAAAGTCATAACTAGTTTTCTTGCAGTCAGAGTGATTTAATATCCATTGGCCCTCAGTTAGCTTCATGAATTATTCATGTATCCCTTTGGGTACTACCTGTATTCTGTAGTTGATCGAGTTGCATTGCATCACTGATATAGGCAGTGTCATGCTTGGCTTGTAGAAGCCAGTAAATTGAAGGCAGTTTATGGGAGGAATGCTAAAGGTGGCTGTGATAAATCTGAAAAGTTACTTCAGTTCATTTGTAAAGCCTCTGAAATAAAAAATAATGACGCCAGTACCAGTGGTAGGGCACTTAAGCTATTCCGTTTCTTTGTGTGCTAATAACTATGAAAGTTAACTCTCACCTTCAGTGTCATAGAAGTTTACACCTAATAACAATACATGGACAGTCTCTCTGCCAAATGAAAATTCCTTGACTCTTTTATTTTGTTGACTCTACCATCTAAGTATTCTATTAGAGCATAAATGAATATGGATTTTTAACAAGATTTTAGTAGAAATCAAAACGTATATGTATACTGGTTGAGTTTAATTTTTAGAAGGAAATACATCTGCACTGAAAGCACTAAAATTTAGATTTATTTGTGTGCATCAAAGAAGAGTTGGAAATTCAGTCAGCCAGCTACATCACTGGAGGGAGCTCTAACTTCATGACAGAATAAGTCATGTTTTGTCTTTATCTTAAATTTCACTTCCAGCCAAAGATCACCCACCCCCAAATAAAAATCAGTAATAAATATGGAAGGTATATGGTAAGCAGAATGTGCCCGGGGAAGCATTATATACCTAATTTGCTTACAAATAAAGACAGGACCATGCTTCAAAAAAAGCCAAATTTAAGCAAGTCAAAAATACAAGATTATATACAGCGAAAACCACAATATACACTTTGTGTGAAAAAAAAATGCTTTGACAACTGTGTTTTATAAATGTTCCTACCCTCCTCCATAATAACAGTGTGAGCCTACAATGATCATTCTCAAACTTGAGTGATAATCTAGCTCTGGTGTTTACACAAGTGGCATGAAAAGTCCTTAGATATACCTTGGTAGCATTGGAGCTTATTCTCTAAGAGATTTGGTAGGTTCTTGGGTCCTTTAGCAACACTGTAACTGAACCTGTGTTGGGCCAGCTTTGTAAAGAGCACTTCCTTTTTCAGAGGTGCAGTGGTGTAATCCATAGCATGCAGGACCAGGAACCAGAATTCCTAGATTTTTGCCATTACAGAATTCCTAACCATATAGAGCCCTAGCTTTCTTTTCTTCATATCCTTGCTGAAATAGGAATGGTAAAGGGTTGAGCTAGATGATTTCAAAATTCACGATCCTTCAACTGAAAACTGTTTGTCTTTTTGTAGTACTGATTATGGTATATGTTCATTGCGAATGATATTTGAATTCACTTTAGCTATTTATAAGTCTTTCCTTCCCCCAAATGCTGTGTCTGATTTTAAAAGCTCATAAGACATTTTCTAAGATATTTCCTTTTCCTTCCGCATATACACATCCTCCTTCTCTTACTTATTTGCTCTCTAGAAAGTTGGCTTGAGATAAGTAGCAAACTGGAAAATGGCTCTCTGGGAAGCTGAATTTCTTTAGAATTGGGCCAATTCTATAAGTATTTTGGCTACTTAGGTAGGATAGGGAATATGGTCTTCTGGTTGGGACTGGTTGAACTAAGGTATTACCCAGAACAGACACATAATTTGTGGAACCAATGCAGAATAAAAGTACAAAGTTTAACTTTTAAGATTTGAATGTTCTGATGGTGATAGCAAATTTTAAACCACACACAGGGCATGTGTGATGGCACAGGCCATATACCCATGATGCCAGTCCTACCCAGAGTTGTGGGAATCCTGGATGCAGTCTAATAGCTACATAGAACTGGGTTTGGCTCTCAAGGTCAAAGCAGTAGGAAAAATAACACAAATAAACTGTAATAATACAAAAAACAAGCTGTTCCTGCCAGTTTCTTTTTTAAAAAGTTGAGAAAGTATTTCAACAAAGAAGCTTCGATTGTATTTGGGCCAAATCCTTAGAAGGATAATTAGTTAAATAGTTTTGGAAGGAGCATTGTGGAAAGGGTAGATGTTGAAATCATATAATGATTTTGTTTATACCAATTAAAAATTTCAATGGTTTCTTCCAAATAGTTTCAAGAAATTAGAATGCCAACTGGAGATATGAACAGTGGCACAAAGACTGACAAGAAATATCCTGGGGAGGTTGGCAAAGCATGGGGGAGAGATTCTTTCAAAAGACTGGAGGCATTTAGTTTACCTCTGCTGCACAAAAACCTTAAAATAATTAAAAGAAAGTATGCAGTAGTTCAAGTGTTGAATTTCTTTGTGCTTTTTCTAATATTTTATTTTTCTCTGATTCTATTATTTCAGTGTGGGTAGGGGGAGGGGGATGAGTTGACAATACATCCACTCTATTGTAACCTTCCAGGGATATTTTGTGGTTTCAGAACAACTTCAAGGCTATTTTTCCCTTTCAATAATAGCCATTATTTTGCATTGATTGACTTTATGACAGTGTTCCTTGGCATTCATTTTTATTTGAGCTCAAAGCTCCAAGTAAATTGTGTTAATATTTCAGGGAACATTCAGTGATCTGCACTGCCTGAGAGCTAGAACAAGACAATGCACAGCTGTGAATTTGTTTCTCTTCTCCACACAACATGACTTACTGGCATCCTGACTGCTTCAGCAAGGGGCCATCAACACCTCTGGATTCTGTCTTGGAAGGTTTTTCTCCAGTCAGTTGTAAGCAGGTGAGTCTGCATTCATGCCTCTGCCCACTTCTCTTCACCTTCCCCAGGCCCTACTCCTTACCCTTCTTCCTAGATGACAGAAACTTCCACTTTTGAACTTCCAAGTTCTCCCTACACCACGGTAGTCCTTTCTCTTTTGAGTTATAAAAAGAAGTGTCCTGTTTGTTTGACTATTAGAGGATAACAATATGTATAGGTGCCCTTCATAAGTTACCTGCTTGAATTTTCCCTCTAGTCCAATGCTGTCAGAAAATTTTAACTAAACACTTGTCTAAAGGTAGGATGTATATCACAGGGGAAGACCACAATACAAAAAGAGTTGATTTGGGTAAAAAGTGTTATATTCTGAACTTAAAATGTTGCTTACTTTTTAAAGTGAAGACAATCTTATTTCTCAGATATTATATCATCCCATTGACCACAGGGATTGCCTGACCAAGGATAATTAGAAGTTAAAATTTAGGGATCTGAAGACAGATCTTGTATGATATTTTCACTCAATTCACAATGAAAGTGGATGGAACTCAAAATTCAAATAGCACAGTTCTTAGCACTGATGCCCTTGGGATAAATTGAAAATGAAGCTGTTTTACAGTGAAGTCTATTAGTTGTTTCTTAGTAAAGGCTCTGGGATAAAATCTCTTTTGTAGGCATTTCTTGATTCTGCTGTAGTGCATGGTGTTAGGACAAGATTCCAAAAAACATGATGGAATGCAAGCTATTAAAAAATCAAAAATGAATATAGAAAAAAACATGATAATAATAGTTCAACATAATGATGCAGAGAATACAGCCTTCCATGAAGTAGTTTCAATCATCATCACTATTATCAAACTTTTTAGATGTCATTAATTGTGGAATTGAAACATTTTTACCAAGATAAAATTTTTTTTTTTAAATATTTTATTTTAGTTTTGGATTTCTTGCAATGTAACATTGTTGATCCCCATCGGAGTCCCCCCTCCCACCCCACACCGCATGCCATCTCCTTTTTCATTGCTGTCTATGTTTGGCCCTTTGCTCTTTTTCTTTCCTGGAGCTATGTCCATATCCTGGGTGAGGATGTGCTTTCTTGGTATATGGTAGACCGTGCTACTTAGATTTCCAGTTCTAATTTTGCCATCAAAAGCCAGTTCAGGGCTTGGATCAGTGCCTCCTCGTTCTTAGTGGCTGTCAATTCCGTTCTGTTTTTGTTCCCATTTTGTTGCTTCTTTGCCTTATATGTCAAGATTTTGGGTTAGGAATTCTGTTCCCATTTTTTTTTTTTTTTTTTTTTGGTAGAGAGTTTCCTTGATGGGGTCAGCCGTTCACAGCTGGCAAGTCTGACTGGTTTCCTCGATTTTGGTTTGTGGCTTGTTTGTGGGGCTGCTGTAATATTTCTGCGTCTTTCCTCTTCCATGGAAAGGGGCTGGGCTTTGCCATTGATGAAGGCATCATTGAACCGGGAGTTTGGCTCCTGACTCCTGGGTGACTTTGTAGGTGTAATTCTGTTGTAGGTACTCTCCTTATTTGGTATCACAGTTCAGTGTTCAGTAGTTCTCTTCATGTTCTTTTTGAGTCCTACCCAGGTGGTGTTTCCAGGGCCTTTGTTATTGTCCCTCATCTCTTCTATATAAATATTCATGTTGTATGATTAAGTTTTTCTTATTCCTGATGAGGGCTACTGGACAGGAGGCAAACCAGAGGGGGTTAATGGCACCCCCCCCCACACACACACCTGAACCTCATTTTGGAAGAACTTGGGAGCACAGTGGAGCCTGCCCACAGGTCCACCAACGCACGCTCCGGGGAGACCCTAGCTCCATTCCCCCCACCACCAAGGCAAAATGATGCTGGTGTGTGCGAAAGCGCAGGTGACTGCCAATGATCCAAGATAAAAATTGGATTTTTATTTATGTCCCTGATGCCACCACTCCTGAAAGGTACAGCTGAAAGGCACAGCATTTTATTGACCAAAGGTTCAGTTTTTCTTGAGGAGTCATCCAAAAGGTCATTTCTGGTTCCAAAACCTTACAGAAGGACTACCACGTAGAGTCACCTTCGTCACAGGTGATTTTCTAGAGTCTTCTGACATCCCTTCCTGCTGTCTACTAAAGGTAGCATATTTCTCGAGACCTCTCTCTCTGTCTCTGTCTCTCTCTCTGTCTCTATCTTTCTCTCTGTGTTTATGCAAAAGCAAGAGGTATTTCACTGAGATGGAGAAGACTTTTCACACCATGCTATATTTTCTGTGGTCACCCCAGTCTGTCTTTTAGCTGAGTTTCTGGTGTTATCTTTGCTGTTCTTATACTCCGAAGAATATCGTCTGTTTAGACAGGTTAAGGTGGTTTACTGTCAATAATGGAACCCCTGTATTACAAAAATAGGGACTATTCAATTGGAAAAGTGTCTAAGTTTGTTGACTATGGCCATCTTTTTTGTAATAAATTTTAACTCCTTTGGGTTTCTGTTTCATCCCATAAAGGGGGAAATTAGATTATATCAGTTTCTGGTCTAAAAACTAGTCATATGGAAGTATCTACCATCTAGTAAACTAAAGAAAAACCATACAAGTACAGAGAACCAGAGGGAAACTACTATAAACGCTGCCTACTTAACTGTGAGCAAGCTTGTGCAAGTTGCAACCTGATCATTTAAAATATAGTAGTTCTGCAGCCCATTAGAGGGAAGGAGCAAATCTCAAAAGAGGAATGGGTTCTCCAAGTCATCCCTACTCAGTCAGTATTTTTGATTTTCTATTTACGAAATATGAGGAAACCATATTATTGAAATGGAGGAACATATTTTTTTCTCCCCCTTTTATTCCTCCTTTTTTTTTTTTTTGGTTCTATATTTATTTGAGAGTGCTTTGGGAAGAGATATGGATGGATTAGAAAATACAGCAGCTGAATCCCCCTTCTTCTCATGGCATCCCTTGTATCCCATGCTGTAGCAATACAATGCTGTCTCTTTGTTCCTATTTCGATGCTGAAGTGATCATTGAGTTTCTCTGTGTCTCAAAGACTTTGGGCAAATAAACATGTCATTTTTCTTTTTCTAGTAGAAGCAAAGCTAGGTTGTACACTTCCAGAAGGCAGAAAAGTTGTGCTTATTCTTTTATATGCTTTGAATTCCTAGACCAGTGCCTGGTCCACAGTAAGAATTAAATTAATGTTGAAAAACATATATCCAGCAACAAATTTGTGAAAGTAGTCAAATATGCTAGTACTGTACAGAAATCCTCCCAGTAGACTAGTTTGCTGTCATTAGGTTGATGCATACTATACATATTGTCATAGTAAAAGAACTGTGATATAGTAAAAGCTAAATAAATTTCTTACATTACACATTATATCTATATTTGTGAATTATTTTCCAAATACATCTATTTGAAAATTATATGTTTGCAGGGTATAAATGCAAAATAAATGATATGCAGTGTAAATGACTCGAAAGTGAATGAAATAGGTGGTAGTATTCAGATTAGTTCAGTGTAGCCAGTAGAATTTAAATAGAATCAATAGAGTTGTTTATTGAAAAATAAAAATAGGTGGGAGCATTGAATCTCAGGTACAGAAAGCTGTGGTATATGTACACAATAGAATATTATTCATCAATCAAAGAAGACAAACATATTCACAGCAACATGGATGGAGCTAGAAGGACTCACGTTAGCAGAAATAAGCCAGAAAGAAAAAGGGAACTGCTGGATGGTCTCACTTATATGAGGGATTAAGGGAAAATAACCAACCAAACAAACAGACAAGAAAAATTTTACATTAATTTTCAATAAAATTGAAACATAGAGCATGAGAGGGGCAGGGCAAGAAGTCGGAGATGGGAGGAGCACAAAAAACTAAGAGGATGGTTCCTAGGTGATAAGGTGATGGGAGAACTCCGGGGCAGATAATGATGTAAAATAAATGATAAAAAACAAATAAAGTAAATAAAAATATTATACAAAAATATTAATAGTAATAAAAAGTATTAAAATGGATCATGAAGAGTGAACTTTTCATGTGGTAAGGCTTATCACTCTCCACATCATGGACTATACCACACAAGTAGTCACTTTAAAATGCTCTTTCCATGAATTCTTGATTTTAAGTGGGTTAAGTGGGATGTAGTGGGACAGAAACTCAAAAAATGGTGACTAGCAGGACTATGGTCTCATACTTTACCTGGTAATGTGCATAAACTCAAAAGTTTCTTACATTTTGGCAGCATTGGAAAATTTGCTCTGGCATTTATATAACTTTTATTCATAAACAGATTTAAATTGTTTTCCCTTACATCTTTTTGGCAGTAAGATTTTTTATCCTGAGAACTCAAGCTATCAGTAAATGAAGTAAAACCCTAATTCTACCTCACCCTCCAGCACCATCACTAGCTAATAGAGTTTTACGAAAAGGATATATCTCCTCATCACTGTATTGAATTTTTAGAATTGCTTCCTCAGTACAGTTGTAAGCCTTTGAAAAATTCTGTTTGTGGAGTTGGTGATTGGGTAACATATTTTGAGTGAACTTGTAAAGAGCCCATGAATAAAAAGAGCGGAAAAGAAGAAAAAGATATAGATTGAATCTAAGGATGTTAAAATGCAATTTTAGCTTTTTCTCTGATAACAGGTTTCTGCCTTCGATTTCTTTCTACATTTGAATGAGGTACATGGAAGCCTGAACTACTTTTAAGAAAAGCCTTCCATATGAATGTGTCTTTCTTCTTCTTCTTCTTGATTTCTTTCTTCCTTTTCTTATAAATAAATTAATATAAGATTCTTTTCCAGAAGTGGTTGTCTTGAAGTAAATACTACATAGCACTTTTCTCTTATGGTGCCTTCAGTCTATGCTTCTGATTGGTAAAGATGAAATTTGTACTCGTTCTTGCTTTTTTGCAGCTTCGTTTGCATAAATGTGCAATTTATGTAGGGGGTGATGTACTGTGTTGAGAAATTTGGAGACAGCTGCCAGAGCCATCTTGCAGAGAAGCTGTGCTCAACCTGAAATTTAATTTAAATATTTCATTTCATTACCATAGATTGCAACATTGGTAGTAAACTCCCTCTTCTTTGGAGTCAGCACTAATCCAATTTGGAAAAATTCAATTGCCCTGTTTTGCTCTTAGTCTGCAAATTTTGTGACTGAGAGCAGGGAATTCTCAACATTGCAGTGGAGATGACCTGAAAGAACATTTTGACTTCTTTAGAGGAACCCTCTTCCTTGGGAATCAGATAGCAGCAGACCTACACTAACTGAAGAATTGCATTCATTAATATTGTCTTGCTACATCTTTCTTAAATCAGCCATTTTTGTTAAGTTTAGAAGCTACAGTTACACTGATTTTTGCCTCACTATAGATCTTGCTTCAGGTGGTCTTAGTGGTATCAGTATGACTGAAACTAATGGGGAATACTAGTGAGCAATCTCTGTTTCTACCCAAAAGAAGACTTCTCTTCCCTAAGAAAGATGATGAAATTCCTTCTATGAACATACTATTTCTGGGAATAGATATGTTATTATTAGCTAATAGCTAAGAGAAGTGTTATTATTAGCTAATAATGTTAGAATCTTGGTTATGTTAAGATTCTGTAAAAATGATTATAATTTCCCTGGTGTTGTAAAATATTTGTTGGTATGATTATTTGTAATTAATAGTTTAGAGCTCTGAGAGCATAGTATGGCTTTTTGAATAGCTAGACTCATCTTGCTTTAGATACAGATTTTAGCAAATGTATTTTGAAATACTTGATCCTCAAAGAGTGATTTTAATCTAAGGAAAAAGATTTAAAATTGACAAGCTATTGTATTTTCCAAACAATTCTGATGTTAATTTAATTGATCTTTGTTTCCAGATGGTTGGAGTTCAAGCACTGTATCAATGGTGCACTAGTAGTAAATCAGTGAAATAAATGTGTGCACACACATACATACATGCTTCCACCCCAGCTCATTCTTCTATAGAAACAGTGGAAAAGACATGTATTTTGGGAAAAATATTTTTTCTCATTTTTAAGCTAACAAAGGAATAAGTTTTTGGAGGATTGAACGATAATACTATGACCACTGTTTTGGATGTTGCAATTTGTATAAAACTCTTCTCACCTGGTAGTATGGGTTTGAATGGAAAGCATAATGATGGATTCAATAGTCAACTCTCAAAAAGACCCCAGGGAACAAATTATTCAGAATCACTTGTAATTAATCAGTGTGCTTAGCATCTTATTGTGATAGATAGGACCTTTTAGGTCACATAGGGGTTTTTAGCTGTGGATGGCAAATCCCTGTACTATCATTTTGGGAATGGACTCTGTGCATTTATGTTGCTGAAATCCCAATGTAAGATGCATTTCACCCCTTTTAAGTTTAGACTTCTATTCTGCTGACAGTGTTCATACTAAGTTTGAAGGAATTTGCCATTGGCATTGTTTTAACTTCTGTTTTTTAATTACTTTTATTGCCACATAATTTTGAAATTTATGAGCAATGTCTAAATGAGTTATAAACGGCTAGAATTATGAAGTAATAAAAATAAATGAAAACTACTTCATATTTTAATTATTTTTAATTTGTTCTTAGAGATGAAAGAACATAAGGATGTATGTACCACAGGGGTCATAGCTTGGAAAGAGATACGAATTTCTATGTTAGAGTGTTATTTTCCCCCAAGTGGGAAGTAGTATGGGCACTCAATAGTCATGGAGCTATGTTTGACTAATGTATCTTTGTTGATGTGGTTCCCTGTACTCAGTGTCCACACTCATGTGCAATATCCATTGAAAGTAGATGAGAGGGAGAATAGATAAGATCTGCAGATTTGAAAGTATGTGTGCAAACTGGTTTTCCCCAAGTTAATATCATACTTCTTACTTGAAGAACCTATTTTTTTCATAAACAATTATACATTCAAATAATAAATCCCATAGCAACATTATGGCACTGAATTTATAAGTACTAAAGTCTTGGTAAGAATAAAGTACCAAAGGGATTAAGAGATGGGTTGTTCAGAGAATGCTCTTGAGAAAGGAAAGTTTATGCTGCATCTGAAAATATTTGTTAAGGGAAATAATGGCATTTCTGGTTGGGAATAAACTTGTAGAGATAAGAGAGACTGTGGAAGTGAATATGCACTTAATATATAGCAGAAGACTAATGCTAATAAAAGTAAGATGGATGACTGACCAAACCTTACTGAATAGTTTCTATGATTCAAAACATTGTGCTTAAATGCATTACATGGATTATCTCATGTAACTCATTTTTTTAGATGACAGCAACATATTGCAAGATTTCACATTTGTACTTGAGCCCCTTAGCAAGAAGAACCAACATAAATCTTAAAATATTCAGTGATTTGATTTGAACAAGTTGGTAAGAGCTGAAAAGAAAAGCAAGATGAACAGCATCTTTCACTAAACAGAACAGCTTAAAGAACACTCTAAAAATGGGTTTTAGCAAATTACACCATTCTGCATGAAAATAGTGGATTTACCCAGTGGTGTTCTGGTAAATATTTGAGCTGACTATTCAGAGGGAAATGCCATGATTTGATAATTCACCACTTTCTGTTGTGTAAGATACATTCACAGTGTTTGAATACAATCTACCACATGAGATCAACTGGTTTACCAAATTCCTTCAAAAAGTCGACTTTTACAAGCCAAGATAAGCAGACTCCAGCACATCACCAGATGAATTGCAGACAGAGAAAGTGAAAAATGAGTGAGTATTTGCATTTTTGACTCTGTGCAATTGAAGAAGAAAATATCTCAAAGTGACATCCAGTATTACAGTTTAGGGCAATGACATACAAGACTGCATGTCTGCCTGCCTAACCTGAACATCAGTCTCTAGTCACTTGGCTCTGATAAGTATCTGCAAGATTTTACCTGCTTGGAGGAAACCACTTTCTGCCTATGTGATGTGAGGGAGTCGCATGGTTTTGTGGCTGTGGATTGTAAAAGGTAATGTGTACAGGCAAGAAGGAAATTTATTCTCAGGGTTCTTCTGGTCAAGCAATCTAATTAACAAACAGATTATTAGGAGAAAAGTAAACAATTTTAATTGCATAAAATTTAATTACAGAAGTACAGAGAATCTACATGGACATAGATTCTAAAGCAAATGAGTTTAATTGAAGGTAGCTCTCCTGAGCTAAGGAGTGGGTTAGGGTAGGGAGCTGGAGTTTTAAGGAGAGAGAAGAGAAACTAGAGGATGGGGAGAGGGTATTCTCATGATGAAGACAAGATGTCCTGTAATTACATATTTCCCTGTCATATTGATATGTTCCTCTGATAGAAAGTTTATTTCTGATAAAAATTCTAATTCTGGATGATACCCACAATTTTCATCTATCTAGTTAAGGCAACTTTTTTCCCCATAAACCTCTAGGATCTTAATTGATCTTGGTTGGAAATTCTCCAACTGCCCAAATGACATGTGTTGGGAAGGACACTTTGGGCATCTAGTACTTTATGTGCCACAGTCTCTCTGGTCCAGGTCAAAAATTAAGTCTGAGTTGTTAAAACAGAGTCTGGAGATTAACTTAGGAGGACTTATTTTCACTGTAGTTTCCTTTGAAACATGTTACTATTAATTTCTCGAGGTTGTAGTATGCGGCATAAGGCAGAGAAAAGGTGTATTCTTTCTATGTGTACAGTACCCTGTGGTAATGAGTTTCAGAGACATGAGTTTCAGAGACCTGAGACACTTTTTTTTTCTAGGAGATTCCTAGAACTGCCTGGGGGAAAAGGAGAGAAACTCTCAACCAGTGTGAAGTGCTATCTTTGCAGATATAAAGTGAAATTTGAATAATAACAGTTTTATAAATTTGTACAGGCTTCTGAAACCTGGAAAAATTCCAACAAGGGAAAAAAATGGGCAATTTAGATTGGCTAGGTGATTGTAAATGTGTTACGTGTGAGATGACAACCAAGAAAATGTGTCCTGTATTGTAGCTGGAAATAAAAGATTGAAGCTCTACTGAAAGATCAGAAATAGGGAGGGAAAATCAGAGTCATCAACCAAGAGATGACACTTCTTGGCTGGCACCCAACTCAGAGAGCATGAAGGAAAAAGATCAAATTGCTTCCGATGAAGTCCTCAAGGGCCTCCGTAGTCACAACATTCTAAGTGAAATCAATCTGTTTCACCAGTTCATAATCCTGAGTGTGTATAGTAGATAAGTTCATTTTTCCAGTGTGTGTGTCTGAAGAATAACCATTTCTGTCCCATTCTTATTCGATTCCTACTTCACTGGTCTCCATTGGGTTCTAAATTCATACTGATTTACCAATATTCTTGTTAAGCAATGCTGGGCAGCAGGCATGCCAACCCTGTACTAAACAGTCCATGTGAGAGGGTAGAATGCTTGTTTTTCTTCCTCTCTTACTACCGAAGGACTTCACCTTGCACCCATTCCTGCTGATATTTTGGTAGGGACAGCTTCTGTTCTGTTAGAACATTAAGGATGATTGAATTCCCTTATTTCTTTGAAGAAAGTCCCTTAGGACTTTTTTCTCTTGTGCTGAGCAGAGCTTAGAGCAAAGAATTTGCATCTTTCTTCTTTCTGCCTCTTTGTGTTTAGAGGAGATCAATAAGAGTGCCTCCTCAACACCCAACCATCTAACAAACCCTTACTTCCCTCATGCTTTCAATGCTTGCAGCTAGTCAATTCCCTGATGTCTGACTAATACGTTTAATTTAAAATTTGTATTTCTCTCTCAGTCTTTGCTACAGACAAACACACAGAGTTCCAGCTGAAATACTTGTCCTTACATGTGTTATTGTACAGAGACCATTAAGAAAAATCGTGTCTCCATCACCCCTGACCATTTTACCGAAGGAAGGGCTTAGAGCATATCTCTGCTGATTGTATCTTTAAAATCTATGGACTCAAGTTGGATTTAGTTTTTAAAATTAAGAGCATTGAGATGAATAAATAAAATTTAAACACATACAAGTCTGGCATGTAAATGAAATACTTCATTTATCACTTATTTTCACATTCTGTTTCTTCAGTTAAAAATATTTTGTATTCATTTATATTAGATTTTCTAGCTCTCCTTTAGAGGAATAGATTTTCTTAGTTTATTTGATGTTCTGAAGATTTAAAAATTTTTTTATGGTGTTTGACTTTTATTTTACTTTTTCTGTTCTTTTCCTTCCTTTAAAATTTTTTTTTTAAAATTACTATTATAAAGTTTATTCCAGTTGACAATTTAGGCCATAGACATGTACATGAAAATTCCATAAAAAGGATGAGTATGTGGGGGGTTAGGAGGGGTGAAGATGGGAGGGAGTGGTCAGGGAGGGAAGGTGGTGGGTGGTCCCTAGGGAATACAAAGATGTGAAATACATATATAAAAAATAATAAATTAAGGAAAAAAAGGAATCAGTACAATTTCTACACTGGGGAGAAGCAGCTTTCCTGCCTGCCTGGGACTATGCAGATTGTTCTCTTTTTCTTTCTCCATTCCCTAATAACCCTGTCCTTTTTTTTTTTAATTTGCATATATATGTATATATATATACATATATATATTACATATATATATTTACATTACACTATTCCATTATTGTGTACCCTGGGGCTTTCCCACTTCACTGACATTTGTTAACCATCCTGATCTTTTGTGCTCTTCACCTCCCCAAACTTCTCCCTCCTACTCTCTTGCTCCATGATTCAGTCCCATTGGTTGTTTTCATTCTTTCTTATTCGTTTGTTTGTATTTCCCTATATCCATCATATAAGTGAGAACATCCTGTACTTCTCTTTTTCTTTTTGACTTATTTCTGTTAATATGAGTCTTTCTAGTTCCATCCAGGTTGCTGCAAATGACATGTGTTTGTCCTCCTTTATTGATGTGTAGTATTCCATCATGTATATGTACCACATTTTTTAAAAGATTTTAAATTCTGATCAATTTTCTGACTATCCAAATTTTTTTTGCTTTATTTTTTTTGCTTTATTTTCTCTTTATGAATTTAAAGAATCTTCTTTATGAAAAGAATTTTCACTTCTTCCTTGTTTTACATATGAAACTTCAAATCCATATCTAAAAATGTCTGTTTAAGTCATACAATTCATTCCTTTATTTTTAAACTAATAACAGTGTTACTTTTAAAACTGTATACTTCTAACTTTCTTTAGATGTGCTTCCACTTCCTCATTTTTAGTTCCTATCTTCCCCACTGAGGGAGAATTTGTGACCCCAAAATGTGTTTTTTTTTTCACATTATCTTGGTCTGATTATTTGCAGATACAAAAGAAGCTCTGAAAACTAAGTAAAAGATTATAAGAGATTTAATTAACAGTAGGAAGATAGTTAATTCTCTTAAAACTTACCAGTGGGGAAGGCAACGGCTGAATTCTACATTACCACCATACTTTTAATTCCTGTGATGTTTCCTAATAATCTTCCATAACTGGCCTCCCCTTCTCTTCACCAATACCTTTTGTCATTATCTAAAGATGGCATTTAGATGATAGCTTAGGTCATTTGGGGGACTTGCTTAGTTTTCCTGGATACATGCATAGTATTCATGTTACTTAACTTCTGATTATTTTTCTCCTACTATTCTGTTGTTACTGGTTCCCCCCCCCCCACTGTACTCTGCAGATCAATTCTATCTTGGTTCCCTTCCTACTTTTCTAATCATATTTTTTTGGATCCTCTAATCTCATATACACATGTACATACACACACACTTCAGTAGCCAGTTGCTTTGTTACTGGAAAGAAGTTCTAAAAAAACTGCTATTTGGCTTAGAACCTCTCTTACTGGCTCTGACTCTGACTACCCAGCACCACAAATGCAAACATAAGAAATTTTGGTGCACAAAAAAGGGGAAAAAAAGCCTTTTTCTACCCAATAGGGCAGAGATACAGGGTGAAGTAGCTGGGGAAAGAGAGGCTGAAAAGTTGTTACTGAGGGAGGAGGGATGTGCAGGTGCAGTTATGGGAGCCCCAAGGGAACAGCAACTTGCCTGGGAAGTCAGGGGGCCAAGTTCTGCATCTCCTCTGTAAGGCCACTCCAGCAGTTTTGGCTTTTTAATTTTGTCTCTTTCATTCAGGTAAACACATTATTCTCTTAGTTAAATGAATGCTTACTGAACACTTTTACTTGTAATTCACTGGAGAGCCCAGGGTATCTCTGTTGTCCTATCTGAGGACAATGGAAAATTCATCTTCTTCAAAGGAACCACTAGGACCTTTCATTAAGTATAAAATTCCCATCATTCTTTACTACCTTTGACTGAGGAATTTATGATCCCTGCTAAAATGCAAAAAGATGTTCTCCAGTCGCCTTCACACGTTGTCAGTTATACTCGAAGTCAATATAGAAAAAAATTAGGCAATTATCTAACAGACCATAGACCTAGAGGCATGAAAGAGAGAACAAGGACTTTTTAATGAGAAAGTGAGAAGGGTGAGAGAATCTTGGTTGATAGGAGGCACTCCCTGGAAAGAGTAACCCTAGTTGTTAGGTAAAATGTTACCGAGAACTGGCTTTGGAAATACCTAAATTATATTGGCGCGCAATAAAAATTGTAAATAATTTCCTATGACTAAAATAAACTGAGTATTTTGAAAGCAAGAGGACTTTGCTAAGTGTGTATTCCCACTGTGGTTGTTTTTGTGAATCCTCTCATGGTTCTTAGTAAATGAATCTGAGTCATAAGAGATCATCTCCCTAGAGGTACTTAGTCTAATTAAGAATGATAATAAAAATCTCTATTAAAGTCTTTACTCTGAGAAAGCCATTAAGAAACTACTGAATAACAGCAGTTTTTCATCCAAGTTCCAGTGTAGTGTTTCCTTTTAAACCTGTGCAATGATTATAAATGAATATTCTTTGATACCAGGTCGTTCTACTAGACATCTCTGGAGTGGACCATAAACTACCTTATAATGATAAATGTTTAACTTGGCTAACATGGAAGGTAATTTTTATTTATCAGTGAAATATAATGTATGTTCAATTCCCTGGCATTTCTAGTAAAATATTAGTATTTTCACAATATGACCTGGAATTTGTAGTCTATGAAGAAATACTTAAAAATGAATAATTATGAATATTGAGAAAGTTAAAATGCAATTGAAATTGGGCAACAAGAAAAATACTTTTTGTGTTGACTTAAACACATACAGACCTGTTTCTTTCTACAAAGCAGGCTCCAAGCAGGCCAATAGCATTTACCTTTAACTTGAACACCTATGCCTGCTTCTTTCCCTAGGAAGCAGGCTACAAACTGTTCATTAGCATTTTCACTGTTCACCTTTACCATTGATATGCAAAAACCGGCTACCACTTTCTCTCTGCTTTCTTTCCCTCTTTCAGATCTAAAAAGAAAAAGTTAGAAACAAAGTTTAAACTTTAGACTAGTTTGCCCCAATTTGCCCACTTTTAAACTTGTGGGTTCTTTCCACCATCCCCAGGCTTCTCAACTAAAATTCCAAGTCAAAGAAAGCCTATCAGTGCAGACTAATTTATTTCTAACAGTGATTTCCTAATTACTACAAAAGAAACATGTAAGGAAAACTCAGATTACTTTAACATTGTCCAAAACCTTTCTCAACATTGTCCAAAGTCCTTTCCCAGATTGCCCCAAAATCCTCAAACTCTCAGTCCTGATTATCTTAACAATGTCAGCCAGTCAGAGTTCAACCTGCATGTTTGAAGACATTTCTTTGGCGTGCTCCTTTGGCATGCTTCAGCTCTTCCATGCCATCTTCCCCTTGTTGTATAGAGTAGAAGAAACTTCACCGTTCAGGACCCAGTAAAGTCACGTTCTTCTCAGGTCTGATTTTTTTTTCCTTTTTCTTTATTTATATATAAATTTCACAACTTTGTAATCTCAAGGGTTTGCCCCCCCCTCCCTCCCCTCCCTTCCCCCCCTTTCCCTCCTGTTCATAGTTGTGCGCTTCATTT